>JAHLSL010013598.1:191500-213160 GCA_025920805.1 Petroica traversi | reverse complement strand
ATCATCATCATCATCATCATCATCATCATCATCATCATCATCATCATCATCATCATCATCATCATCATCCTCCTTCATAATGGTAGAGACAGGGAGAAGGGAGGGTCTAAAGCTATTTACTTCTTTAAAAACAAAAGAAGTCATGAAAAGAGTAGGTTTTGTCTGCTCTGCTGGGATGTCAGAGGATGCAAGTGACTGAGGCTGGAGTCATATTGCTCATGTCCTCCTGGCTTCCCCCGGGTGTCTGACCTTCTCTGTGCCACTCATGTGGAGAACCTGTCTCATCACTCCCTGCCAAGCCAGCAAGACAGTGCAGCTTAGCAAAGGACTCCGTGAGCCACTGCGTTTCGGGGCCGGGCGTGAGTAACTGAGGCTGGGAGAGGGTGGAAACACCATCTCCCTGATCTGGTAGTGACAGGTTGCTGGAACAGCCTGATGCTTCCCAGTTTTTTGGAAACAACAGCTAACTAAGGATCTGTGCTTCGGAACGTACCTTTGCTTTCCAGGGACAATGCATTAGACAGAAGTTTGCAAATGGGTATGTTCAAGGAGACTTTGCAATCTTCAGAGCATACTCTGGGGCCTCGTCACCCACCTGTTTTGTTTTCGTCAGTATTAATACTTAGGAAAAAGACTCAGAATCAACATGCCTCTCATCCTCAATTTATGCAAGCTGCAAACACCATAAGGCAAATAAATGGCTCCCCTGAGAAATGGCATACTGAACTCTCTCCTGATGTTGCACACCTTTAAAAGCTATAAAGTGGCATGATCTTAGCTGAGCATTGGAAATAAGTCTCTTGCTCTACATCATCCTGTTCCTGGCTTAATAGCACTCTTGAACAGGTTATCTGGCCTTTTTAAAGAATTGCATAGTAATGATTCTTTTTTGCTTTTTTCTCGCAGGAGCATTTTACCCCCAGTAACATTGCTCAGTGGTAATTCTCATTACACATATAGTAAAAAGCCACTTGGCCATTTGTTTTCACTAGAAATTCAAGCCACCCTTTCATTTGTCTGCTCCAAATTGTTCTGGTGCTCACATAGGTCCTGCCTTGCCTGTAGTGACCACTGTCACAGGAATAGAAATGTTCAGCTCCTCACAGACGCACTCAGCACCCAGTGAAACCTTGCTCTGACTCAGATGTGATTACTCACTCCTCACTCTAAGGGGATTAGTCTCACCTTTGCTTTTCCACAGAGTTTTCCCACTGCTACTTACATAAACCATTTTTTATCCCACCGATATTTGTGTTTTCAAAATTTTCTATTAAATCATGAAGAATAAATTGGCCTTTAATAGGGATCCTGGCAAGGGTCCAAAATCCCCCACCTTTCTTCCTTCCATGCTGGCTTAAAGAGAATGATCACAGGGATGCATAGTGATATCATCTCTTAATTGTAATGATATTAGGTTTTTCAATCCATTTATTTTAACTGATACTTGAATAAAATAGAAAGAGATGGTACTTTGCGTATAGGAATTGAAGTCTAGTGATACAGGACTCCAATAGCAAAGATGTTTCAAGTAGATAATATAGAATTTTTCTAAGCCCCAACCTGAGTTTGCATGCATCAAATAAGGTAATTGCAAGTTGAGAAAATCAGTAGGGCATAACTGTATGCTGAAAAACAGCTGTTTTGGGGAGATCAAAACACAGAGAAGTAATTTCCCCTTTTCTGGCAATTCACTCAAGTTCAAAGCAGGAGGATATGTTCATGGAATAGCATAGATTTGTTATCCTGGATGCTGATTCTTGGGATTCATTGAAAACATTCATATCATTTAACCAGAGAGTGCCAGCAACCAAAAAGAGCTGATGAACCATCAGTCTGGGCAGCTGTTGACCTGCTGCCAGTCTCTGTTCTGTCCCAGATCTCTTCATGTTTCAGAGAGCAGTTTCTTCCAGGCAGCATGGACCAGCATGCAGGTGACTAGCTCACTCTGCCAAAAATCAGACATCAGTAGGACACAAGGGACAGCAGCTGTAAAACACTTTATGATTGCAGGTCAAACTAACATTTCCAATATTAAAATAGACAGCAAAGATGTGGCTGGAAGATGTCATCCAGCTGAGGCCAGCAAAAGGTGCTACCTCCATTCTGCCCCACCTCCACTGCTCCCTTTACACCAGCCTTGCTGAGGATGCTGCAGAAGCTGATGTCACATGCTGGGGCACATATTCAAACATGTTGGGAGGTACCAGGTGTGCTCTGGAGAGCCCCAAGGCCTAGAAACCCAGAATTCCTGGGTGTTCCCAGGCTGGGGTGGGCTCAGTGTCCATATTAAACTATCCTCAATTGGCCAGTGTTCAGCAAGATGCTGCCAGCTTCTGCAGACAGCTGTGTCCTCAATGGGGAAAGAGATCTGAGTGTCCACCCTCACCTCAGATCTTTTTTGTTTTTCACATTAGCTGACTTTCTTTCTTCTTCTGAGCATGTCCAAGTCTGTATCTTTTGCCAGTAAGCTGAGCCTTTGACCCAGAAATCCGTAAGATGGGTGACCTTAAAAGTTCCATATGGCCTTGTGAGACCAAAGGAAGCCAGATAAACAGGTTTAAGTGTTTTACACCTAAATTTTGCTTGCAATGAAGCTAAGAATAAGAGACACCAGAAATGGAACTAGGGTTTCTGTCTTTGCTGATTTTTCCTCTCATGTTCTTTGCATGTTTGTCTTGTCTAAGGCTTCACAGTCAAAAGGATGCATCAGCTGCCCCCTTAATCTCTCCTCTAGAGATGGCTCCTTAATAAATCCCTCAACTGATGAATGAATAATTGATTAAATGAAAACAATTTTTGATATTTCAGATGCCTTTTACTGCATTGGGAGAATAAGAATGGGAATGAAAAGTGGTTTGTGTGTATTTAAGAAAGCTGTTCATTAATAGCAATTGTTTTCAAATTATAAAGCTAGTAAAAATGTCTATTCCACCCCTTAAATCTTATTTCAAAGGAAGAGAGCAGGATATTTATCTTACTGAAAGGCTTGATTATCCATTATATGGCAAAGACCAAGACTGAGGTACAAGAATAGAGAGAGCCAACAGCAGCAGCAGCATTCTGAGCTCCTGAATGCAATTACTACTAGTCTTTTATGACTAGAGCGATGACCAAAGTGGTTTTTTACTAGCCGTGAATATGTTTTTACTTCAAGGAGCAAGAAAATCTCAGATTAGTATCTAAACAGTCCATATTTTTTTTCTGAGTGCTTGTGAGTCATGGAAATAACTGTTGTTTGTTTTCTCATTTGGGGTGAATGAGCTCCAAGACTGTACAATGAGCAGGATAAACAATTAAGAACATTTAAAACTCATGTTTACTTCTAATCACCCCTCAGTGCATTTCTTAACAAATTTGGTTGAAAGGCACATTCATGACATTTTGATGTTTAAAAGAAACAAATACTTTTTGTGCTCAGGAGAAGAAAGAGGGTTGGTATTCAGTGCATCTGAGCTGTTACTTCAAATTTCTGAAAGATATGTCATGTTCAATTAGCTTTAATTTTTCTCAATTTAAAATACTTTACTTCAAAACTGGTTGTTGATGATATTTCAGTGCCCATTTAATGTATTAATTATTTGAGTCAGAGGTGAAGTTAAAATGTCAACATGATTCAGGTTTCAACTAAAACATTTTCAATTAGATATTAGTATAACATAATTGTAAAAGTTCTACTTTAAAGCCACTGAGTCACTAATAAAGTAACAAAAATCACCATTATAATAGTTCTAGAGCAGACAGAGAAAAGAAACTGAAGACAAGCACGCCATATTTCTGGAAAATGAAAACTTAGCAATGACCTTGAGATTAGAGATGAGAAAACATCCATTTTATCCTCTTTCTGACCAACAACTCACTCTCCTGAGTTGCAAACGAAGCTTTGCATGTTGCAAGAAGGCCACGCGGATGGAGAGGCTTTTCGGCTCCAGAATCATGCTTCCCCAGGTAAGACAAATTCTGGGACCTGCTACCTTCTGCACAGGAGACAGATTTTCATATTAATTACACTTTAAGGCTAAATTAAATTGGTTCAATGAACTGACAGTCAAGGCAGAAGAAATTAAGGATGGTATTTGGAGGCACCTGCTGAGAGCTGAGAATAACTGCATTTCCCAGCTTCTTCCCAGCCTCCCCAGGTCCATAGGAGTTTTCTACCCTTGGCAAGTGAGGCAGGCCCCTGGCCCCAGTTCCATCACAACCAGCAATGTCACCCAAGCCGAGAGCCCCTGCATTCTACTCACCTAAGGCTGCAAACACAACCCCCCTCCTTGGGGGAACAGGCATATGCTGGGACCTCCTGCAACCCTTGTCTCTGGTAACTGGCCCAGCCACCTCTCTAAGCTCCTGCCTGGCTGCATCACAGCAGAAGCAGCTGTTAGGGAAAAAGGTTTTGAAACCCATCTTTTCTGCTGAGGAAGGGCTTGACAGAGTGTGTCACCTGGGATGGGGAACTGCAGATCTCAGTTGGTGACTTCCCACCACTCAGTGACACAGGGGTAACCCTGTACAGAAGAACAGGAATATGAGGCAGAAAAAAGCAACTTTTTTTTTTTTTCCTCTAGCTATTGCCAGAAAATGTTGGACAGACTCAAACAGGAAGATTGCAGTGCTATGGTAATATGTGGCTGCATGCAGAAGGTGGAAATGTTTGTTGGCACTGCAGAAGAGGTGTCTTTGGAGGTTATGACTCAACCAGAAAGTCCTTCCAAATTTCAAATTAATCACTTCTCTGTAGGTATGACAAAGCCCTCAGATCCCAGCTGATGTCTCTGGATTCTCTGAAGAAACAAGAACAGATGAGGACTGAAATGAAATAAAACCTTGTAAATACAATGTAAGCCCACTTCTCCAATGTTGTCTCTTGAATTCAATCAAATGTTCATGAGACTGACTGTTTATGAGTTCATAATATTTGGGTTTTTATATATCTGCTGGTTTTCTCAGGTATTAAGACCAAAAAAACCCCTCCTAAATCAGACAAATATTTACTGATATTCATGTATTAGCAGTCATCAAGGTATCCTTGAAATTGATCTATTCTGTTTTAATTCCCTAAAGAGCCAAACACAAGCAACTGTGTAGAGGCAGCACATGCAGCAGTGCACCTTTCCCCAGGAGAAATCATCGGAAGTGTTTTGGTCAGATGTATGTAAGTCTCCCTTGAAAAGATGATTCAAAAGAAAAATGCATATTCCAAATAGTCATTATTCTCTTGCTGAACATTTCCTGAAGCCTTTTGTTACTAGGCAATAAAAGAAAAAACAAACATCCTCAGTTTCATTAAAAAAAAAACAAAACAGAGGAAAAGCATTAAAAATTGTATTATTGTCAACTAATTAGCTAAGGCTGTAACTTCACATAACTAAGTATATCACAATACTTATACAGCAGGAGACATTATTTATTTATTGCCTTGTGAATACTTTGGGTTTAACATTTGTACCTTAAGGAGAAAGACCGCGTAGAAAGTATGAAACCTGATCAGTCAAAATCCAAATAAAAAGGCCCAGAGCTCACATCAGGAGTGCAGAGCTTTTCCCTCATTTCCCTTATTTTGGCCCTCACACCAGGTTCTGCTAAGAGCTACCAAATACATCTTCCATTTTTGCTCTTTTTTGCCAAAGTCTTACCATTCACAGAACAAACTGGAAAAGTGCTACATACGTTCATCAGCTAGTCTAGATGTCAAGCCTGTTTTTTTCAGGTTTAGATAGAATCTTGCAGAGAAACGTTTAACTTCCACAGTTTAGAAAAATATCCTGTATTTCTTAGGATGTAGCTGTCACTTCAATATGAATGTCCCAAAAGAAATATATTTTTATATAGCATAATTACATTTTTTCATAGTACCTGCTTCCCAATTCCTTGCACATATTTTCTGCAGTGCTACCTGCTCTGCTTGCTGGGTGATAGCTTTGTGATGGCATTGGTGAAGCAGATAAGAAGAGGAGGGGGAACTGAGCCTCTACAATTTACAGGTTTTAAAAATGATTAGTTATGCTTCTCTTATCATACATTTTATGTATGGGGCTTCTTCTGGAAACAACTATCTGAGTCACCGGAATGAAATTTCTGCGTGAATCCTCTGTGATTTATATTTCTTTTTTTAGCCCACTGTATGGAATAATAGAGATTGTTTTCACATTGAATAGTTATTTAGAACCATAGAATAATGGAATTGTTTAGGTTGAAAAAGACCCTCAACATCAGGAAATTCAACCATTAGCCCAGCACTGCCAAGTCCACCATAAAACCACTCACCAAGTGCCACATCTACATGTCTTTTAAGTACTTCCAGGGATGGTGACTCCACCACTTCCATGGAAAGCCTGTTTCAATACTTGACAACTCCTTCCAAGAAAATTTCATTTCTAATAACCAGTAAACTTCCCCTGGTGCAACTTGAGGCTATTTTATCTCATTCTAATGCTTGTTACTTGGGAGAAGAAGACACCACTCACTTGACTACAACCTTCTTTCAGGTAGTTGAAGAGAGCAAAAAAGTGTCCAAAGAGCCTCCTTTTCTCCAGGCTAAACAATCCTTTATATTTCTACACTGAGAAGCTAGATTTTAAGGATTTCTATTATAACTACTTGCTCTCTCAGGTATTAATAAAAATGTATATTTTTTTTTATTTATCACTAACAATTAAAGACAAAAGCCTCTTCTTTAACTCCTATTAGAGAAAGACTATCCTCCATTATTCTGTTTTTTAATGGAATTCCTCCAGATGAATTGTTTCAGCAATTTTTCCCTTTTTCCTGGGTGCTGTTTCTACATTTCCTGCCTTTAGGCAATGATGACAAACACAGTCTTCTTTTGCACAGTGACAAACTTACAACACTTCTCCACACCAGCCTGCACAATGATGCAGCAAAGTTATGCAAAACCCACCAACGCACCTCAGCTCAGCTTTGGATGTCCAAAATGGATTTTTGGGGCCTGTAGATAGATATTAAGAGTAATGGGACCATTTAAAGATTTTTCTCATCAGCACAGAGACAAATTAATGCTACCAGGCAAAAGGATGGCAACAATAGCTCTGAGTGTTTGTGGCCTGCAGAGTGCTAATTGTTTTACAGAAGTTGTCTTGCTATCACCTTTTTTTCCTGTCTAATTTATTCAACATACATTTTTGTCTTTTCCAGACCATATTTTAATTAGTCCTGAGCAGATGGGTAAGAACTGGAATTTTGACTCTAAAAAACTTTGAGAGCTCCCTGACATCTGGTGGGGGATAATGATTAAGACTCATGAGCTTCTTGAAATACTTTCTCACATAGGTCTGAGTCATGATTTCAGCCCAAGAAAAGAGCTTGCTTGGTAAATAGAATCTGAAGAATAGGCAAAAGAAATTGTGTGGCTGCTTTCTCCTAACTTCCAGCATTGGTAACTTCCAGCATTGGTAACTTCCAGCATTAACACTACTATTTGCAAGCATCTGGGAACCAAGTGTTTGAAGGCTTCTTTGAAGCAGGAGGGGAGGGCACCCAGGCTGCTTCAGTGGGGAGCTCATTCTCCATTTTGGTCAAAGATCAACTCCTGCACAGGCAGAAAGCAGTGGTGATGTTTTGGAAATGTTTCTGCTGGTATTCTATTAAAGATATACCAGATTTATAAATGGAGGTATCTCTCCAAAGTGCCTAAAAAAGTAAGATCACCTATTTAAGATCTCTCCAAGGAAAATTAATAGGGTAGCAAATTCATACAACCTTGTCATCAACTGACAGGCTGGACTGTAATATCAACAACAGAAATATTTGATAGCACACAAAAAAAAAAAACAACTCTGTTTGAGAACATAAAAAAGACATATGTAAAGATCTAGCAAGTCAATTGATACTGATCTGTGACTATTGTGCAACCTAAAAGATAATTTTTGAGACATTAATATAATTACAGCTACATGGCAAAAAATATGACACATTTTTGTAAATGTTTTTTAATGCAGAAATTGAACGCTAGTCTGTGAGATTCCATTTCATGCTGAAGAAAGGTGGTGAGGCAAGAATTAAAACTACAGATTAACTGAACCAACTTAATAACGTATGAATGAGCACAGAGGCATTTTGAGTTCAATTTTTCAGTGTTTTGCTACTATATTGTAGCAGGACTTCCCCTCTACCACAGAAGAGCTTATCTGTTCTGTCAATCAGCTGGTGATAACTCAGATCATTTTCCCCCTCACACGAATCTGCTAACTGGTGAAATAATCCAGGCCAGACAGCTCTTTGGTAGTGAGTTATCTCTGGCCCCATGGAGGTGGCATTCCCAGCTGACAATAATCATCTTGCCTTGAGAGCAAACTGAAGGGAGGCAAGCCTTGAATTTCTGACTGACAGACTCTTCACTTTACAAACTATAAAAGCTACACAAAACTTTCACAAAGAAGAAGCCTTCTGCACATTCCCTGGAAATGTGTGGGGACCTCTCCTCAAAATGAGGACACCTGTCTAGAGTTTCTTTCCTAGAAACTGAGTGAAAGTCATGTGTTCCATCATCAATTTGGAGGTAATTTCCATTCATTTCCTAAATCTATGGTATTTCTTCACTAGCTGTAATATAGGTACCTTTATCATGTACTATTTATGTATGTACTAGTACTTCTGTTTATCCTGTGTAGTAAGCAGTCTGTTAAAATCTTTTGTCTGTTAATCTTGTGTCTATTCAATACATAATTAATTTTATAATAGATCTACTTGGCCATCCTTAAGAACTTGCGAGAAAGAGCAATTTGGGGTATAGGTGGGCTCAAATAAAGCTGCTGCTACAAATCTGAACCTAAGGCAGGACTTGTCTAAGCTCTCACTCCATTTATAACACATATATATTACACATATATTTATGTATTTACTGCAAACTTGGGAGACTGTCATAGAATCATTAAGGTTGTAAAAGACCTCAAAGATCAAGCCCAGCCATCTTGCTGTACATGATCCTCAGATTGTGCAGGAGGGAAGAAGGTGAGGGCAAGGATCAAAACTCTTTGCAGAGACTAATGGACATTAAAGTAACATGAAAAATCCTGTATGATCTGGTTTGACATCATTGCTGACTCTGCTCTGGGCAGGAATTTGCTCTAAGGACTTCTGAAGATGCCTTATTATTTGAATTATCCTTCAATCCCATAATCAGACACAGACCATATGAATATTATTGCTGAAAAGTGGAGATCGCCTCATTTTCCTGAAATCAGTCACCACAATTTACTTCATTCAATTCACAAAGTTCACTTTATTTATAATTTTGATCTCTATATTTAGTGTGTAACTACATTTCTTAATAAGATGGATGACTCCAGAGATGGCTATTTCAAAAGACAGCATCTCTCAAGTGTTAGAGTTGGAGACAGATTTGCCTTCAGATGCTGCATAGCCCATTGGTACCTGTCATGGCTTGACAGAGAAGTTTTACCACATCATAGAGCTTTAGGCATGTGACTGCTTTTTAAAGATTATTTTAAGAAAGCAAGACACCTACATCTGGAACCCTCTTTGTACAATATCCTAATTTAACTTGCAATTAAAGTATGCAGCTGGGGATTGAACTGGAGTCATTATAAGCTACAGTAGTGGCCTACCTGTCACCCACAGCCTTGAATTCACTTGTGATGGGAAGAAAGTCTTCCCTGCTGATCTTTGATTCAAATAGACACAGCACAAATAATTTCCTTTGGTCTTCCCAAGAGAAGGCAGTTCCCAGCCTGAGCAGCTGGGGTTGGCTTTAAGCCCAAAAAAGGCTGAATGGATGGATTTAGGGACAGAGTCATAAAATGACTAATCGAAACAGCAGTGCCTAACCCTCTCAATAGTCACACGCTGTGCTGACATTTTCTGGCAGGTCAGCTCCAGGTGGCCCAGTTACTCAGTGGCATTCAAATCAAATCCTACAATGTGGCCCTATTAGGTCAAATCATTAATACCCATTTTTGCCAGTGCTAAAACACTTAGACGAGGCTCCAGGTGACTCTGCAAGCTCTCGAGACGAGAACCAGTAATGAATGTACAACCTGCTAAGTAATGAGGCCATTTCTAAGTAGAGATGAATGTTTACTTGGGAGCAATCTTATGGTTCACTTCACCTGAAAACCTTCTCAGAAAAATGCAGATGCTGCCCTAATGGATTCTGAGGGGAAACATCACCTAAAGAATAACTCATGGCTCTAAATATTAAAAACTTCTATTCCAAATTATTTCATAGAGCAATCATTGCGATGAAAGACATTTACTTGATCCGATTTTCCAGGATGAAGCATTTTATTAGCAAAGTTACTTTTCGGCTATAGGGAAGAATATGTAACTTGTGGGACATTAGCATGACCCATTATCATGGTGTCTGAAAAGATGAGTTACAGGCACTGATAACAGCTTCATGGAGCATTAAAGATTTGCAGCTTCTTATAGAAAATATGGATTTCAAGCTGTCCTGCATTTTTATTTGGAAAAAAATCCCAAACAGTTTGGAGCTGAAATCTTACATAATGGAGACAAATGTTTTCAGTAAACTTAGCACATACACAGGTGTTTGCACTGGCTTGTATGAAGCGTGCAATGACTGCTCATGTCCCGCATGTGTAAAGCATGCCTTCTCTCAGCTAGAGACACCTTCACTCAGCACTGACGTGTTCTTCTCCTGTTGTGTTGAGTTTCTGCCAATCTTCTGCATCTGTGGTGCATTTCAATGGAACTGTTCCTTCTCATTTCTTGTGACCTGGAAGATCTCTGCGCACCAAAGACCACTGCTCACACAAAGAGGAACTTCCTTTTCCCTTCAAATTCTGTCCCTTCTCTTTTCCTCTTTCAAACGGTGACTGGCAACTTTTCTGGCTATGATAGAAAATACAGCCTCACTATCAAATTACCCACCCTGTTGTGAGCCTTTAGAACTGCTGCAGTTCTGTTCGTGTTCACAAGCCATGGGCTGTGGCTCACCCAGAGGGGTGAAATAAACTCATATCATCTTGGCAAACCATGCTGTCAACAGCATGTGCTTGCACTGCAGTCTACCAGCACCCAACAGGATCAAAAAGTTTTTCTGATCAGACTGGAACCACTATATTTTCAACCACTGTAGTCAGGTATCTCTGAGGTATCTTAAAAATCACCGTATACTTACATACTAAAGAAGTTTCTATTTTATTTGCAGGACAACTCCAAATGTCAATCCTTTGTGAATATCACTACCTTTACATATCAATTCTGTGTAGAGATAACTTAAAGAAATAAGATCTATCTATGTAACTTCATACTTCATCTGCTGTTTTGAAGAGAAGAATGGAAAACTTTTTCCAATGTGCTTAAGCTAGTAGGCAAAGGCAAAAGACAGACACACGGTCTGTCACATGTCTTCAATACTTCAGCATGGGCTTTCTAATCTGGTTATGGGAGCAACTGAAGGGATATTGCAGCTGTTCCTTGTGTGTGCTGGATGCTTTATAAGATCTGCCTCTGAAGCTTTATCTGTGCCGTACAGTGTGTCTTGCATTAGCGATTTATAGAGTGGTTGCTAGCAAGCAGGTTTATTTACAAAGCACAGTGCTGGCCCTGGTGGTGTCTGTTACCCGTTCTAGGAGCAGTTCAGCTGTGGTACTGTGATACCTGCCCAAGTTAAATTACATTTCCGTGCATGGACCGGATCCAAGTACATTAAAGGCAGCAGCAAGAGCTAGCTCCACCTTGAATATGTCACTAAAGAATTTGAATTCCAGCTACAGGTAATTTACTGGTTTTCCTTGCGTGAAGACCTGGAATGTATGCATACAAGAATATGCCAGTTATTTAAAGCAAGTTAGTCCCTGGTTTGTCTTCAATGTTTTGAGGTTAAAAAGTTAGGAAAAACTACAGTTCTTTACATAAGAACTACTGGCTCTTTACAAACCCGTCCCTGGTTTGTCTTCAATGTTTTGGGTTAAAAAGTTAGGAAGAACTACAGTTTTTTATGTAAGAACTACTGGCACTTTACAAACCAGTCGCTGGTTTGTCTTCAATGTTTTGAGGTTAAAAAGTTAGGGAGAGCTGCAGTTCTTCACATAAAAGGTGGGGTTAGTCACAGATGATGGATGAAGCAGAGTGACAGATATTTCCTGAGTCCAAACACAAAACCACGCTGTGCAATTCTTCATGGCCACCAGATCCTGCCCATCATCTAATGATAAGATCCCACAGCTGTAAGGAGCAGTATACTTTTCTCTGAGAGACAGAACATCTCAGTAACCCACAGAAGTACTCAAATACTCCCACCCTATAAATTTTGTTTAGAAATCCTTGGGAAAAAAATCTCATTAATCTCAATTTTTTACCATAATATCTCAAGAAAATTGGTCTCAAGAAGGGACAATAGTCTTGAAGAGTCCTCTCACATACATTCAGTATTCACATACAGCTATGTGAGGCCAGCAAAGGAGTAGGCTTGCTTGTGTAACTCCAGAAGCTGAGGAGAAGCTTGGGGTGGGGGCTGAATATTGGTACAGCACAGTGGCATTAACACCAATAAATTCAAGCACATATAGGGACAGTCCTGAGCACAATTCTCCAGTACATCACACTGGCCATACCTGTGGCCCCACTGGTCCTGCACAGAAAGGAAGGATCCTACTGGCCACCCTCGTCCTGGGGAGGTGGGCAGCTGGCAGAGGAGACAGTGCTTCTTTGCTCTGACTATGGCCAAGGTGAGACCATAAGGAGTCCAGAACCACCAAGGACCTGCTTTTCCCTTCCCCATTCAAGTTCTGCATATGCCAGAGGCACCCACAGAACTATGCAGAGGCTGAGGGCTGGGGCCATGTAGGACATAGCCACTGCTGCAGCTGTGGCCTTTGCCTGCTCTGTCACTCTTGTGACAGGGACTGAATTTCCTTGCAATTTTTGTTCATCAAGTCCAGGCTTGAGGGCCCAGATTCACAGCTGCTGCTGCTGGCTTTTGAACAAGCTAGCCCCTGGCCCCAGGTACCAGCCCTGAGCCTTTCAGAGAAGATCTTTAACCACCTGTAGTTAGACCTGGCAGTCCAGCTCCCAGCTCCTTCATATAACCTCACAGAGTTATCAGAAAGACTGGAGAGAGAGAAAGGATCATAGTGGTCATGGAGAAACTTCACCACCTCATGGAACAAAGTGGTCTGAGATGCTTGATTATAAGGAAGAATGTTTGTGTTGCGAAATTTTCTCTGAATAGCTGTTGAACAAGAGTATGTGTATCAAAGCCACAGACCTTTGCCACTGTCAGCCATCCAGCCCCTCTTGAGAGTTTGAACAGCTTGAGAATATATTCATTTCTCAGTACATTGTAGCTGTTGAAACAAGGTCCTAATTCTTGTCCAACTTCATGTCAAAATCACCCAGTATTTTTACATCTCTGCTCCTCATGGCTGCTTTGGCAAAAGATAAATTATTTGCTATTAAAGTATCTTGACAAATCTAGCTAGCAGAGAGCAGATTTTTTTTACCCCCCTCTCATCTGAAAGGTTATTAGTATGCTTCTCAGGGTAGAGGTGATTAGTTTATACTGGCAACGTAGTAATAAAATTCTCTCCTCTCATTATGCACAGGAAAAATATAGATGTTTGCACCAGAGTTATGATGCTGGGACTGATTACTGACCAAGAAGTCATTAAGCAGAGGCATGACAGTGAGTAGCATTACACTTTAATAGTACAGTACTCCTTGTATGAGTAGCTGGGTTCTGAACATCATTGTGGGCATGAATAGCAACTTCTAAAAGTGTTTGTGCTCCATCTGCAGTGAAAAAGAGGACTGAATGACTGCTGTCTGAATGGCAGCAAGGAAGAGGAAAGAAAGAGAAGGAAAAAAAGCTAGCAGCTTCATATATAATTTAGGCTTTCATTCAGTTTTGCTACTATTTCGAAGTCGGCTTGTCATCCCTAACTCAGTAACTGGATTAGGTATCAAAGCCTGCAGTAACACTGAGAAGTTTGGCTTTCTTGGTCTCATGTGTAGCCAGTTTCATACTCTTTAAAAACTGGCAGGCAAACTGGCACTCTGAAGTGAGAACAAGAAGCCCAAACAGTGAGTTTTGGTGTGATGAATAAAAAGAGGCAGCTGTCATGTTCTGCAGCTGATGCAGATCTAGACAGAAATTTTGTGGTTACTTGTGTATTTGCACACGTAAATTTCAACAAAAATTTAAGGGACTAATACAGCGGCAAAAAAAAAACTGTACAGGCTAGTCAATACCAAGAAAATTCCAGCAAAGGAATTTAGTGTATTTGTGTTGGCAAAGAGAGAAAAGTAGCCATTACCACCTGGGGAACAACATTGTCCTACCTATTTCTGTAACACTCACCCTGAGAAGCCAAAAAAAATGGCCTGGAAAACCTAAAGGTTTCAAAGCAGCTGATTTCCAGAAGAATCTCCATGTGGAAAGAAACCATTGTAATTGCTTCTGGGGAAGACAAAAAGCCATATAAATTGAGGACTGCTTTGAGACCATGGTCTTGGTGGAATTTTCCCTCCTCATCTTCCTGTTTTCAAAACACAGATGCATTCCTGCTTACTTGCTGCAGTTTTCTAACATACAGCAAGAAAATAACTTCTTCAGAGCTCTGCTCATACTAAAAAAACACTGGTTTTTGTGATTTATTTGTTTGGGAAGTCAATTAAGAAGAGTGGTGAGAAAAGAAAAATACCACAAATTTCACCATCGTGCACAGAGAACCTCTGAAACATGTGCTACATGTCCCTACTCTGGCTGACTCAGCAGTGTTTTTGGAGTTGAGCTGAACCTCAGCTATTGACCCGAAGTACAGCATGACCCTACAAGAGCACAACTTTCCTAGCCATGCACTGTGTCTTCTTTGCAGTAAATATTATTCCTGATCTGCTTTAGAACTTGATGGAATACATTGGGAAAATTATATAAATATTTCTGACAAGGATTATATGGGGCAATAAGGTATGCCCCTTTAAGTCATTCCATTTGAGTGACTCAAAAATCATTTTTCATTATAAAGGCTCTTAATCCTCTTCAATTCACATGTGTGTGTGATGTGAAAATATAAGTCAAATGCAGATACAAATTCTGACAGTATATTCACAAATACCTTTTTAAAGTTTATACTGAAAGACATGTTTCACATGGCAAACTGAAAATACTACAGCCTGAATGCACTCTTTCAGGACAAATGGGGCCCCAGAAGGAGAAACCACAGGAAAACCATAGGGGTATAATTTGGAACAGGATATCATGTTGAACATTGCTTATCTGACACAACTTTTGTTCCGTTCCAAAGAGATGGAAGCTGTTCTGGATGTAAGGAATGAATCAGACTCAAGAGGCTGCCGAGAATGAAAGAAGCTAAAACTCCATAATCCTAAATGTTACTTTATCACAGAATAGAAAAGTTGATAATTTCTGCAGAAAAAAACCTATATACTAGATAAAAATCAGATTTATTACCTATGGCATCCCAAAGATATTTAAAAATTAAAAATTTAGCTTCAAATCAAAACCACAGATAGCCTGGACATTGAGCTGCATTTGGTTCTCATTTGATTATCTAATAATGAGTACTAAAGTTTGACCCTTTTTTTGCTTTAATGGGATTAAATTCCATTTAGTTCCAATTTAGATATTAAAGCTATTGAGATCATTTTAACATAAAGGCCTCTGGTAGAATTCCAGTTAATTCATTCACACCTGATTTGTTCTAATTAGAGGCTCAATGTAATAGCTTTGCAATATGAACAGTTACATGTATCAGTCCATGGCTATAAAAGTCTGCAGCAGTTTTGGGATCACTACTCCAGCTACTTTTTAACAGATAATACACCTGTAGAATTTCTCTATGAAATAATGAAATATTAGTCAGCTGAAGAAACCTGCCAGTTTAATTAACCTGGTGATGAATTTGCTTCCTATTTTCCTTCACAAAACTATCTCTTTCACTTTTATTTCTCCCCACAGTGACACAGATGGAAAAGTACTGCGTTTTCAAGAAAAATTTCTTTAAAGAGAGCTTTTTAATTGTCAGCAATTTGTTAAAGTGTTTAAAATTCACACCTGCACATCATCCAGTATTTCTGTATTCCTTTTGATTCTTTACAAAAACCAGAACTTAAAAATGATAAAACCTGTAGCATGATGAGAGGAAGTGGGAATACTGAAACTTCCACAAGTATGTGTAATAATTAATACTATAAGTATTACAGTATTATTAGTAGCAATTACTAATATTTAAGAATTGCTGCTCAAACAGGTGTAAAATTTCACATGCTCTTACCGTGTGATCAACCATGGAGAGGTAGGCACACTTTCTGCCCTGCTATCACGTAATGAAAAACCCACACAGGCAATTTTTTTGGTCTTAGCCATCTGCTTTTTATTGACCTGTGTGACTGATTCTCTTCTGTAACAAGCACTGACATCTTTTATTCTGGGGCACACCAAAGGCAGAGAAAGGCCCTGTAGGCAGTGTATAGGCAAACCACACACTTCTATGTGGTTGCCTGGCCATTGTTAGTCCAAGGTTTGCCAGAGGCCAGAGAGAAGAGCAGGAGAAATGTCATCAGGGCTGGTGCAGAGTGCAGATGGAGCAGATGAAGTGGGTTTGCACATGGGTACTAGCAAAGAGCAGAGTGGGAAGGCATGCTCCTTGGATGCGAGCACATGACAGGCACTGGACACAACACTACACCCCAAAGAAAAGTAAGAACTCTCTCCTGCTGCTGCACTGACAAACGGCCGTGCATGACACAAGCTAACAAACCCACCGTCATTGTCATGTCAGTGGGATCCTTCTGGGACGGGGATGTAGCATTGCAGAGAGGGTTAGCTGCAATTATTTTGGCATCATTAGCATCAGATTTTGTTTTTTCTGGGATCTTCAGCCTGAGCTCCAGACACTGAACTCTGCTGTCTTTAGAGACCAGACTTCATTTACAGCTTTGACTCTTACTTGCAGTAATCTGTTTTTGCCTTTGCAACTGAGCAAAGTTGTCAAAGTTTATTTGCAATATGTCAGATGTTTGGAAACTTTATGCTACTGAGAAAAAAAATGCGTTGAATAGCCTTAATAAAATATGTAAGCAAAGTTAGCATCAAAGCCAAAGACTTTAGGTAGATGCTGTCCCTGTGACCTGTCCCTGCTGGCAGGTGGATGGATGTGCTCTGAATGTGCATGTGCTGTTTGAGACAAGCTCCTCAGGGGGTGATGATAAAACGCAGGCAATGCTATCTTTTGTACAGCAAGAAAGGCATATCCATATTTATTCTTCTGCATTAATAGCAAGTTCAGAAAAGAACATTGCAACTTTGGAGCAGCTGAGGTGTCTGCACTAAGGTATCTGTTCGCTCTACAGCACTAAGGAATCTCTCCCAGCGGCAGAGATTCCTAAGAAGGGTAGAAAGAAACGTGTCCCTTGGAAGCAGGTGATTAATTCTCCCTACGGTACCATTTCCTATAGCTACAACAGGTAAGTCTTGCTTCTTTACTCTGCTGGCAGCCCTTAGATCAGATCATCTCAAGGAATAGCTACAAGCCAATTTCAGTGACTGTCTCCAGCAGCTGGAGGGAGGGAGAAAATTAGGTTAGCAATCCATTTTGTGTAGTTAGACTATTTTCAATACTGTGCTTCAGAGCATTTAAACAAACAAACAAACATACAAACAAACAAAAACCCAAAGAAAAAACACACCGCCAGAAACACAAAAACCACCAAAACCGATCCTTAAACGCCACCTAGTGTGCTTTTCTTTTAACATCCCTACTTTACAGGGAAACACAAGTGGAAAAGGACTACTGCATGGTAGTAGTCATGGTTAGACTCGTTTGGATTTTCTGAGTCCACTTCACATCCCTACCCTTGAATGTCTTAAGGTCAGAAGCTCTAGGAATATTAGAAATAGGTTCACAGGGCTCAATCTCTGCAGAGCTGGGACATCTCACTTTCAAATGCCTCAACATGGGAGCAGGATCCCCAGCTGCAAACTGGGGAGCCTGTCTATGCAGCAGGACAACGGGTAGGTCTCCTACAAGCACTTTGTGTGAACACAGAAGCCTTAAGATGCTGTGGAGGGAGACTGTCACCCACGGTGCAGGCACAAAAGGAATCTCACATGCAGAAACTTTAAAGAAACATTAAACTTATTAATACAGGTATCTCAAAACTGGTTCAAAGTTGCTGCAGCAAGATTGTAGCAAGTAGTTCACTAATTCTATTTGAAATCTCTGTACGTCGCAAAACAAGCTGTCAACTCTGGCTGAAGCGGTCTACATAGCATGAATTCCAGCTAAAATTACTGATCTTTTGCTGGTACCTGCAGCCTTTCACAAGCATTCCCTGGTCCTGCTTAAAAAAAACCCTGTGCCATAATGTCCTCAGTACCTATCAGAATAGAGGTCACTGACCAGTTGCTTTCTGTTTGGATACACAGTGTTCTGGAGCTACTTTTCTGCAGAAACATTCCTCATGACTCTGAGAGGATCCTGCTGGGTCCCCTGGGACCCCAGACCGGAGCAAAGCTGAGCCAGTGATCTGCCCAAGCTCTGAGGAACTGCATGAAGTTCTCTGTCATGACACATTCAGCTCTCCTGTCGTTTTGACTCCACATTACAGCAAAGGCTCCTTTAATCCAACCACAGGCAATCTGCTTCCTTCAAAGCAGCTCCTTGGCAAGAGGTAGAGATGTGACTCCAGTGGATGTACCAAAGAACTTGTTCTCTGAGAAGTGCCACTCTAGTCAATATTCCCACCTCAAAAAAAGCTTAGGACCATGCCAGAGAGCCTAGATAAGTTTGGAAGCAACTATTTTTCAAGTAATGTGCATCCATATGAAAAGGAGGGTGCTGATGGGCAAGAAAACCTCTGGATTCCCTGCTGCCCTGCTGAAAAGACCTGCAGCTTGATTTACTTTGACTGGTTTTCTCTTTCATTTCCCTGCTGTTTAAGATATATGTGTAAGTTGTGATGTGTGCAGTAGTGCTACTATTACTTTAAATAGGATTTTAGACTGAATTTGGCATTTTTCGTTGCCTCATCCAATGTTATACGCTTATGAAAGAACCATTAAGTACCAGGAAGATTTTTTGAGGATTTCCCCATGAAAATCCATAGCTCAAGGTATGCTATCACCACCTGAAAAACTTCTTCAAGAGACTCCATGCCATTGCAAGGCTCAAAACAGCTATCTGCTAAGCCATGATCATCACTTCTTAAGAAACCTCAAACCAGAAAAGAACAGCCAGAGATTTATCCCAAAACTTGAAGTGCCATGGGGCTGGTATCCACATGGAGAAAGAGAAGACAAGACCCAAGGATAAAGGACTATGAGCACCAAGCTTACAAGTCTCAAGGAATTTGCAATCACTACTTTTACAATATAGAACTCACATGTAATCATAACTAAAGAAGCCTTTACCATCTCAGAGGTGGGACAATGCCTTGAAGATGTGATGGCAGCGGTGCCTCAAGCACTTCTCCACCTCTTTGCAGTGCCCCTCAGAAGGAGAAACCTGCAAAAAGCAACAGATGAGTATCGCATCTTCCACTGGGCTATGGGAATGAGGAAACAGAGCCCAATCCTGGAGTGCAAGCTGGGCTAACCCCTGTTCCTGCAACTTTTGGTTGTTCTGCAAAGCATCAGTACAGGGGAAGAACAGGCAGTGACAGAGCTCTGTCTTCACCCTTTCTTCACCTCCAGGCCCTCTCAGACAGAGCTGGGCTCCTGAATTTTGCTTGTGCAGGCAGCATGCACTTTCTTTCATGCAGGTCTGAGTATGCGATAGCTTTTTGTGAGGCAAGCTCTTCTGGAAATAATGCCCTTGGCAGACAGCCTGTGCTTCAGCAGCCTTCCTGTCCCCAGTTCCTACAATCCACTTCATCCTTGTTCCGCAGTCCTCTGTCCTTTGGTGGCAAATGCCCCTGTGACTGAAGTCCTCACCTCCTTTTAATACTGATGGTGTAGGAGCTGGGCTTGTTTTCTGCCTAGCTGGATTGGGATGCCACCCATAGTTCCAAGTGTCACCTTCCCCATCCCAGAGGAGCAAGGAGGAGTACGGACGGGGTGGTGGCATCAGCAGCTCATCAGGCTGAGTCAAGGGCCCACTGAGAACATGGGTAGGCAAGTGGCATTTTCAGAGGCACTGACAGATTGGTGGCAGGGATGCATGTCACCTCCACACTCTCCATTTGTGTCTGCTGCAAATCTTTAGCAATAGGCACTGTTTGAAGTGCTGACATCACTTTTCATCTTCTTTTCACTGCTTAAACTGCAACATCCATTACTTTTGCAATTGAATATTTAACTTACAGATCAGGCTAGTCTTTTAAAAAGAAAATATTCCCTAAACTTAATGCAATTTAATATAAGGCAGCAAATGAAATCTGCTCTTTCAAGAAGTATCTCCCTCCAGCTCAGGTCGTCTTTTACTTACACACATCAAATGAAACCATCCTGATAGAAGCAAAAGCAAAAAATGATAACCCAAAAACCCCCACTTTAAGAGACAATATTCTAATTCTCAACTTTCCAATGAGAAATTACAAAGGAACAAAACTAAGGTCTGAAACCGTTAGTTATTTTAGTATCTCTTAGGACCTCTAGAGTTTCACTTCCTTTTACAAAATGCTCCTGAGAAGACAAGATATATGCCTTTTTTTCTCATTTCCTTTGAGTTAGGATATGGACAGAATCAGATTTGCTTCTTGCCTGCTCATGTAGCCCCCCTTAAACAGATCAGGCTTTTGGTTCTGGTGGTTTCCAGTAAGAACAGTACTTAAGGAAGGATGCATGAGAGAGAACAGTAACATTCTTACTAACTTAGCACTGCCAGGTACCATGGTTTTCGAACTCAGGTGTCTTCGGACTATTTTTTTTTTTAATGTAACATATTAAAAATACGTGCACATATAAGAAATTAATTAATTACTTGAAGCAACCTAGCAAAATCCAAAGTCTAAAGGTGGTGCATCATTCAGGACATACCTGAAAGCAGATGAACATATCCATGTACGCAAACCACATGCATTACTGTCAGATCTGAAAACTATTAGGCTATAACCCACTACGGTATACGTCTCGTTTCGGCAGCAAGACACAAAAGCAATAGAGTGTATCACACAGTTTATTAACAACTGAGACGCATTGTGGTCATCAGAGACAAAGCACACTTCGAAGATACCTGTAAGGTTACATTTGGAGAATTATGATATTGAGATGGGGCTCAGGGGGAAAACCCAAGAGGCTTCTGCAGCTGATTCTAGAAATCCCAGGAACTGAAATTTATCTAGGGCTGCAGTACTGCCGTTCTCAGCAGACTCGGAACGCTGTTTAAATGGCTCCAACAGCAACAACCTCCAGAGACGGCAACTTCCAGCCAGGATATTGGTACCCTTTGCCACATTGTTACCTGGGGAGTCTCCAGAACCCTCCCCTCCCCACTCTAAAAAAACCAAACAAAAACACCACCAAAAATAAAAAAGTGCCCTACTTTTGAATGAAAGTACACGCTAGAATTACTTTTCACTCTATTACAGGACGCAGTCGGAACCCTAAGGCCCACCACCAGCAGCAAACCCTGCCTGGCACGACCGAGCGTTCGCGACGACGGAGGTGGGTAACAGACTCGGAGCACGTCCGGCGCCGAGACCGCCGCGCCCTGGGGGCTTGCTGCTCATCCTTCAGCTTCCCGGGACGCTGCGGTTGTT
>JAHLSL010013598.1:165757-191100 GCA_025920805.1 Petroica traversi | reverse complement strand
CCGCTGTCCCCGCAGCCCGCCGGGCTCTCCTGGCCTGTGGCGGCCGCAGCAGCGTTGAGGTCTCGAGTGGGAGCTGGGTGGTGAGAACGGCAGTGCCTTCTCTGCCGCAGGGGTGGGTTTGCAGTCGGAAGAAAAAAATCGCATATTTTTTTCACAGAGGGAAAGAAGTTTATTAAACGAAGTGTGAGGTGAAGGAAGAGTGGCAGAAGTTCTCTGTGAATGCTTATGGCGAAACAGGGAAGTTTAGGGGAGCCCTCATCGCTGTGTACGGCTTCCGTGTGAGGGGGAGAGACGGGCAGCGCTGATGTCTCTGGCAGGATCCGAGGGAACCCGAGGCCTGAAGCCGTGTCGGGAGGTTTAAGTTGGCTATTAGAACAAGGTTCTTCACACAGGAGATGCCTGGACAATGGAAGAGGTTCCCCGGAGAAGCGGTCACAGCACCAAGCCTGACAGAGCTCAAGGGGCGTTTGGACAATGCTCTCAGGCACATGCTGTGATACTTGGGGATGTCCTGTGCAGGGCCAAGAGTTGGACTCGATGATCCTTGTGGGTTCCTTATAGTTCAGAACATTCTGTGATTTGTAAATGCCACAGTCGTCACTACAGAACACTGGTCGTTGCTTGAAATCTAGCTGTACAGGGTGGGCATTTAGGAATAACTTTGGTTAAGTTTTTCTGCTCCTTTGTGAGCAGAAATTATGTGTTTCTTTATCCCTCTCATTCAAGTACAAAATTGTCTCTTGCCAAACGGAATCACTTAAAACACCTGCAATGCTATTACGTTTTGTTTGAAGTATGGGATGCAAAATAGGCTGACTCTTTTCTGAGATGAAAGACCACTAAAGTGCAATACTGTGTTCTTAACATGCAATTTTTCTTTCAGATAGAAGAACTCACTAAAGAAATCAATAATAGAAAGGAGAAAGATACGTCTAATGTAGAAGTACAGACAGAGGACTGTGCTGCATGGTCACAAGCAGGTAGAGAGGGTGGTGACTGTTTAAAGGGGGATATAGAACAGTATCTTAATTTGAATATTGTATATTTTGTAATATAGAGTGCATTTCTAGTGTGTATCCTTTGCTGAATTAAATTTAGTAACCGGATGTTAGCTTTCAGACCATTTCTTATTCAAGCCATTAATTCAGGATAAAATGTAGCATAGATTAGCAGAATTCATGCCTTTGTAATTTGTTATATAGTAATTTCATGTTGCAAACATAAATTTTTTACCAATTTTTGAAGCATATTAAAGAAAGACATAATTTGTTCAGTAAGAGTAGAATAAACTTAAGGTGGAGGCACTACCTCATACTTGATTTTCATTAGACCACTTACTTGGATAAATACACAGTTGAGAATTTAGCATCATTAGACTGAATTAGTAAAATACCGCCTCACTAAGTTATACGTAAATTTATGGTAAAGCTTCAACTTTTCTTTCTCTTTTTCCCTCTCCCTCTGCAGATTACTACTACTATGAAAATTATTACAATAACACTGATACTCAAGACTGTGCGTCTGAACTACCAGTGCAGCACAGTCATGGGACTGAAGGCACTGAACATAATTCCGCAGAGGAATCAGAGACAGGTGTTGATATTCCGCTAAGGAATGATAGCGCCAAAGTTAATGAAGGTGGAGAAGAGGAAAATTTCGTCCAGAATTCACAGGTTTTTAGACTGGAGTTTTACCAGTTTTGAAATCAGTACCCTGTTAATATTCCATCTAAAAGATGTGCTTGCGGTCCTGATGTCTTTGTATTAGATGATTTTTTGTGATGGTCTAGTGCTGATAGTATCCTCTTACTTCAAAACTAGTTCTTTTTGTAGAACTCTTAGAACATCCTCTTAGAGTTGTGTCCCGGAGTTCAAGAGTTTTTGTAAGAAGGCACTTATATCCTACATAGCCTGGAAGCAGGATCTTTTTTATCAGCAGAATATGTCCAATGTGTCCATGCTGATTTTCTTAAGTAGTACTTTTTGTTTTTTCTTCCATTAACATAAGGAAGCAAGATATAAGAAGAAGAACATTGTGGTGGGGTTTATTTGTTTATTTTGTGGTGGGTTGATTTTCTTCCCTCTCCAGCTGTCTTTTCGATCATTCACTTAACTGAGTTTGTACATCTTAGCATCTAGCAAATGAAATGAAACAGAGGGCAGAAATCTGTCTTAGGAGTGCTCTGAAAGATGTTTACTGTGTGTATTTTTGGTATGAATCACTTTTGAGTAAAGCTGGGGAAAAATGAAAGACACACCCTGAAGTCTTGGTCCTGTTGAAATCAGTAGGAGTTTATCAATAAGCTACAGCCAGGTTTTTGCCTTCTGAATCAGTCCAAGTTCATAGATCACTTAACCTTTCTTACTTTCTGTTATCAGGAGACAGAAGAAACTTCAGTACCAGAGGCTTCTTTGGCAGAGAGCTTGAGAGCTGCTGCAGAGGCTGCTGTTTCACAAACTGGATTTGTTTATGATGAAAACACAGGATTGTATTATGACCATAGCACTGGATTCTACTACAATTCAGTAAGAATAATTTCCCAAATCCCTGGCATTTTTTCTTTGTCACAGAAGTTTTGTTAGTAAAAGTTGATATGAACAAAGAACCAAGATCCAAGCTGATCGTGTTTTTAAAAACAGGTTATGAATGGTGTTAAAAGTTCGTTAATTAGTTTTTAAATTATTTCAGTCAAATTAAAGGTAGCAGGCTAAGATACAAATTTAGATTTAAATTCAGTTCCTTTTGATTTCTCCTAAATCTCTGAGTTACTTGGTATTGTACAAATTTTATACTATAACGCTGATGTGTAACTTGCAAACCCAAAAGCTTGAGCTTAAAGATGTCTTGTTTCGAAAAAGACATATTTCTGAAGTAAGTCAGTTGCTTCTCCACAGTGAAAAGAGTGTTGAGAGAAAATACACTAAATGTTTGTGCTTTTACTTAAGTGCTGTTACCAACTGGTTTCATTCTACAGGAAAGAAAACACTTCTTTAGAAAAATGGATTTGATGATGTATCAGAATTTCTTAATGGTTACTTTTTGCTGTACATTTTTATGTAGCCTTTAACAAGGTTTTCTTTTTGTCCTCTGAGGCGTGTATGTTTATATGTATACAGATCTGTGGATAGAGCAAAGTTTTGATGTTGGGGCCGGGGGCTGCAGAGGTGGCCTCTGTGGAAGGAAGCCAGGACATGACTGGTTCCACTGCAAGGCACAGCACAGCCATTAGGGAAGCTGGTGGTGCCTCTCTGAAACCAGTGTAGGAAAGCATAACTCTGCACAGTGGAGTCTCTATAGGGGGGTGAGTGTGAATAACAACCCTGTGAGCACCAGGGGCAAAGGAGAAGGAAGAGGAGGTTCTCCAAGCACCAGAACAGGCAATTTCCTGCAACCCATGGAGAGCAGGCCACACTGAAGCTACTCACCCTATAATCCATGGAGGGTCCCACACAGAAGCACCTCCTTAGGGAACTGACTTATGGGGAGCCCATGCCAGAGCTCAGAGCAGGTGTCCCTGGTAGGAGCTGTGGCCTGTGGAGGACCCCATGCTTGAAGCAGTTCATGAAGGTCCCGTGCTGGGCAGGGGAGACGTGGCAGAAGAGGGACTTCTCATGAACTAATCTCAGCCTCTCTACTCCTCATTTCCCTGCACCACTTGGCAGGGGAACAGGGAGAGGAGCTGGGTATGAGGTGGTACAGCTGAGCTTGTGAAAAAAAATAGACAGAAAGAGATGTTTTTAATTTGATCCTTATCGTCCAGCTGTATTTTAGATATTTCCAAGTCGAATCTGGCTTGTCCATGCCAGTGACCTCTCTGTCTTGACCCATGAGGTTTTCATCTTATTTTCTTTCCCAGTCTTGTTGAGGTGGAGAATTGGCAGAATGGTTGGATGGGCATCTGGTAGCCATCCAGGATCAAGCCACCACAGTTCTTGCATTTTATCAAGCATCATATGTGTTTTTTTAATTGATCAATGTTTCTTCGAGCAATGTATTTACTGAAGTGATGATAACATTGTTCTTCATTTGTTATAAAGGAAAACCAACTATATTATGACCCAGCAACTGGAATTTATTACTATTGTGATGTGGAAAGCGGCCGATACCAGTTTCATTCACGAGTAGATCTGCAGTCTTACCAGGCCTCTGGTACTAAGCACACCAAGGATAAAAAGGGGAAGAAGAAGAGAAAAGAACCAGAGTGGATTGCTGCAGATGAATATAAGGTAACTTCAGAACTGACAGAGAGAAAATGCAAAATCTGTTGGGTTTTTGCTGATGCAACTTACAGGATGAGGGGCTTGCTTTTATGCAGAGAATATATGCTTATTTTCTTAACTATTTAAAAATACTTGAACTATATACAACAGGTTGCTGACATGTAGTTAGTGTTCAAATAACTTTCCCATTGAGTGATTAACAATGAAAGTTTTAACTTGGATCCCCTCGCTTTTTCAGTACTTTTTTTATTACTACCCAACTGAAAAGGAGTCTAAAACTGAGTGTCAGTGAAATTTTTGACTAGCAGGCACACTAGAATGAATTCAGTGTTGTGTGGGCTGGATTTACGTCAGAAATTCAGTGTTAGCAGCAATGTCTTGGTTTTGGGATTTGGCTTGTGATTTGGTGTAGGTTTTTTGTTTGGTTGGGTTTTTTCCAGATTCACTTTATGAATCAAAAAAATGTAAACTTTGAAAATACACAATCCTTTCTCTGTGACTGCACTCCAGAGCTTAGTCCACTGGCATTTTATTATATCTCTGCTATCATTTGGGATTGGTGTTTTTGAAGTTCTGTTTCTTTGCATATTTTGCTCTCCTGTTGATACTTTACTTCGTCACTGTATTTTCATTGTTATTAGGGTGTGGATAAGCTGTACATCTTAATAAATGCCCATTGCAATTAATATTTATTTTAAATTACAAAACTTTTCTGAGTGCTAAGAAAACATACCATGTGGTATAGAGTGACTGCCTTGAAAAACATCTCTCAATCCTAAACACCAAGAAATACTAACCGTGTTAGTTATTAAAACTCAGGAAACCTCTTGTTTGTGAGCACTCTTACTAATGTTGAGTTCTATTTTGCCAATTTGTTCAATTATTTTAAGATAAAATTGAATATATTGATTTCTCTAGTTTGAGTTCTCCTTGGTTTGCATTCTTCAAAGCTATTGCTTTAACCATTACAAAGTTTCATTATGTAGGCCTCAGACACAGAGATTGGTTGAAATCCAAAATAATTACATTACTATCCAGGTACTTGTACATAGTAGTCACATAATGTCAGTGCACAGTTAAAAAAATTAATCAGGAATAAGGTCATATGAAAGAATTGAAAATAAAAGCTATTTTCATTAAGAAAAAGTACAGTTAGGCTAAATGGATAGTGGTTGTTGATTACACATTTTACAAACAAATTGTGGCTAGTGCAGGAATTTTTTACTCCTTGAGGAAGTTTCCATTTGAAAGCTTGACCTGGCTATTTAGTAACACTAAGTATAATGATTCTTTAGATTTAAGAGAAGAGAGCTGGTGCAATAGAAGCGCAGTTTTACCAGTACCCAGATTCTGGGCCTGCTAGGTGGAGATGCTGAATTAGCATCTGCCACTCTCAGAAGGCACTGGCCAATACAGAACTTTATCCATTATGTGTCAGGAAAGAATAATGAAAAGCTGTGGGAGTAAGTCTTTGTTATAAACTGACTAATAAGTCTCTTAAATTTAGTTCTGTGATGAACTGTTACCTAAACCAACGAGAGTACTTATAGAATAAGGCATGCATAGCTCTGACCACTCAAATAATGTTGGCTATTTTCTAGTCTGCTTCTGTAATCTGATTATACTAGAAATAGAGGTTTGTCTTTAGCTTACTTTATACCGATGTTTTTATTTAGATAGTCTTGTTAGCAAATTTTTTCTCTGAGACTTCCTCAGTCACAAGTTAGGAGGTAAACATCCATTCTTTTCTCGTGTGTTTTATTGATGGTGAACTGAGTACTTTGCTTTATTTGTGAATTAATTTGTTTGACCGACAAGGTAACAGGAAAAACATTTAAAGTATATTGTAGTGCACAGATCTTTCTTTCTGTAAACAAGGGGTGAAGGTCTGTGTCAAAGAAGTAATCATGGCCTCTTTTATTTTTTTAAACAAAAATAGGGAGAATACAAAGTGAAACATAAAACACTCTCCATTTGAAACTTCAAAAATAAAAGAAAGCCTTTTTGTCAGTGCACTTCTTTGTAAATGCACTGCTGGATTTAGAAGAAAAGCGGACCTTACTGACGTAGTTTACATAGCTGAGTTAAAACTTTTATTCTTGTACTGTGTTTATTAATCACTTAAAAATTCCATGTTACATTAATATAGAAGATTAAGATTTGCTAGAATAAAAGACTGACTTTTCTGTAATTAAATTGAAAAGTTGATTTATAAGCTGCACAGTCAAGTGCATAGGTATGTGGTATTTTTTGGTACTGTTGTCAGGTTTAGTCTTGTATTGACAAAGGTATTAATTGTTAATGATAGAATAAAACTGAAACCATATGATTTTAAACAGGACTTTGTAGCTGAAGCATTGTCTATTGAAATGCTTCTCTCCAAATTTACTGCCCAGCCTTCTCCCTTTCCCTGAACACTGTTTAAATTATTAAAGTTATGACAATGCTTTTAAAGACTAATACCTCATTACTGCTTTTCCCAGTCGATTATTAAATTGTGCTGCTAGCCTGAAAAATGGTCCCAACATTGCCTCATTTCTTAACCAAAGCTTTACTTACCTTTCATTTTCTACGGATGGTACAGGGAGGCGAAGAATTTGGTTTAATGCCTGGGCTGTGGACCACTAGTTTTAAGCCAGGGTGTACTTCTGGAAACTTGTCATTCACCCCCTGAATTTTTTAACTCTTGGGTGAAGCTGAGATGGTTTATAAGAATATCCATGTAAAGCAGGGGAAGAAAATCAGCATTACTTACAGAATCATAACAATTCTTACGCCCTTTTTCAGTTAAACATGTAACCAAATACTGATAGATATTCAGTATTACTTAAAAATTGCCAAATACAAGAAATAAGGAAATTTAGCAGCTATGTATATAGATTATCAAGCATATATTTCTAGGTAGATGGTATTGGTACCAAAATTCCATATGATTTTTAAATGACTTCATTTAAGCCAAAGTTAATACCTTTTTTATTTAAGAAAAGATTGTAAATGGAACAATCTATCAACTTTCTGTTTCTTATCACAGGAGGGTTTTTTGTTGTGATTTAGTTTCTAGCTATCATGAAGAAGTTCATGTACTCAGATATCTTATATATAGTATTTATTTGTAAGCAGGAAATTAGGATGCTTAACACTATAGAAATGGCAAATGAATTGACCATAAATATTGTAGCATTCTCCAACAAAACTCTATATAATTTTGAGAATGTAATGGATAAAATTAATATATTAAAATATTATTGCATTTTCAACAAGTTGAATAACCAAACAGGAAAATACTCACAAGTTTCTGCTAAAATAAATGTACTTCTAATTGTAGAAAAACAGCGGAGAGGAAATAATGTGCTTACTATCACCTGGGGAGTATTCTAATTTATACAAGAGCTTTCCTTAAAGACATCCTTTCTTTTCAGTCACAAACTAGAACTGTATAACAAGTAGTTTTCTTTTGACTTGAGAAACAAAGTACAGTGTCTCTATTTGCTTGCTTTTAATAGACAATCAGGATTTTTTTTTGTCAGGATGAAGTATTAGCCTCTGTGCAGGTCATGGGGTAGACTACCTTGAAACTTTTAGACATACAACTTAGTTCTGGTAGGGGTAGGTGAGAAAAGAGATGGGACAAGAAATGTGGTGTTTTCTTTTGTACAAAAAAAATCCTTTAGATAAGGAAACTTGGAAAAGTTTGAAAATAAATAAAAAGGTGACATAAGTGATAACAGGATCCCTGGCCCAGTATCAAGATCCATGGCTTCCATATAGTTTGGAGAATAGACTGTGTGCAGTAGTGTTCCTGCAGTTCTACTTGCTGCATTAGGGCTGTTTGAAATACATAGCAAAATTGAGAAGGAAAGTCTGACACATGCCATTTTTTCCCATATATTGTTTTTAAATTTAATTTTTTTATTATTTTCAAATTATCTAGTAAATTTTATTTCCGTTTGGTACGTAAAATTCAGTTCTACCATATTCTTTCCATATTGGATGCATCATAGCTACTCCTGTAGGAGACACAAGGTGGTTGTAGTAGTATTTTTCCCATAGAACTTTTGAAGTGGTGATTTTTACTTTTTTATCACATGTAGTTTACTTTTTGCTGATATTCATCCCATCTTTAGGTACGTCAGTTGACAGAAACCATGGCTAATCTGAAGATTTCTTCTTTTGGATTGGCAGCTTCTGGTAAAGGTAGAGTTGAGACAATAAACACACATTAGTCATGGATGTTTACCTTTAACTTTGATATTTTTATTAAAGGAAAAACAATATCTAGTAACTGATGTTTAAATACATTTTTTTCCTAAAGAAATTAATAAATTTTTAAAGCTATTTAATCAAAATCTGTTCACTAGCAAAGTAGCTTTGCAATAAATTTTAAATACTGTGTAAGTAACATCTGAAGAAAACTTTGATGGCATTCTAGAATATTTGGGAAGAGAAGTATTTAGCATCCCTGTAAAACATAAAGGGTCTGGAATAATGAAACTACTCATATTTTAGGTAAGGTTATTTACTTCAGAGCTGTCCAGCAGTGTATAAAAAGGCTCCTGTATGCTGTAGGAAGAGATTTTTTTTTCTGACATTGAATTAGATTTTTTTCACTGGAAAATTGAGTATTGTGTATGGTGGATGAGGGCAACTGAAGTACTTGTAGAATGATTTTACCACATGAAAGCTTAGTCATATGAGCAAAAGAGTTATTTTTAAGTATTTAAAAATATTCCTTAGTAAAATACTGAATTTCAGGTTGATATTTCCAATTGAGAGAGTCAATACTAAAGGTATACTATTCAGTCCTGTGGAAGAGTGCTGAGAACCCATAATTGTGTTAAATCACCTACTGAACTTCTAGCAAACCAAGAAACAGGCTACACGTTTGAGAAAAGTTGTATTTGTCTATATTTCTGTGTTTTGTAGAAAATAAATTTGGAAAGAAATAGTTTAAACAGTTCAGTTCTTGGAATTTAACTAATTATGTACACAATAATAAGTTCTAATTTATGGCATGCTGAAGAATTGCATGAATGTGGATGTTGGTCAGCCATAGTACAGAAAAATTGAAGTTTTGCAAGACAATATGTCTTGCTCTGTATCAGTAAAGCAAAAAGTATAGTTAAGTACTTAAAATACTTTTGAATTTTTCATTAAAAACAGTTCAGTGACAACGATAATATATATTTTCTAAGTAGGACAGTCTGCATTTCAGTAGGTCATTGTAATCATAGTTTGTGGCATATTTTTTATAAAGTAAAACCCACATAAGCATGATTTGTTATTCTTATAAGATCAGTCCTCATGGGATACATAAAAATCTTGATTTCAAAGTGCTGACTTTGTCAGGGATGCATAAATACTCAACACTGTAGTTAGAAAATAGTTTATTATCGATCAGATTGATCACACCTGTTAGCTTGAGCTTAGTGAGAAAAATCCCAGGGATGGTGTGGTAATACCCAGTCGATGGAAAGTTTTTTGAAACCTGGATCACATTGAGTCAGTCCATATCTATCTCATGACTGTTGGAGTCAGTTTACTCTCTAGATGTATTGGGCAAAGCAACCATGAAAAAATATGTGTGCCTGATATCATGGGTGTAAAAAATGGTTGCAGTGAGCATCTACTTGCATATTTTGTGTCTTGCAGCTTGAGTTTGGGATGAGGCGTTAGTTAGTCACTGAGAAATGAAGTGCATTGCTAGAATTTACTGTATTGTTCAGGGTAATATTTATGGAATGTTGTGCTTACTGCCAGTCCCTGTTTTTTAAGCAGTGACTGTATGGAGACAAGGCGTTAGATGATGTATGCATAGATTTTAATGCCTGCTACATGTGTTCTGTGTTAGTGCTGGTAGTTGGCCATGGTTTAACCCCAGCCAGCAGCTGAGCCCCAGGCAGCTGCTCACTCACTCCACTACCAGCAGGACTGGGGAGAGGATTGAAACGGTAGGAGTAAGAGAAGTTGTGGGTTCAGATACAGCCACATGTGCAAGCAAAAGAAAAATCAAGAAATTAATTCACTGCTTCCCTGCGTGGGCAAGCAGGTGTTCAGCCATCCCCAGGAAAGCAAGGCTTCAGCACAGGTAATGGTGACAAAGGCCAAACTCTTAACATCCCTCTTGCTTCCTTGTCCCTCCCCCAGCATTTATTGGTAAGCATGATGCCATGTGGTAAGGGATACCCTGTGGACAGCTGGGATCAGCTATGCAGGTTGTGTCTTGCTTCCAGCTCCCTGTGCACTCCCAGCCTCCTTGCTGGGGAAGTGGTACAAGAAGCAGAAGAGGCCTTGGCTTGTGTAAGTGCTGCTCAGCAATAAGGCATCTCTGTATTATCAACCGTGTCTTCAACACAAAGCCAAACCACAACCCTGCACTATGTACTGTGAACAGCATTAGGTTTACCACTGCCAAAACCAGTACAGTGTCATACATAAAGGAAAGGATTTCTGTACCACAAGATTGTTTCAAATGCTTTAAGGTTCATTCAGTATCCCCATGCTTAATGTTTATACACTTTGTCAAGATGTGCATTTTAATACAGATCCATGAAATCATGAAGTGTTCAAAATCCACACTGAGTTTTAAAATCCCTGATTTCATACAAGGTTTTATAAATGTGAAGACTGCATCTTTATCAGGACTTAACTATTTATTTACTTTTTTAACAGTTTTACTTTCTAACACTATTTCGTTTATTTACTTTTTTAGCAGTTTTTTAACAGTTTCAATTGTGAAAAAATACAGAAACTGCTTAGAAGAGGCTTAATGGTCATATTGGCAAAATCACAGAATGAATGTATGTGTGGAATCCTTGGTCTGTTTATGAGAGTTTTCTTAAAAATGCCTTTTTTCAACACAGAACAAAGAATCTACTCTTTAGTACCCAGACTTTGAAACAGCACCTTTTTAGTTTCTAGTTTAAATTACCTGAAATGATGCCAAAAATCATGGAATATCATGGGATTCACTGTGGAGGAGGAGTTGAGTGGTTAGAGTCTTATATTTGGGCATCAGTGCACCACAGTTGTGTCTTGTTTCACCTTGCTTGTGATTTGAGCAGATGGTGTAGTTTCTTTGTTTTCAATTAAATTAGATTAGAATACCTCAAGCTGCTTTGTTGGTTTACACTATTACAGCAGTAATACGTTTTCACTTGCAGAACACTTTGATATGTTTGGTATCAATCTAATACCCATACCAAGCATAAATGTAGACAAAGACAAATCGACTGAAAATAAAAATCCTAAAAGGAAAAATCAGATTTTCCGAAAACATTTCTAATGGAATTAATGTGTTTGACATTTCTAAACTGTGTAGGCTTATTTGTGGTAGGATTACTACACTTTTTATTTAAAATAAACAACATTACACATTGACCTTGTTATTCTGTTCCTTTCTGTTCAAAGACTTTGAGGATTCAGAGAGAAGGGCTAGTGCATTAAAGAAAAACCCTGAACAAACCGATAGTCTTCCAGTTAAAGCATGAAAACGTTTTTAGAAAGTGCTGGGTTTACCTGAGAACTTGCTGTCTTACTGAAGATGTTTCAAAAGTACACTGTCCTGCCTTAACAGCTGAGAGAAATTCCTGTGTTTGTCTTATCTGTGCCACTGATGCGTTTTTACAATTCTGAAAGTGTTTTTATTTCCATGATGTTAACATTCACATTATTTCACATATCTTGAAATGGAAATGCACAGAAAAAAGTCAAGGATGTGTCTTTTACCGGTTGTGTTGCAATATTTGATACAATTCAAGGTAATTAAATGCATTTACTCCGAACTCAAAATGGCACATAATTTAATCTTGAGATTTTATTTCTTTAGAGTCACTTATGGTTTTTTCTCTTTTTTCCTCTTTATTTTCCTTCTTTTATTTTTTTAAGATAGTTGTCAAGCTACTAGATTGGCAGTTATATTTTGGAGGTACTCTATGAAACTCTAATTTTCTCAGTTAAAAAATGTTTGGTTTATTTTTTATTTCTGATGGTAAAATAAGTGGAAGAACCCATAATGATCCAATCTGTCTGATACTCAGTAGAGAAACTGAGAAATTTTTTGTTGTAGAAAATGGATTTTTAGTAGAGCTGTATCACATAGCATAAGTTAAGCTTATACTCTATCTGCTGTCTTGATTAAAGTCTCTGTTAAAGATGCAGTTTTGAAAGGAAGAAGAACAGGTCTATAGTTAAAGCATGAGTGGGCATTCCAGATATTCTGGACTCTGTTAATAAAAAAGAAGACAAGAGCAGGAGGAAGATACAATGAAGATCAATTAAAGACCTTCTAAGCAAGTTGCAAGAATTGAATAAGAGAGGGACAGAAGTGAGTGTCTTAAAAGCGAAATAGGAAAATATTCAAAGTGTTGTTGTACAAGTTTGAAAATGAGGACAAGATTCTAAAGTTTCTAAACATTTCTAAAGTGTGAGAAAAGAGTGACATTTAGAAGAGGAGTAAGTGAAGTATAGAAGAGGAGGGCAGTCACACTCCCAAAGAGAAGATGGTCTCAGTCACATATACTAGGATGTAAAAATATTTTTACTGAAATGTAGTATTGAAATTCTGCTGACTGAATGTGTAAAACTTTCTGGAAATTACACTATTTCTTACTAGTTCTAAATATATTTCTCCCTAAGTGAAAAAATTACTTCCAGGCTGATATCATTCTTTAGAAAAACTCAATCTGTAAAGACTGTAACATTGTATAACTCCCCTCCAGGATTTGGACACAGAAGAGCAGAAATCATCTAACAGTCTGAATTGCTTTTCCACCACTGAGCAAGTAAGTTCTACTGAAGAAGATGAGTCTCCAAATGTAAGAAAGAAGACTAAAATGGACACAAAACCACAAAACAGTCTAACAGCCAAAGAATCCATTTCTACAAACAGTATAAATTCCCATTTGCACAAAAGTACACCAGAAGCTGCAGCACATACAGATGACAGTAGAACAGCAGACACAGAGAGTGAACCAGAAGAAGGTGAAATTACAGATTCTGAGTGTGAAACCTACAGTGAGGAGGAATTAACAAGTGAAGAAACTGGTGATTCAGAATACTCAGAAAATGAAGGTGATTTAATGTGGATTATATATGGTATTACTGTGTTTTTCCAGGAGCCTGTTAAAAAATCAGTTTGGGTAAATTGAAAATATATATAAAAGTATGTGACTTGAGATGCTTTGAAAAAGTGTATATGTTACCACTATTTCTTTCCCTCTCTTCACTTGGACAAAAGTAAGTAGTAGTGTTTTGATTAAGCTGTTACTGAGTATAACATCTGTGCTTGTGTAGAAACTTCACAGATTGCAAAACACTGGTTTGGTTAGGAAATTGAAAGGAGAAAAGAAACTCTGCTGCTAAAATAGGGGTTCTAGACCAGTAATTCACAGTAATTCTATGTATTAACTCTCCTAGATTAATATACAGTATTTCTGATACTGTTTGTAAACTATTAGGTACAAGTGAATGCAAGATAGCTCTACTCTGGTGAAAAGCAACATAGAGTAGTCAGTACTAGTAAAATCCTAATTTGTGTATATTCCAGTGGCAACTTGTAAGAAATGCATAAATTCCTGTGAGACAGGAAACCTGTATACTGGTTTATAAAGTGTTCTGCTAGGTCCTTAAAAAACAAAAAAATGAACATAACCTGTGAAAAGCTTGATGCAGCCATTTGGAACTATGTATGTGCAAAGGATATTCCAAGTCATAGAATGAAATACATCCTATAGAAAACAATATTGTAGCCTGCGTCCTGCTTACAGTTTATTGTCATTTTGTTTCTTATGTTTTCATTACTTTACTTAACAACTCAAATTCTAGATGATTAATGCCAACCAAAATGTTCTTGCTACCGTCAGGCTTTCAGACTAAATTGTCTTTTCTTAATACCCAGTTTCGCAGTAATGCTGAAATAGTAAAAACTGGGGACATTTTCTCTTTCTCTAGTACCTTTTAAGGTAGTGTCTTCTCATCTCTCTGCTCCTAGCTCATGTCATTGAAGATTGTTTCTACAAATGTACATCCAAATACAGAATTCGTACAGCTGTTAGAATATAGTATCTTCATGGATAATCAGGGAAAAAGGCATATGCATCTGTAGGCTCTATTGTTTTTTATTACCCATAATGATGAATAGCACTCCTAAGAGAAAAAACTTGTAAAAATACATTTGACATAGAAATTACCAGATATAAAGTTTGATGTGCAGTAGGTTTGCAGTGTGAACAAAAAGGTGCTGCCTTTTCTCAAAGTAAAATTGTTTTCTAATTTATTACAATTAATGATCCATAAATTTATAATATACGAGTAAATTTTGTGAATGTATATATATTTTACTACTATACTAAAGAGTTGTCCACATGTAAATAACCAGAATTAGGAAAACATTTGTAATCTTTAGTGTGCAGTCAGAAAGCACAGTATTCTCTGAAACAATAATCTCATCAAAGTTTTCTCTCAGATGTTGTTACACATTTCTTTTTATGAAAGGTGCATGTTATTCCGCCACGTAATGGCTGAATGTTTTTCAGTTTCTTGAAAACTGTGTTAAAACTGTAATTCTTTGGTAGTAATGGTGGTGGTGGGTTGTTTTTTTTCTATATAATTATAGATGAAGAAAAGATCTGGCCTCCTTGTATCAGAGTAATTGTAATAAGATCACCAGTTCTGCAGACTGGGTCACTTTATATAATCACTGCTGTGAAACCTGCTACAATTGGAAGGTAAAACCGAATGAAATTTTATGTATATGTGTGTGTGTGTGTGTATATCTGAAACTACTTTGCTTTGAAAGCTGTGGAAAGCGCTTAGAATTTCTTGTCTCTGTTCTTCATGCGTGTCTTCCTAGCCTGCAGCAGTTGTGAGGTACTCTGAGTTTGGTTAGTCCACAGTAAGAAATTGAAGTCAGGTCACATAGCAATATGTCGTCATGATAATGTAACAGCATACACAGTTAATGCAGCTCAGCAAATGTGAAAATTTGTTAACTTGATCTTGTGACTGAGCCCCAGTGGCAGCATAGCTGCAAGCCCTCCTTTGAAAACTAGAAAGTTTCCTAGAAAGTAAGTAAATTTTGTTTCAGGCCACTGTAGTACTATTTTTCAGAAATGGAAGAGCACCCTTCAGAAATTCAGTATCACTAGGATGCATATCCTAGACTTCCTCACACATTCAAATTTCAGTAGGGTTTGTTCATTGGCTGTAGATAATAAGCTGGTTTATGCTAGATTTTATACATTCTTACAGTTCTACATCTGGTTTGTTCATTGTGGATGATGAATTTAATGATGAGGTAAAGCATTCTTCCATGCTTACGTAAAACCTCACCCTGGAAAAGCTGTTTATGTCTAGTGCTGATAGACATGTTTTGACTCACTCTTAAAGGTTGAGTCCATGTATGTGAAGATCAGTAGACAGCTCTACTTTGCATATAGGTCTTTTACTAACTGCATTGTTTCTTAATGCCTTAGCATAAGGATCTAATAAACAAGTGCCTTCTTCCTACTGCAGTGTTTTGATAACAAAAATACAAACAAACCAAAATCCATCCTGTACAGATTACTCATTCTTTACTTGTATTACCTGCCTAAAGCAACTGAGAATTCAACTGCACCATTGAAAACTGATGCCAAGAGACACTGAAGAGCCTGAAGGATGCCGAGTTCAGACTGCTGTTAATGGTGTTGTATGACAGTTCAGAGAGAAATATCAGGTTTATAGATAAGAATTTAATGATACCATTTGATCATTTATTAATCATCTGCTTTTTATAATTTATACAAATGGCAGAAGGGACCTGAAGCAATTGTATATATAGCAACACAATGTTTTGTATCTGTAAAAATTTCTAATAGCTTAGAAGAAAGATGTGATATTACAGTTCAACTGAAGTATACCTTTCATGAGCCATTTATAATAACTATTTCTATTTCGTTGTGATTTATGTATCAATTTGCCTTTCCAGAGAAAAAGATGTTGGACACACACTTCAGATTCCTGAAGTTGGAGTCAGTAAGGTAACCCTTGTTCATGTCTGCTTAAAGGTAGATCAGAGACATAAGTGTATGAATGAAGCTTTAGATTTTATGGCTTCAAATTTGGAATGTTGTGTTAATTTTTTGAAAGAACTTTTGGAGTGAGATATGGGTTTAGCCAGACTTGAATTTAGAAGAAAGGAAAACACACACTATTTTACTGAATGGGAACTTAAACAACAGTGTGTTTTCAAAGTCTTTGAGCATTTAATTTCATAGTTATTGAACTTGTCGAAAAACCCTGTTAAGTACTAATAGTATATAGAATTTTGATCTCAGATAGTAATAATTTCTTCACCAAGTAATGCAATCCTTGCAGTTATGCTCAGAGCAAAAGGATTTATTTTCTTCAAGCAGCTGTGGAAATTATGTAGAGGGAGTTTGAAAAATTAACAGTTCCTTTCAGTAGTAGATTGAATGGAATTTTTTGTTATAAATTCTGTGCTCTGTTTTGCTAAAAACTTCAACACAGACCCTAAATACAGGACTCTTAATAAAAGAAAAGTGCAGATTGACAAAGTTGTGTCGTCCAAACAAAAAATGGTTTAAAAAATCTGTAAATGCAAGTATCTCATTAAACACATTTTACAGCGTCTATATTAAATGACCGTTCTCATTAATCAGCCACTGTATTTCATACTGAATAATTTCTGGAGTAAATATTTCACTACTCTTAATAACTTTTTCAGGTACGTGTTTGAAACCAGGCAAATAAAAAAGCCAAAATACTTTTGTTTTTCTGTAATGTTACCAGTTTAGTACTTCACAGGTACTGATAGTTTATATGAGATGTTACTTCACTTTTCAGACAAGGAGTCAAAGGTGAAAAGATAAATTACATACCTGCAGAAACAGAAACCTGTGTACTCATTTGTTTTCCTCACTATTCTTACTTTTTAGCTGTGGTCAGCTTTGGTGTTTGCTTTTCTTGAGTGGAAAGTGAGATTTAAAAAAAGCTACACCCTGCAGATTTAGCCTCTTTAGAAGAAGTTTTAGTTCAGTAAAGCAGAAGCAGAAAATAAAATATCACTTGAATGAACTAGTCCATCTCCATCATTATGGAAGTATTCCATTTATTAAGAAATGCTAGATAATCTTTTTTTTTTTTTCTGAAACAACAACTACAGTAGCTCTAAATTGTCAAATTTGAAACAGTCACTTTTCTACACTTACTGCTTTACCTGGGAGTTCTAGTAGGTTGGAGAAGTTGGTACTTTGCTTTGTTCAGTGGCCATTTTTAGATGGAGTACATACGAATTTGGCCAGGAGTTGTGGTTTCTCTGGTCTGTGTGGGCTTGGGAGCAGTATCTATACAGAACTGTAACAAGACAAAAAAAAAATTGTTAGTCTCAATATCAGAAAGGAGATTAAAGAAATAGCAAAAGATTGGTACTGATTGTGTCCTGAGTATTAAGGTGCAGGAGAAGGTGAATTATGTGAAAGTTACAAAAGCATGGCATTTAGAGAGTAATTTCAGATACGAAAGACCAAGTAAATGGAAAATGAATGAGATTCATTTAAAATTATAGGGCTATAAAATACCTTAAGAGCAAAAAGCCTGTTATTATTTAGAAGAACAGTTTAAAAGGCTATATTACTGAATCTTACCGTTCCTAAAGTGAAATATACTTGCCACATTGGAAGAATGTAGTTGGCTGGTACTGAATCAACTTATGAACAAAATAGTTACATTATATGTATATGTTAGCTCATGCTGTTGTGGCCCATTAATTTACATTTCAAAAGAAAGAAATCATAAGATATTAAATACTTTATTAAACTTAGAGTACCAGAGCCACTCCATTTAAAAGTCTTAAAATATATTCTGAAATCTTACCTTAAAATAACATTTAAATTGTGATGTATTCACTTAACAAGAACATTTAACTTAGACTTCTATTTGTCAGTTTCATGCAGAAGTATATTTTGACCACGATTTGCAAAATTATGTTCTTGTGGATCAAGGCAGTCAGAATGGAACAGTTGTTAATGGAAATCAGATACTCCAGGTGAGTAGCTATTGTTTTAGTGCTCTGTATATTGCAGAAAACTAATCCTGTGATTATTTAAAATGCGTTATGGCAAATCACTTACAACGCCATTCTTTCATACATTAATGCCTGCCTTGGTTCCCTTCTGATTTTAGGGCCACTTTGAGTACTTAATGTTTGGTTATACTAGGTGAAATCCACTATGGTTCTAGTTGCTAGAGTGAAATACCCGCACAAGTTAAATGGTTGCCTACATTTGTGAGACTAAACTAAATTACGGAGTTGTAAGCAGTGTGCATGAAATAGAGTTAGTGTCCTTCACAAGTAGTTAACTTGGCTGCCAAAACTTTCTTTTGCTGTAGCCTAAAACAAAGTGTGATCCCTACATCCTGGAACATGGAGATGAGGTGAAGATTGGCGAAACTGTGCTTTCTTTCCATATTCACCCTGGCAGTGATACTTGTGATGGATGTGAACCAGGACAAGTTCGAGCACATCTTCGCCTGGACAAGAAAAAGGAGTCTTCTGGTTAGTCATAGTATCGCAGGATACATTTTTTATTATGGCTCTTTGCCTTATAAACATAATAATTAATTCAGTTTTCATACAATTTTCTTGTCAGTTGGGAATGGTTGTACATAATAATGCATTTTCTTCTTGGTATGTGTGTCTATGTATAATAACCTCAGAACAAAAATTCTCGCATTTGTGTTACATTTAAAAACATAAGTTTGTTAAAGAAGTAATGAGAAATTCAATCCTGTGTGTTCTTCCTTTTAGTTTGTCCGGCACTTAGCAAAGAAGAGAGAGAGTTAGTCAGAAGAAAAGCATTAAAGCAAATACGGGTAAAATATGGTTTACAGGTGAGTTTACAGTAGAAGTTGATTAAGTTTTTGTAATCTTACAGTTCTTAGCTCTTTTTTTTTTTTTTTAGTACTTTGTGATCCCTATTTTAAGCCATGGATTTAGTTGAATGAGGGAAGTTTTCAAATGCTCTTAAACTAAGCCTGGTTTTTCTTTTGTACCGTAAAATTATGATTCTTTACAAATCTCTGCAGAGAAAGAGAGCATGAAAGTTCCATTGAAAATTATAAAAAAGATCCTTTCAAAGTGTACAAGATTCCTAATCCTTTTGAGGTTAAGATTTTGCAAGACACTTCTATTTTTATTTCTGCAGATTCAGTTTTCACTGAATTGCAGTTCTATCGTTTATTTGGAAAGGAAACATACTGAGCAACTGAAAAAATTATGGAAGGAAACGGGAATTTTTCAGGTTTTTGAGTTCATAGAATACCAACATGAACATACAGGCAATATAATATCTATGTATTCAAATTACTTCAATTGTAGAGATAATTTTAACTATGCAGTTGCTTCGAGGATTTGTATTAGGTATTCATGTAGAAAACAGAATGTCATTTCTATCAAATTCTTCTGGTACCAATCTAATACTGATACAGAATCTATAAACATGCTTAATTCTGACTTTTATTCTGAAAAGAAGTAGTTGCTGAGGAACAGGCTAAATGCTTATATAAAAAGCCAGTGGTCTGTCCACATGGTTTTCTGCTTAATATGGAGAGATTGAATCTTCTCTTGGTACGGAGAGTCAAGGGAATCTGTTATTTTGTTTACACCTTCTGAGAAAATACTGAATTCAGCAATATTACATGATGATGACAATAATTCTTAGCCTGTAAGCTAAGAAAATACTAGGTGAGGACTACAGGTTTTGTTACAAGATTTACAAATTAATTTAAAAGGCTGAAGCTGCCATACTTTTGGAGGTAAAAAGAGAAGTTAACAAAAATAAAGAATTTAAACCCCACTTTCTTTGTCTTGATGCAATTTAATCGGCTTGGAAAGAACACAGAGTATGAAGACAACAAAGCGGTGAAAAATCCAAAGTACAAAGACAGAGCAGGAAAACGCCGAGAGACCATTGGAAGTGAGGGAACCTTCCAGAGAGATGATAGTTCAGCTTCTATTCATATGTAAGTAGGGGATGGGGGAAAGTATCCACTGTGTCCTCCTTTTGTGAGTCTTTAAAAAATTATGATAAAATAATGATCAATTTGTTACTAGCATGCAGTTGTTAGATTACAAATTGCCTGTATATATTGTGTTAGGAGAGCTAGAAACTTTTAAGCTTTTCACACTTCCCATTTCACATGTTTTTATTTATTAACTGCTCACCTTCCATATAGAAATTTATGGAAGTAAGGATGGCAGTACGGACGCTTACATCACTTCCTTACCAAATGAAAAATGTAAAGAACTCCCCAGCTGCACTACTAACATCTTCAATAGTGTCTGTTTTTAAAGTGGCTCAATTTTTATTTTTCCTATTCAGTCCCAGTAATAGTATACATGCAGATTTTTCACCTGCAGCTTCTTTCACTATCAATATCCAGCCACTCATAGGACATGTATTTACATACCTCTTAAATGACACTTGATACTCCTTCAGTTGTTACTCTGCCTCTGTAGCTGTAGTTGGAGGTTTTTTTTAAGAAGTGTGAACTTGTAGGTGCTTTTAAATTAATAAAGGGAATTGTGAGATGATGAAATAGGTGAAGTTGTGATAACTGCCTTTTCCATAGTGTAATCCATACTCTCCTACCCATGATGTATCTTTTAACTCCTAAAGCAAGCAAGTAGTTCAGGAGTTTTAAGAAAGATTATATTGATCAAAGGCTTGTTAACCAAAGATATTCTTGTAGGAACTTGTAAAAAGTAGCAAGGATCTTCTGGATAGCTCTTGATGGATTGATTCCTGGTTTCTATATGTATGCACACTTCTGTTGTTCAGTATTTGAAAGGTTAGTCTTAATACGTTAACTCTTGCTTATCAGTTATCTTAAAATTTTCTTCAAAGTGAAATCAGCAACAGCAACAAAGGACATAAAATGTTGGAGAAGATGGGGTGGAAGAAGGGTGAAGGCCTGGGAAAGGATGGTGGTGGCATGAAGGATCCGGTAGGTCTTCCTGGTTTTCCCTTCAAACAAAAGATAATAGAAATGTATTTGTAGTGAAAAGTATCTCTTGTATGCCACTATTCATTTGAAGCTTATCAAAACCCTGGTTAGGATGGAATAATCTCGGTAGGACTAATCTCAAATTACTTTTTCTTTGACTAATGAGGTATTTTGAAATTTTTCAACAGTGTTGTCCCTTGGCTAGACTGTGTTCATTGGGAAGCTAAGCAAAGGTGGACAGAGAGCTTCTAGCCATTGAATTAATAATCTCATATTTGAATACAAAGTCTGGAGGAAAATTGGAATAATTTAGGTGATGTAAATTGAAGATCGATCTAGGGTGGAATTCACTTTCTCAAAGGCTGATGTAGCACAAAAATAAAACTGGATGATGGGCCTGGAGAGAGGAAAAGCTACCAGAAGTTGCTGTAGCCACCAAGCTGTGGGCAGTTTGTGGCAGCTACATTAGCCCCATTTTTATCACCAGAGATCTGTTGTATTTTGGCAGTAGTGCTGCTCAGAGCTACACCATGCCCTGTGTTGTCAAACTGGCCAGCATGGGGATCATAGGCCACTCACTCAGTGAGGTGTATTTCACAGTAACGTTAGTGCCAGGGCACATGATTCACACTACTCAGTTGTAGTTCCAGAGGTGGTGATGTGACACATCATTTTCATGGTACTGTTCATGTATGGTCTAAGTGTATTAGAACATGAAAGAGAAGTGCTTGAGTAGAGGGGGTGGAATGTGTATTAGAAAGGCAGAATTTGTAGTATTTAGAATACCTGACTTGCAATTACAACAGTATTTCATGTATTTGGCAGATCCAACTTGAGATACATCAGAAACATGCAGGTTTGGGTACTAGGAGACCAGCCTCAATTGAAGATGTTCAGCTTGTCCAGAGCAAGAATAAAAAGAACTGGGATAAAGCAAGAGAGAGGTTTGCTGAAAACTTCCAAGACCCTAAATCACAAAGGGATAAGAATACATCTTGGGTGAGAGGGACTGTAGACTGAAGTATCTGGTCCCACAGCAAGGTAATTCCTGAGTATAAATAGTTGGAAGAGAATTTATTTTTTATTCTTTCTGCTTTTACTAAAGCAGGAGTTTGGTTATATGTAAAATAGAGTTGTGGAAAAACTTATTCAATATTAACTATGTTATGTTAATTGGTTTTCTGTAGTCTTCATGCACTCTTTTATACACATTTTTAATAAGAAATGAATGGAGTTTAGAGGGATATTCAAATTTAAGTACTTGAAAATTATTCTCATCACAAGCCGGAATCTTCCATTGTGTTTTTAAACTTCACAGGAAGTTACGCAAAACATCTGTTAAACTTAACTATGGTACCTTTAACATTTGAACAGTGGTTTAAAATCAAGATGAAAAAATAAATCCCCCAGATCCCTAGTAACAAACTACCTGTTTCCTTATGTTTGCCATAAAGTGCTCGACAAGAGGCACACCACTCTTAAATTCATACAGTTCAGCACTAGCTACATGTTTCAGCATATGTTTGGCAAAGGAAAAGGGGGAAAAGTTTGTTTTTAAATGATTCATCATTACTGTTCAAAAATACTGTACTCCATGAAATAAACTACCAGCATTAGTGAAGAAAACAATGTTCAGAGACAGCTTGTAGCAGAATTTTCTTCTGTGAAGAACTTGTTTGAGATTTTGTTTAGTAAATCTGTATCATGCCTTTAAAAGAGGAGGTGTGTTTAGAAAACTGCTGTCTGTTTGTATTTATTAACTTCTTTTTCTGATACATCCATTGCTGGCAATGGAGTTTATGCCAGAAAAAAAACAACACAAACAACTGATTTTTGATGGGGAATGATATCCAAACTTAAGCTACAAGACTGGTATTTATTGAATGTTCCTAAACACAATAAATCATTGTCAATTTAAGCAGAGTGTTTCTTCATACTGTCTTGTCCATATGTTGGATAGGAGGGCTCTTCTAAAATGAGTAAAACTTAATCCCATTTTGTTCAAGTTGAAGTTCTGATACTTGTCCAACAGAACATGGTAGTCTCACTATTCTACCAGACCGTGCAGGCAATTGTGAAGCACCGTGGAGTAAAACCAGAACAAGTTACCAGCCATTTGTCTTAACCTAGACACGTACAGTATAAAGCAAAAGGTCCAGTCTGTTATTCATGTCATGAAATGCCCCAAGTTTACCACCTGAAGCGTACCTTACTTCTGCAGACAGAGGTGAGATACAGTTACCCACACTGAATGCGGAGCAGCATAACTAAAATTAGGTCACTGTTTGCCTTTGCAAGCAGTTCGTTTTCTAGTGATATAGTGATAGACGTGTATTACTGCTGTTGCAATAATATACAAGTGTTGCTCAATTATGTACTTTGTTGTTGCATTCCTTTTTATTGGCAACTTCATGTTTTCAGAGGTTATCTTTTCTAGCTGTGAAAAAATGTTGTTAAGTTCTGTTGAGTACTTGTTAAGTTTTAGTTCACCATTTATCTAGAAAGCTGTTCCTGCTAGTAAGAGGAAAAGCCCCTGTATTCTAAAAGAATGTTTTTGCCTTTTTATTTTTTTTACTTCTGTAGTCTTCAGAGTAAATGAAACTATAAATCTTAATTTTATGTGAGTAGGAACCATAACTCTCCCTCTCCTCCGTTACTCAAGTGTAACAACTCTAAGAAAAGTGAATCAATGAGTTTGCATTTCATGAATTTTTTTAAGTAAGACATAATTTGCCTTCTGTGTGAGGCATGTTCTCATTCAGTCCTGACTGACTGCTATCAGTACGGCAGCTTCCTCTTTCAGCAGTTCCATATAAAGGGCTGAAGCTTAGTCTTGGTTCAGTGTTGGTGTGACAAATCCTATTCTGTCTTGATGCTGCCAAGGGAAGTGGAAAAAGCATTACCATTAATACACAGATTGTTAACAAAATAACTGGAAGTAAGTTTGAGTAATTGTCATCAAGCAGTTGTGTGCCCTTATTGAGTAAAAACACTTGTACTGGAGCTAAGTATGACTTTTCATCCTTTACCTCAGTGACCTCTTACAAAGTTTTAAGTACACGTGAGTGAGACAAAAACCACCAGTGGTGTGCAAGTCTTATGTGCAAATGCAGTAGTGCTTTCCCTCATGGCAGGAGGGGAACATGAGTTGCCATTGCACTATTATAATTTTGGAGGCTATAACCAGTAAGATACAGCATAAAGTTTAACTGTCTTACCTTCTCAGTCCTCCAACCATCCCTTTGTCTTCCCAACCTATGATATGTAGAGTTGCTTTTTTATACAGCCAAAGTCAAGTTTTAGCAGTTTTCCTTTATATTTAAATATTGCTAGAAAATACATATAATCCTAAAGTTCTTAAGGATAAAATTAATCATTATATATACAAACTGATTTCTGTAGTCCTAGCAGTGAATTCTGCCAACTTAGCAAATGTATTTCTGAAATTTAAAATAAAGAATAGTAGGTACATTCATAAGTGATGAACAAACCAGCTAGCACATAAAAACAGGCACTACAGTCAGTGTTGTGTGAAAGGCACTGAACGAAACACCTGTGCCAGCAGAGGCCCTGAACCATCTGCATATGAACTGCTTTTACAAAAGATACCATAGGATGAAACTAGAGTGTTTGTTCGAACAAAGCTGTTCCAGCTGCTTGTGCAAAGGGTACCTGACTGAGGCTTTCTGCCATCAGATAAATTCACAGCAGCAGGAAGAGAGGTCAAAACCAGCATCGAGGTTACCAACAAGCCGAACTGAAAGGTGCATTCCAATGGATTTTTTTTCTGCATGATCCTTTTATAAGTGCTGTGACCTCTTAATGTAGGATTATTTTTTTTTCTCACCGAGTTTCTGTTTTCCAAACGGGTTTCGTTCAGCAGTGCCTCTATGTTGATGAACATACCTGCGTTCGGGTTTACAGTAGTAATGCTCCTTGTTCAGCCCTTCAGCGCACCAGGGTACCATCCGCTCTCCTCCGTGGGTGCCCGAGTGCCCCGCTGTCATTTCAGCGCTGCGAACAGACACATGCTGCCTCTCCTGCCGCTCCTGCAGCTCCTCCTTTAACAAGGCAGGGGGACAGACGGGTGTCACGGCCCGGCTCCCTGCGCTGTGCCGG
>JAHLSL010013598.1:147479-165357 GCA_025920805.1 Petroica traversi | reverse complement strand
CCTCCGGCTGCCGTTTTCGTTTGTCTGCTTGTCGTGAGGGCCCGCGGCTTTCCCCGCCGCGCCGGGGATGTGCCCCTGAGCGGCCCGCTCTGTGCTGCTCGGAGGCTCATCAGGAGCGAAGGGTGGCGGGAGGCCGTCGCGGTACCACAGGACAAGCAGACAAACGAAAACGGCAGCCGTAGGTAGTATTTATAAGTAGACCTACATGGCTGTTTTAATGTTTAGAAATGTTGCTAAGAATGAATGAGTGGCACCTCAGGAGTGATCTTGAGAAAGATGCCAGGAAGAGCCAGAGCAGCAGTAGGCTCGCAGAGCACCTCGTTGGCACAGAGCTGACTCTTGAAATGCATGTGCCCAGCCGAACACCCCCTGCTCCTCAGGTTCCCCAGGCCTCTCTTCATCTTCCTTCCCTTTTCTGTCCAAGGATGATGGTGCTGCCTTGGTAGTCTTCAGTCAAGCCTGGTTTCTACTGCAGATGGTGTGCTTTGGCTAAACCTCAACTGCTGGACTTCATGGGACTGAAAACGTCACAGATCGTCGAACTAGAATTTGTAGCTCTCTCAGTCTTGCACAAAAACCTGTTCAACGTTTTCCTTCTTCAGTCCTTTGTTTCTTTGTTGTTCCCTCTGGTTTATTTTTTTCTTTTAGATAATCAGATATCTTAATTTAGCTGCCTTCTGTACATGAAAAAACAATGTGATACTTGAGTTACCACCATCAGATTGCTCACTGGACTTGTTTTTTCAGCCTTTTATCATCTTTACTAGCCTGTACCACCATCAGGCAGGAATAGTATAAAGTGCTCAGTGATGCTGAATAAGGCTTTTTGTGAATCAAAATTATATTTTCTGTACCATAACTTCCTTGGCAAATTTCTAGTCTTTCTAGTTTGATTCTTCAGTTTCAAAGTGGAATAATGCTATTTTTTCCCCTCTTTAGTGACATTCAAAAAGCAACCAGTTCTATGTGGCCCTTCTTGAGCATTGAGTTGAACAAGATGACCGCCAGAGGTTCTTTCCAACCTCTGCAGTTTTGCAACTCTATGATTACAACAGAAGGTGCAGTGAAGAACAGATTGGCATTTGGCTATTGCAGGGGTGGAGGCCATAGACATACTATGCAAGCGGAAAGATGTGTTGAACTCACAACAGCAAGAAAACCAGCAGCAAGCCCAAGGAGAGTGGGCAGTTGCCAGCAATGAAGAATCTGCTGACCACTCTACCTTACACCAGCTATTCTTGAAGCTGGGATTCATGATCTAACAGAGGTTAAGTTGCAAGAGCAATAAGCATGTGATGAGTCCAAATTGTAAAGATTTAACCAGAGTTTTGGAAATGTCTGGCAGGCTGGGAAGTCCAGCATTCCTCTACTGAGCATAACAAAGAAGCAATAGGTTAAAAAAAAAAGATACGATCAGTAAGTGGACCATTTTGTTTTTTTAAATATTGTCACATGCTTTTTAAAGAGGCATTCTCAGTTGCATAATGTGTAAAGTCCTGGTGTTCCCAAACTTTTGTTCAGAAGCAGGTCTGCATACAGCTATCTGTTAATGGATGGTTGCCCAGTGTAATGTGCACTCATCCTCCACAAAGACGGGCAGAAAAAACCCCACTGAGACATATCTGGGGTGTGTTTTCTGTTCGGAAGTCTTTCCGAGAGAGTTCTGTGTTGACCTGTGTTGATCAAGAGGTTTAGGGTTTTTTTGATTGTGATTGACATGGGAGAGCAGAGCTTCTGTCTGGGTGTGTTATTTAACTACCACAGTCAGTGTGATGTGAATCAAGGGCACTAGACGTGGGATTCTTCTGTTTAATCAGGTTGAGCACAAGAGAATTGGGTGGGCAAGTCCCCTGTACAGCAGTTTAGACTTATTTAAAGCACTTGATGAGAAAGAGAGTATAACCAGGATGTTCTTGAAAGGTGTTATTTTTAATACAGTAGTTCCATTTTTCATTTTACCGTATAAATGCTTCATTTGAGACTTTTATGTTTGTACAATAAAGACTCAACTTGGAAATTGCTCACAATATACAAGTCCCTTAAAGTAACTTTATCCTCTGTATGTCTTAGTGTATTTAAAGAAGCATATATTTTCTGATAAATTTGCAATATATAGGGTTTTATTACAAACTGAGATACTCTTTGTCTGCTTTGTCTTGATGGAGAAATACATCTCAAAGATGACTGTGACTTTCAGCTTTACCTGTTTTCCTGCATGTCTGTACCTGTGGCACCCTGGAGACCCCCTGCCATTAGGATGATCACTGAAGTCTGCACCTTGCTTGCTCAATGCCTATTTGCATTGAATTTTGCCACACCCAGAGTTGAGTGAAAACTGAATGTGGTTTTTAAGCTGGTAACCTTTCAGACTTTGGAAAGTACAAGCAAGCTGCTGCATTCCTTTTTCCTCAGGTCTTCTCCAAAAACCATGTCTGTTTATTTGGAGTTACTTGAGTGATGGTGGAACATTGCAAAAATGTTTAAACAACTGCCTACGACATGTGATATGATCCTCACCTTTTTCCTCACTGTCCTGTGACTTGCATTCAGTGAAGTATTTTCTTTCCCTAGACACTGCTGACACCTGACTGCAGTAATATGCCAATTCCCAGTATCCACCATTAAAACTAACAAACTGTTGAAGCCTAAATAAATCACCTTAGTCATTACAAATAAAGATTAAGAGCTTTAACTCAGTGTTAGGCTCATTTTCAAAATGCTGCAGAAGATAACGTTATCAGGAGACCAGTAAGTTGAGATCCCAGTATACTTCAAAGGCCTCCAGTGACAGGCGGCAGGATTATTAATAGCTGCCACTTCACTCTTTAGGTAAAGATTGTGTTTTCTTGGGGAATTTTGGCTAATGAGTCATGTCATTTAGTTCACCGTAGTTTGTTTTGTTTTGAAAGAAATAAATTTCTGTTCTCTAGACATGGATATAGACAGTGTGTCTGGGTTTGTCAGCTCAAAAGACCAACCTACAAATTCTGGAATGTAAGGGTAGGACCTCAACTGGAATTTCACCATGACTTCAGTGAGTACACACTGGCCACCATCACCTAATAATCTTGCTAATCACCTCATGATGAAGCTCATAGGCCAGTGTTACTCAATAGATAATGGCTTGGGTGTTGGTACAGAACTATACTCGTATACAGAAGCCCTTACTCTTCAAGCTTGAGGAGAAATCAAAATGATTGTGCCAGATTTTGCAGGAACAAAGTAGAGGTTTGATCGTGGCTGGATGCCAGACATCCACCAAAGCCACACTCTCACTCCCCTCTGCAAGTAGGCAGGAGGGAGAAAATATAACAGAAGGTTGAGATAATGACCTGGAGAAGTTGCCCACCAAATACCATTGCAGTCAAAACAGACTGAACTTGGGGATATTAATTGATTACTAACAAATCAGAGTAGGATAATAAGGAGTAAGGTAAAATCTTAAAAACTTCCCCACACCCTTCCCTCTACTTCTACCTGAACAGGGAATAGAGAATAGGGGTTACAGTCATCACAAGTTGTTCCTGCTGCTGCACAGGAAGAGGGGTCCTTCCCCTGCTCCAGTGTGGGGTTCCTCCAACAGGAGACAGTCCTCTGTAAACTTCTCCAGTGTGAGTCCATCCTACTCTCCATGAACCGCTCCAGCAGGGGTCCCTTTTCACAGGGTGCAGTCCTTCAGGCACAGCCTGCTCCAGTGTGGGTTCTCCACAGGGACAAAAGTCCTACCAGGAAACCTGCTCCAGGGTGAGCTCTCTCATGGGTCCGTGGGTCCCGGCCAGGACCCTGCTCCAACACAAGTTTCACAGGCACCTACCTGCTCTGATGGGGGGCTTCTCCAGGGGCTGCAGGAGCACAGCTCCCTCATCATGGTCTGCACCACAGGCTGCACGAGTCTGGTGCCTGGATCATCATGTCCCCGTGCTTTTCCACTGACCTTGGTAAGTGCACAGTTGTTCTTCTCCACACATTCCCACTCTCTGGCATCTGCACATTAACTTTTTTTCCTTTTTAAGTCGCCTGTCAGAGAGACCTTACCACCATTTCTGATTGGCCCTGCCTTGGCCAGCAGTGGGTCCATCTCTGAGCCAGCTGGCTCTGGCTTTGTCAGACCTGGGGGAAGCTTCTGGCAGTTTCTCACAGAGGCCACCCCTCTTAGCCCCCTGCTACCAAAATCTGTCCATGCAAACTCTATACAGCATTGGTATAGAGGGCTACACACAAATACACATGCCCTAACTCTTCAAGCTGGAGGAGGAATTTCACAGAATCATAAAATATTCTGAGTGGGAAGGGACCCACAAGGATTATCCACACCCACAAGCTGGACCCACGAATCTTACTCTTAAGTGAATGGTCCCTATGGGGATCAAACACACACCTTTGGCATTATTAGCACCATGTTCTAAAGGAACTGAGCTGATCTCATTTTGTGACTTAAAATAGTTATGTCAGACTTTGCAGGAACAACATGATCCCAAACTGAGAAAACATGTTCTCCTTTTGCAGCACCATCCTCCTGCCAAACTATATGGGTTGCACTACTGCAGCGAGCGAAGTAGGATGTTTCTATTGTCATTGATTTGGATCCCTTATGTTTGCTCATTTCAGCAAAGCATTTACTGACTACTTGTATTCAGCATTTTAGGTGACAGCTGCACTAATTGTTGGTGTTATCATAGTGCTGGCCAAATTGCAGCAATGTTACAGGTGTCAGAATACTTGCTTATTTTCAAAACACTGCACTTTTCAGATTTTATATCTTTCTTTTGAATAATTACATGTTTTATGTTCTTCTGTATACTGTTAAAAATAGTCTAGAGCATTGAAATACCTTACTCTTGACAACTTCAGTGGCATGATTTTTTTCTACTGGCTTCAGTTGGAATGACTCAATTGACAGTTAGCAATGATTTTACAAAGTGTATTTTAGAATCCAAAAGGCTCAGTTGGAGAAAAAAATCCTTTTATGCTAAGTACAGATAACAGTCTTCATTTTAGGCTTTCAGAATGGTATTTTTCACCAGCTACTTGCCGCTTGTAAGTTTCTGTTGATTATGTAAGAATGGAATATTATTTCATTGATGATTGCTTCTGTTTGCTAGTTGGGTTGTTTGGTTTTGGTTTGGGGTTTTTGTTTGTTTTGGTTTGGTTTTTTTATGATGACACTTCTTTGAATTCAATGCAGTTATTTGGAATTTATGCTAGCATTAATAAGAACAGAAATATGTTCCTAGCCCTAGATCCTCAGAATGCGAGATAGTAACCTAAACATGGCTGAGCACATTGATACATCACAAAGAAAATCAACATGAAGAGTACACTGTTATCCTTGCAGTAAGGCCCTCAGTTGTTGCAGAAATGCAAGAACTATAGTTTCCAGTTGTTGACTGCTTTAACTCCGTGATGTTATCATCATCTTAATGAAGTTTTCTTGCTTCGTGGTTTAATGCATAATTATATTCTTATGCTCTCTTTATTCTCAGAGTCTCTAGCTTTTACTGCACACTGTATTTAGCAGGCAAGCAACTGGATTTTTTGCCTTCTGTTTCCCTGTCTTGTCTCCTATTCACATCTTCTGGCCTACAGCAAAAATCTCATACTGTTCCTTGGATGCACTCGTTTCATTATTGGGATTCTCATCCTGTCTCATCTGCACTCTACATCAACAAACTTAAAACCAGTGCATGAACATGCGGCTGAAGAAGTCGCAGTAAGTGGTGGCAGCAATTGAATTAATGACTCTTATGATTTAAAATATAAGCACATCTGCTACCTACTATTTCCAAGTGATAGGTTCATAAAATAGTTTGAGTTGAAAAGGACCTTAAAGATCTCCTAGTTCCACAGCCTGCCATGGACAAGGAAACCTTCCTCTAGACCAGGTTGCTCAAAGCCCAATTCAACCTGGCCTTGAACACTTCCACGGATGGGGCATCCACAGCTTCCCTGAGCAACTTCCAGTGCTTCTGTACCCTGACAGTAAATAATTCTTCCAGACATCTAATATAAAATTATCCTCTTTCAGTTCAAAGCCAATGCCCCTTGTCCTGTAATTACACTACCTCATAAAAAACCCTCTCCATCTTTCCTGGAGGTCACCCTTAGGTACTGAGAAGTCTCCCCATTACCTTCTCTTCTCCAAACTGAACAATCCCCAACTCTCTCATTCTTTCCACGTAACAGAGGTGCTACAGCTCTCCAGTCAGTTCTGTGGCCCTTCCCTGGATCTGCTCCAGCAGGTTCATGTCTTATGCTGGAGGCTCCTCCAGTGTCCTGTGGCCCCTCAAGCAGCTGTGACACCATAAAGCTTGGTGTCATCAGCCAACATACTGGTGGTGCAGCTGATCCCACTGTCTGTGTCCCTGACAAAGATGTGAGATGATGCTGGCCCTGGTGCAGACCCCGAGGAGCACTTCTCATCATTCCTCTCCAGGCACACTCCCAGCCATTGCCCACTCTGAGCAGGACCATTCAGTCAGTTCCTTATCCACTGAGTGGTCCACCTGTCGGATCCACTGTAAAGTCAAGGCTGTGCATGGAAACATCAAATGCTTTGCACAAATCTAGTTAGATGATATTCCCTTATTCACTGATACTGTCAGCCCATTGCAGGAGGCCACCAAATTTGTAAGGCATGATTTGCCCTTAATGAAGCCGTGTTGATTATCATGTTGGTTATTGACATATGTAAAGTCAATGAACAAGATTTACTGCTTTGATGCACAAAACCAATCTTTGAATGCTCTTATCAATACATGATCAGTGTCTTACTGTGCTGCAGTCTTCCAGAAAAGGTCATGGAAGAATTTGACCAAATTTCAGCCCTGAGAACTGCAATTCCCCTTGGATAAATTTCCTGTGCCAAATTTTCCCTATGCTTTTCATTGTTTCATTTCAAAAGTGATCATGCTGTAGCTGTACACAGGCATAAAATTGCCTTGCTCCTGTAGGGCACTGACATTATCACCAGGAGGGCAAAAGATGGAGACCACTTTATTTCCAGCATGGCCATATAAGTAGGGATTATGATCAGAGTAATGTCACAGAGGAGCACACCCACACATCTCCTAGGAGGAGAAAATTTTTCTGCACTGGCATGACATGGCCTGATAAAAATTGCTGAGGTAGAGGCAGAATGAAAGTATGCAGAGAGTCTGTTATTACCAATTTGGTGGTTTCGACACTTTTATATTTGCGGTCACAGTTGAAAATTCAGCTGCCTGTTTAGCTGTTGGTCAGAAGGACATGAGACCTGGGTTTTCTCAGGCCAGAAAAGTAACTTACATATCTCTGCCCTCATGCTTCTGCAGAATGAAAGATCTTCATCTGCATGCAGAAGGAGTGCTAGAAATTTTGGAAAAGCCGATTTCACCAAGAGAATGGCAGTGGATTTTCAGATTATTTGCACCTTCATCTAAATAGTCTGAGCATTCATTTGGTCTTCAGAAACTACTTTTTCTATGCATAGCCTCCTCTCAACTCCTATGTGCCAGAAGTTGGAAGTAGTCTGGAGCAAGACTCCTTCCAGCAAGAATGACTTGAAAACATGGTTGAGATGACGAGCGAAGGAATTTGATTTTTAAGAAAAAAAGAAGAGTGCATGGACAAAGAAGCGCATGCGTGGTGTTGAAGAGGACGGTAACCAGTTGTCTGTGAGATAAATAAGGGAAGAAACTAATACAAATTAGTCTAATGTGCAGCACAAGATGAGTGAATTTGGAAATTTTTCCCCTTTCAAGGGTAAGTTTCACGAAATCTCCAGGCAGAATGCACATTTATAATAGTAAGTTGCACAGCTGCCCCCAGTGAGTTCTTGTTTTGTATAAGGTCTTGCTTCCAAGAAGGCAGCCAGGGTGGATGTCCAGGAGCTTCTTCCAGCCCTATTCTAGCTGCAGGGAACATGTACAGGAGAAACCTAGCAATGTTGTTGGATCATTTAGGTAGGGAGTCCATCAGATCACCAGCCGATCACCTCTTGAAGTGCCCTCCACCTTCAACTCTTAAGTTTTAGAACACTCATGTTTAGGTGTGCTTTTTTTACCATGCACCTCATCCTATTATTGGTACATCTCTCCAATATAGGCATTTGTAAAAGCAACAGAAACCTTTACTTTTCTGAACTTACTTTTCTGAACACTTTTTCAGAGTTAAAGGAATCCACATGATGCCACTGACCTCCATACTGTGAGACCTTTACATCTTGATGGAGCTGGACTCCCTGTTTTGCATTTCATTTCAGTGTTTTGTGAGACTAAGTGGAACTTACTAGGAAATTGATTTTTTTCTAAATGATTTTTCTAATTTATGTCTCTTGTTCGTGTTTTCATCTCTGATTTCATAGATCTCTGTGTTCTTGGTCTCAGTTTTTCCTGCTGAGAAGTGCTGACTGCTGTGTAGCATATATTTTCCCTGTAGAAACACAGCTATAATTGAAAAAAAAAAGGAAAGAAAGAAAAAGAAAAATACTATCTTCATATTAATCAGGGAAGAACGTGTCCCCAGCAGCTTCTGTTCAATCTGAGCCCAACATGGAGGATGATATAACAACTTGCACTACTGATTTAAGTGCATTATCTGTTACTGAGAAATAAAAACCTGGTAAGTGTTCTTTTGTAAAGATCAATTTACACATCTAAAAACTCAAAGGCATTTTTAATGCATAGATGTAGGTTTAGATGTAAATCAGAAGAGACCCAGCCATGCATTTTTACACAACCTGATGTGTTTTTGCACCAAACACTCTCCATATTGGCAATCTTACCCCTAGCTATGTAGGATTATCATTTGGGAGCATGTGGATTGACTCATGTGAACATGGCTAAGCAGTCCTCAGCAGGACAAAAGCTCTGCAACACAGTTTTCTTTAAAGCTAGCCTCATTCTCCAGATCTGTGTTGCTCAGTTTTGATGATTTCACCCCCCAAGGTCATTCAGTGTGAGCAAATTGAACAAACGTACCTTCTAATAAAGCTGCCAGGACTCATGTTGGCAAGGTCCTCCAAGAACCTAATGTCTCTTCAGACTGCATTCAGAAAATTCAGAGGAAGTTAATTCCAAGCAGGGGATTTGCACCTATGGTAGCCTGATGTCCTTTACACCTGCAAGTCCTGGGAGCAGGTCCTGTCTTTGCATAATTGAGGTGGGCTAATTAGAGTACTGTAAGCCTAAATGCCGACTTTGCTTTGGGCTGAATGGCTTGCTTCAGCAAAAATCCCTGCTTCTCTTACCCACACTCGATAAAAATACTAAGGGAGGTTTAAACTAAGGGAGGACTGATTTTCACAGGCTTTTGCACTGATAAAACTACAAGATTTAAATCACTTATCTGAAAGAAGACACCACAACTCTGCCTGCAGACAAGCCTTTAAGCTTCAATTTGTTTGTGTGGTATACAGACCAGGGAATACAAAGGGCATCCTTATTCTTCCACCAGCTCTGATCCACACATCTCTCTCTTCACTTGTTGTTCTCTGCTGGATCCATGAGGTCATCTCAGTTTGACTGTTCATTTGTGACTGCAATAATAATTGTTTAGAAGATGACACATGTGGTGAGAATATATGTCCTAATACCATTAACAGCATGGTGGAAGACAGGCTGATCACCTGCCCGGGGCTGAAAGTAGACTCTAGAAGTGCTGTTTTCCTTACCTGAGGCTGATTTCTATCTCAAGTCTTTTTGCCAGTGTAACATGCCAACATGCCATCAGATTTCCAAAATACTCAGAGGAAGGATTTGCACTTACAGCTGCACACTGAGTGCCCCTTCTGATTCCCCTCCCCCAGCTCATTAATATGCATGTCTTCCCTTATTAGTGTTCGTCATTATGTGAACAGATGGTAACTGTTCTGTTTTTCTTCTCATCAAAAAGAGGGCTTCACAGCCATGAGGAAAATTAGTATTAGGTACAAGCAATTTTTAATACTGACTCCAGGTCCATTAATTTTTTCATTATCGTTCTCATCATCATCATGGCAAGGGTGGGCAGGTAGGCTGAGGGCCTGATTCTCATCTCACTGGGAGGAGTATAAAGGGAGAGAAAGTCTTTCGAAGGCAGCAGGCTTACACCAATGTGAAGTGGGGTAAGTGCAGATCGGGGTCTGGCTCTCATTACATTTTTCATGGCTGTCTTTAAAACATGAGTAGTTTCTCTTCCAAAGCCATTTTCACTGTAATTAAATGTAATGAAGATTTTTTTTCTCCGCTTGTATTTCTGAAATACATGCTCCACCAAAGCTTTAAATGACCCCTCTGCTACATATCTTATAATCAAGGTATAAATTATTCCTCTCATGTATTTCTGGAGAGATGAGAAACTAAAAGATAATTGGTAACTAGACATATTTGCTGGGGTTCTCACTTTGATTTTTCTCTCAGTAGATGACTGGTTAAGAAGGAATATGCATTTTTAGGGACTATCATGGCAGTAGTCAGGACTCAGAGCAAGGACAGGTCAAAATATTTTGTGAGCTGTCTGAAATATTACAGCATTTAAATCTCCCCCTTCCAGGCTGTTGACCATTTTGGAGTTATATTTTGCCCTGGATTTTTACATTACTTAGGAGGGTTATTGCCTTTCATGCTTTTCATTCAGCACATAAGATATTTTCAATTTTCTCTTCTCAGTCTCTAAGCCTGAGAACATAGTTGTTGTCCATAAGAGCCCAAGCAATAAATGCATGAAATTTATTTTTCTAGAGTGGGAAACTTAGTTAAGGAAGCTGTAGTAGAGGTAAGAGAATATAAGAGCTGGACTTTTGTTTGACAGAACTAGTTCAACTCTTTCTAACTACAAGTGCCTTTACTATGGCAAAGTCTCCAGGAATAATGTCTGGTGGATCTAGAAATGTGGTAAATATATGAAATTTCCATAGGAAAAAGAGGTCTCATGCTATCTCAGATTATTTTATTTTTTTTTCTTTTAATGGTGTTTTTCAATCCAGATGGACTTGAAACACCACACAGCTGCTCCCTCAAGCCCCCTCTTTTCCCCTCTCACCCTGGAGAAATAGGGAGGAGAATTGAAATAAAACTTGTAGACTGAGATAAAAGTAGTTTAATAATTGAAAATAAAGTAAAACACAAGAATAACGGTAAATAATAAAAGTAATAGTAATCGTAACAGTAATAGTAATAGTAATACTAGTAGTGATAGTGATAGTGATAGTAATGGTAAAAGTAATAAGGAGGAAAAAAAACAAATGCTGCACTCTGAAATTGCTTAATACCCAATAACCAATGCCAGACTACCCTTCCCAAACCTAGAGTAGCTCCCATTCTGAGTAGCTCCCCTCAGTTTTCATACTGGGCATGACATTCTATGATTTGGAGTATCCTTTTGGGTTGTTTGTCCCAGCTATGCTCTCTCAGTTTGTTTTTTTTATCTCTTCACTGGCAGAGCACAAGACAAGGAGAAAAAATAATAGTTGGGTTAGGACAAATAGGACTTAGCAAAAAGTCAAAACATCGGTGTCTTATCAATACCATTCTCTATCAGAATCCAAAACACAACACTGTCACAGTTACTGAGAAGAAATTAACTTTACCCTGCCTGAAATCAGGACAGACAGTAAACATTGAATCCAACTGATAACAGACTGTAAGTCAAATAATTGCTCAAAAGAGCAAACATGAATCATGTTCTGTACATATGTAAAAACATGTACATATGTAAAATTAAGTTTAAATTTTTCCTGAAAAATATGGTACTATTTCAGCTGTGATGAGCTGTATGAGCACTACAGATTAGATGACTCTTCACTATTTTTCCAGGCTAAATACAAGTGCAAAATAGTCAATAACTTTGCATTCAAACCAAACAAATTGAGTATGTTCTGCAATTAAGTTAAAATATACTTTCATGCCACAGGTATATTGGAAATCAGTTCAAAGCTGACTTCTGTTCCTTCCATATCTCCCTCCCAGTATTGTTATACTGTCTTATTATTTTTCATTTTATTCTAATTTCATATTCCAAAGAAAATTAGTTTAAAACAATTTGGTATAGTAGTTTTAAATAAACAGAAGTTTGTAACCAGTTAGATGACATGAAAATTAAGGAAATACTGGGAAGATAAGGATACATAATAAAATTGGTTTTGAATGTTGAGTTGTTCCCCTGTCTCCCAATGAAAACAAGCATACAGTGATCGATTGTCCAAAGGAAGTCAGTGGGACACTGCGTACTTCTGCGTTCTCTCCCTCGTGGGATCACGTTTTCATCTCTGGACCTGTATATTCTCGGCCACTGGGGGGTGCTCAGATAGCAGTATTGCTGGGAATTTGGAAATCTTCCTTTCAGGAATTTGGGGCTTTCATGCAGCTAGTCATGCCTTTAATTCTTATGTTCCTAATTATTTCGGGTGGTTTGTTTATTTGCTTGTTTGTTTTCTCTTTGTCTCTTTACTTAGGCCTGGCTTCTGCCAGCTGAGGGGTGCTTGCTGAATTAGTTAGTTCTTCATCACCTTGGCGTCAGTTTAACTTTTTAATGATCAGCACAAACACTCTTACAGCATCACTCCTTGTATGGCCAAACATGCCTTAATACTCTGCAAATGTGAAATCAGCATTGAACAACAGATTCCAAGTGATTAAAATGCATGTGATAGAATCCAGGAATTCAGCACCACTGCAGGGCAAGCAAACCTGTAGTACATGGCTCACTCCCCTCCCTTCTAAGAAATAAGCCTATATGTCTTCTCCAAGCTCACCAACTCCCATTTCCTATGCAAGGAAACATTCCATATCCTAAAACTATTGACTCTGTCACCTAAGCAAATGCACAGACCTCAATCTCGATGAGTATTGCCGCTCTCATGTAAGTACATTTCACCGCACTGCATAATGTCATCCTGTGTTAAAAATCACCACCAGGTGGGAGCCTTTGTGGTGACTTCAAAAACTTTGTGCGTCGATTCTTCTATACTCTCCAGGGACCAAGATAGGAAATTTTAAATTATCAAGACATCTGAACAGCTAGCAACCAGCCCCGCAGATTAACTAGGCTTTAGCAGTGTTAGAGTAATCTGTGGAACACCACATACCTAGTGCCAGCAAAACCCAAACAACATTCTTTTTATTCCCCATTTCTGCTTCAGTCTACAAGATAGGCCAAGAATCTGAAAAGAGCTGTTATTTAAAGATACGTTTGAGAGATTATAGGTTAAAAAAAACCCAAACCAAAACCAAACCCACCTTTTAGAGGATTCCTGGAATGAACGGATTGTAAGAAAAGAGAGCACTGAAAGGGCAAGAAGAAAAGAATATATGACTGTAGGCTATTTTCAAAGATGGGTGAGGAAAAGGAGATAAAGTCCCTGTAGAGAAAGCATTCCAGAAAAGTGCCTGACCACCCTGTGGATACAGAATTGAGTGCCTTTGCTGTATACAGCTCTGCAGGCATATTGTGGATGAAATTGTTCCAGAGTAAGCCAGAGTTTTTAGTTACTTGGGTAAGAATGTAATTTTTCAGGGACGGAGACAAGGAGTTTTCTTAGACTTTCAATGAATTCACTCCTTTTGAGAACAGACTGTACTTCTGATTCCTTTTTCATTGTCCTGTGTAGAACTGGGTATCACAATTTCTTCAGGGAGGTTTTGTTGACCTTCTGCTGAAGCAAATGTATCTGTATAATTGTGGTCGTATTAAGTACTAACGGATGCTAAACTGCTCCTTGTACTAAGGAAGACGTGGAAGCCATCCATCTGCCTTCAGTATTTATGTTCAGTATTATTTCAGAATCATGTGAATAAAAAATCTGCAGTAGCTATAGATTATGATCTTGCAATGGGCAGAAGTATCGTATGTATGCAGTTAGATTAATTTAATTTTGACCATCCTACTACTCTTGCTCATAAGACAGGAAGAACATGTGATGGTGGTCAAAGATAGGAGAAGGCAGAACTGCTTGGGATTATTTTTTCTCTTGGTTTTATTTAATAATTTCTTTTTCCAATTCATCTTTTTTTTTTTATTTAGAATCATTTTTCTGGTTGTGCTGAATCAACTAGAAATCATGATTACCCTGTGAGTGAATGGTCTCTGTCACTATTGACTCTTCCAGCAATATGGGAATATCATCAGCCTTTAAAAGAGCTGTTTGATGGATTAGCAGGAAAGCAGAAAGCTGATTTAAAGGGTCACCACTTAATTACAGGAAAATTATGTAGAGAAAGCAGACAGCATAATCGAAAATGTTGGAGGTGAGAGACATATGGTGTGAGAAGGCAGTATTTTTACAAACTATTATTGATGAAAGAAAGGTTCTTTTAAATGGAAAGCCAAGGTGTAAGCCTGTAGACATGTTAGGCAAAAGGGCAAAAACTTTAAAGAGAGAAAATGCTCACAGAGGTGGAAAAAGACTGAGGGAAGGGAGAAGCAATGGGATTAATTTGGAAGTTAGAAGGCAGGAAACTGAGGCAGGGTAGTCTCTGCAAAAGCACATTTTAATAAAAATTAATGGGTACTGTCATAAGTCTAAGGCAGCATGAGTCTTTTACTTGGGTTTGTTTCCTTCTTTAGCTGAAGTTGTGGCATTTGTTGGTATCTGAAATAACCCACTACGGAATAATAATCCCTCTCATACAATGCACTGAGAAACCCATTATGTCATTTTAAAGGTCAGATTTTAAAATGGATTTGAACTTGGTTTATTGATATGAGCCTGTAAACATTGCACAGAGTGATTTTCGGCTGCAAATAAACAATATTTTACCTACCTGACTTGTGGATGAAAATGGTCTGGATCAGCAAACAACTTGCAAGGAGTTGTATATTGCTGCAAATGGTCTTGTTTCTAGGTTTATCTAGGAGGTGTTTTCCACAAGTAGGTAGGACTGCCCTCTGACCTGCGATGCAATGTGTTTATTCTGTTACCACAAATTAGCTGGGGAAGATTGGTAGCTTTCGTATGTTTTGTCCTTGCACCAGAAGTTGTCACTCAACTGAGCAGTACCTTTGCCTTTGTTTGAGGAGTGCTTTGCTTCTGGAGACCTCTCAGTCTGTGTGGTGTGGTTTCCAGCCTAGGGGGCCTATGAGAAATCAGCCAGTCCTCTAAAGGGGAGCACATTCAGCTGCTCTGAGCACAAAAGGCACAACCCAGACATGAGGAGCACACACAGCAACCCAGTGCAGCAGCAAAGAAGGTAGCAAGATAGGTAGGACCTTGTTACCCCCTCCAGCAATCCATCCCTACCACTGCGGAGCCTTACAGGCTGGATGAACTGCAGACTGTGACTGGGCTGGGAGTTCTTGGCTTGGCAGATTTCATGCTGTCACTTTGAGAGTAAAACTATTGCTATGAAGCAAGAGCTTCAGTGACTTTACCCCCCAGGTTTGTGTCATTTCAAGCTGCCCTCAGGACTGAGGTGCAAAGGGTCTGAGGCACAACTTCATTGCTTGCAGAAATAAGCAGATTGCAGCTGTTGTACTAAAGAAAGGACTGTGCAGTTCAGAGAGAAATGTGTAGTTCTGCCACCAACAGGTCCTTCACAAATTGGTATGTTTTATTATGCCCTTTATGGTTTGGTTTTTGTTTGTTTGGGGTTTTTTAAGTGTTGTGGCTTTTCAATTCCTGCTCTGGAAATTGTTTTTCTCCAAGCCTGACATAACTACAACCAATTTGTAGATACCCTGAGACTAGTGTATGCGAAGGATATACAATTTTAATGTTACATGAAGTAGAATGATTTGCTGACTTTTTTTTCTTCCAACTGCTGGACGTAAGGAAACTTCACGGTATTTCTAAAATTAAATCACTTTAGTCATTACTAGAGTAACTAATTCTTGTATGAGCTCCACTAACTCATCCATATGTATAATAGAAAGCAAAAATGCCAAAAAGAGGGTCAAACTTTCTAAACTGAATGTTTGTAGAAAGCCATGACTTATACATCTATATACATTGTTTTTTGGTGCAATGGCTGTGTTACACATTATAATATGCAACAGAAAGGATTTTTTCTGCTGTATCTGTCTCATTAGTTGTTCAGAACTGATGGTGTTTGTGCATGTTTGCTGCATTATTGCAAAGATGAAAAAAATAGATTATTGCTGTACAATGAGCTGCCTAGTGTTTTCTTAAGCAATAACACTGGAGACTTTTCAAATGCACCTGTTAAAATATTTGTATTCTAGCAGGTGCACAAGCATTCATTTGTAAACATTGTATTAACACACGTTTTGCACAGATATATTGTCTTTTGTCCCAGAACTGATGAGTTTTTCAAAAGTCAGTGACTCACGTGAAGTTTATATTCATTATAGTTACCTTGGCGTGAGCCCTGTGCCTGTCCATCCATGCATGGGTGTCACACAAGTACACAGTCTGTGATGTAATAATCATCTTTGACAAAGGATTGCTTACAACATGGTCCTGCTGTGGAGTGCTCTAAAATAGTGAATTCATGTTTGTGTGTTTGAAGCGTTACCCTGAGAGATTACAGGCACAGAATGATTCATGCCGCTTCCTTCTTTTGTGCCCCAGCCAAGTAACAGAATTCTGCCAAGTATTTGTAGCTCTTGAAAGCCATGTTCATGTCTTTCCAGGATGGAAGATATCCTCAGTAAGTACGCAGCCTGCCAAAATGAGAAGAAGAATTTCCCTACAATGGCTAAGATGAATACTCCTAATACTATTTTATAGCAAAATTTATGTCAGTGAATCCTCAACAGCAAATTCCCAAAGCTGTTAGTTACTGTTCATTTGTGAGAGACAGCAGAAAGAGAACTTTGCTTGAGCTACAGAAGATTTTTATTTTACACTAGTTTTAATATGAGTTCGCTCTGCAATTCCTGATTTTTTGAAAAACACAGTACAAATGAGGAATTACTGAGTTTGTTTAAACTGTTTCCCGATTAGAGAAGGTCTCCTTCCTCTGATTCTGTTAGTGGCCCAGCTTATGATGCATTATGATAGAACAAAACAATGTCTTCAGGCTGACCAAAGGACCTGTCCTTAGGTGTTCTAAATATACTTGAGAGTCAGAAAACGTCATCTGAAATATGTGGCGAAATGTATATTCCCTATTCTAGACAAAAATATCTTAGAACGCTAATTCTGCTAGTCCAGCTCTTTGCATTGGGCATTTCACTATGTGTAGTTATTCAGTGTTGTGTAGTGTTCTCTTCTGATTTGCACTAAATCTAGAGAGAAGTAATATCCCTCATGAGTGTTTGCTTTGTGTGATGTTTGTGGCTTTCTAGGTTGTAGTTTACAAATGTACCGTGCTCTTTTATAGTATTGTTATATTTAATTACTTTTTTTACTTTATAAGAACATAAAATAGTTCCATCAGACCTCATGTGTAACAATAAATAGATTGTCAACCAATGGAACACACCAAGGCAAGACAAGAAACTACTATACACATCAACTGATGCAATTTATAACATCAACTGATACGTACTTAAAATATTATGGCATTGACTGCATACAAAGATTACACTGTGGAAGATTAACTATGGCAAATTTAAAAATTGATAATTCTGAAGCCTATAGATAAGAGAATTAGTGAAGTATCCAGCAGCCTTTCATTCAGGTTAGCAGTCCCATCAAAGTCAAATGCTATCAGGAATGTCTGAAGTTTGCTGGAAACCCTTTGAGCGGACACCCCTCACTCTCAAGTGACCAGCAGTGACATTTCATCCCCCATGGTCCTGAAGTCCAGGCTCAAGAAGTGGGGCTGGGAGTGCCCAAGAACCAGGCACCTAAAAAGCAACATAAAGCCCACAATTTTATCATCTTCATCGTTTATATAAAATGGCAGTGAATTTTTTAGGAATGTAAATCTATAACTATTGTTACTTTATTATTATTATTATTATTATTATTATTATTATTATTATTATTATTATTATTATTATTATTATTATTATTATT
>JAHLSL010013598.1:44609-140557 GCA_025920805.1 Petroica traversi | reverse complement strand
CCGCCTTTCTCCGCCCCGAGCCCACAGCCCTGGTGCGGCTCCGGAGCGCCCTGTGCCGGGACCGGGCACGCACAGCCAGCGAGCGGGGAAGGGGTTTGTTTCCAGCTCTGTGACTGACGGCAGAGGGAGAGGCGGAATAGAGTCTCTCCCGCCGAGTAATTCCCAACTGCAACAAGCCCGTACTTGGTGCTGCTGGCTTTACTTCATCCCTTTTTCTTCCCGCCGTACCTGGTTAAAAGGAGCTGTCGATACTGGGCGTGGATGTTCGGCTGAGAACCGAACTTCTGTGCTCTGCACACCTATGCAAATGCACCTTCCTGGTGTAGGGCTGTGCGGAGATGCTCCTGGAGGAGCGGGCGGGGGCTGTGATGTAGGGTTTCTGGATGGCTTGGGTCCCCCTCTCAGTGGCTAAGGCAGGCACTGCTGCTACCTGCCTGTCAGCGTCTTCACTTAAGTTTAGCACTTGAAAAGAGATGATTGTGCTGGACTTTTTCCCCATGAGGTTTGTTGGGTTTGGTGGTTTTGGTTTTTGGTTTTCTGGGTTTATGTTTGTTTGGTTGGTTTGGTTTGGTTTGGTTTGGTTTGGTTTGGTTTGGTTTGGTTTGGTTTGGTTTGGTTTGGTTTGTTTGTTTGTTTGTTTGTTTTTTAAATCAAAGTATGTTTTTCATTAACTTCCCTGACAGCCTTTTGGAAATTAAATTTTTCTTTGTTGCCCCCCCTTCCAAAGTTTACTAATAAAAAACACCAGACCAAAACAGTGTCGTGATCCTAGCTGCACCTCAGGTTAGTTTTCTGTAGTACTAAGAAAGCAGGGTATCATGTCACAAAATAATCATAGTATCTTGTTAGAATATCAGTAAGAAATTCCAAAGTTATAAAATGTTCCTTAATAACTGAAAAATTCAGCAATCAAGGAAAACGTAAGTGGGAGAAATCACAGTAAAACCCCAGACACTCCCACAACTGGGACAAGACTCAAGCATGACTGGAGTAAAACAGTTCTTATATTTCTTGGATTTGTAGATTTTTTTTTTACATTTAGAGTGCAATACTTAAGAAAAAATGTTTTCTTTTTTAACGTAGAAGAGAGCAAAATTAAAACTCTTTCACAATGGCTTTAAGTTGAGAATTGAAAACAAATTGAAAGAATTGAAAAAAAATGTAGAGTCACAACACAGTTCTCAATAGTTGTTTATTATATGTTATTACATTATGTGCTGTTATAAACAAATATATTTCCCAACTTTCTAGTTATTAAAACGGAATGTATTTTGAATGGTTTTGAACTTTCTGATTGGTATTGTAATGTTACAGGTTCAACAAGGCCAAGTGCCAGGTCCTGCCCTTGGGTTAGAAAAACCACAGGCTGGGGCAGAGTGGCTGCAAAGCTGCCCACAGGAAAAGGACCTGGGGGTGCTGGTGACAGTGACTGAACATGAACCAGGGTGTGCCCAGGTGGCCAAGAAGGCCAATGGCATCCTGGCCTGGATCAGCAATGGTGTGGCCAGCAGGAGCAGGGCAGGGATTGTCCCCCTGTACTGGGCACTGGTGAGGCCACACCTCAAGTGCTGTGGTCAGTTCTGGGCCCCTCACTACAGGAAGGACATTGAGGTGCTGGAATGAGTCCAGAGAAGGGCAATGGAGCTGGGGAAAGATCTGGAGCACAAGTCCTGCGAAGGACAGCTGAGGGTGCTGGGGATGTTTAGCCTGGAGAAAAGGAAGCTCAGGGTTGAGCTTCCCACTCTGTAACTGCCTGAAAGGAGGGTGTGCCCAGGTGGGGGTTGGTATCTTCTCCCAGGCAACAAGTGGCAGGATAGGAGGAAACAGCCTCAAACTGCTCCAGGGGAGGTTCAGGAGAGACATCAGGAAGAATTTGTTCACATAAAGGATTGGCAAGCACTGGAAGGGACTGCCCAGGAAAGTGATAAATTCACCATCCCTGGAGTTGTTCAAGATATGACTGGATGTGGCACTTAGTGCCATGGTCTAGTTGATAAGGTGATGCTATGTCATAGGTTGGACCCAATGATCTCAAAAGTCCTTTCCAACATAGTTAATTCTGTGAGAAGACAACCAAGAAGGAATCCAAGCTTTGACCAATCACCACTGTATCAATGAGACCATGGCACAAAGTGCCACATCAAGTCTTTTCCAACATAAGTGATTCTGCGGTTCAGTGATGCTTTTTGATAGCTTCACTTCTTTTTACAAATTATGATTTTGTTAGGTGTCTGGGATTTTTAAAGTTATTTAACAACTGTTTCAATTATATAGTAGAAATATTTCCATTCTTATAAGAATTAAAATCTGTAATTTTTTTTTTTTCTTTTTAAATTGGATTAGGGCTGCCATTCTTACTGCCAGTCCTGGCATGATTTTGTACATCACACTAAAGTATTGGCTGAACCAGAACTGTCGAAAAGGCAAATTAGTGTACTATGCTAGACAGATTATAGGAAGTGGAAAAGTGTGGAAACTTGTTTCTGCAGTAGTACCTGATAACAATATTTATTTCCATAAAAGTTCAAAAGTGAAGAAAAGTATTATTTATTTTGGCATGGAAAGAGTGTCTAGCAATTCCACATAGCTGCTGCAGTGCTTGGTTGCATGTATTAGTTGTATTGGATATTCCATACCTTATGGCATCACACTCAGGGAAAGAAGGAGGAAGGGGGGGGACTTTTGCAGTGATGGTGTTTGCCTTCCCAAGTAGCCACTGCACATGATGGGGCCGTGCTCTCCTGGGAATGGCTTTACACCTGCCTGCCCATGGGAAACGGTGACTTAATTCCTTGTTTTGATTTGCTCATATGTGGACCTTTTACTTTACCTATTCATGAGTTATTTCACTTTTACTCTTCAGATTCTCTCCCCATCCTGTGGGTGGCGGAGTGAGTGAGCAGCTGCCTGGGGCTCAGTTGCCATCTGGGGTTAAACCACCACAAAATCTCCTCTAAGCATATTAGGGGACAAAACCAATATAATAGTCAAATGACTGTTAGCGATATTATATATTAAAATAACTTCCAGTTGTTCCACTTAAACCGTGTTGCTTGGTGTGTCTTCATTTTGTGTTCTAAACTGCTTTTTAGTTGTTTACATAATCAAGTATTACACTATTTGCATTTGACCCTGTCTTTATACAATGTTTTAAAACTCATTCACATAATGGTATGAAATTAGCATTAAAATAAATCAACCTATAATAATTTCGACCCTATTCAGTTCAAATAAAAAAAAAATTAAAACCAACCAAACAAGAAATTATCCCATATTACTTAAAATATATAGCTTATCTAAACTTTTCTTTCAAAGTCTGTTTGATCTGTATTCATTTGGCTTGAGGTCAGTGTTACAGAAGACAATAATTTTTTTTCTTGTTTTCTTTTCTTCTCCTTTCCTTAATGAAAAGTTCTGAACTGTTCAGAGCATTGAGATGTGTTGGTCCCATCCCACTCACACTGTTTATGAGTAACCATTCAGCAATTTTCGTGGGGGGGAGGGGTGTTTCTTTCAGTCTTGAAAGCTTGGTAAGCAGTTACCTACAGTTTGCCTGACAAAGACCTCAAGGGGACTTGTTCAGGGTTAGAAGATGCATCTGCACCCTGATTTGGAAAAGAACCCACAGTTTCCAGGGCCCAGCCATTCTCTGTGTTATTAAGGTACTCAGGTAGAAGCACTCAATAGAAAAACAAACATTCCTTCCCCTTGTACCCTCCCTAACAAAGCCAAACAGTATCATGAAAATAAAGAGTATTAATGTCTCAAAAGCTCCATCAGCTTTGTATAGAGATACAAGGCATTTAGCTTCCATCACAGAAGCATAACAATGAGCTGGGAAGATGCTGGCTGTATAATGGCTGCTTGACACATTGCTCAGTTGTTGCTGTTCTGAAGTGCAACAGAACCAGCTGCTTAGCAAGAACTAAACAGTTTTTTGGACACTTCCTTGGGGATTTGAAAATGGAGAAAAATGCTTGCCTTATATATGTTTGTATCTTTTAATTGTGGCCAAATCTTAAGCAGAAGTTGTGAATAGTTCTGCTTTTCTTGAGTATCTTGAGACTTCAGCATTAACAAAACTTTACAATGACAGACAAGTTTCAAAGCTCATGTTGCTAACTTATTAGCCTGATGGAAAAAAACCCTCCAAACAGCTTGCAGTCTTCCATTGATTACTTTATCATATTTTTCTTCTAGAAATTACAGGAACAACAGGTGTAATGATTTGGTTCTTCTTATGCTGTGTTCTTTGTGGAAGAAAAAGACCTGTTTATGAGCCTTTCTTGATCAGTCACAACAGGAATAGGTTTTGACAATTTTCAGGCTTTTCTGTAGCAAAACAATTATTAGAAGAAAAGCTCAGAAATAAGGAAAAATACGGTGGGTTAGTATCTCTTTACGAGCATTGTTCTGTGTTAAGTTCCAAGGTGGAAGTGTGGGGACATATCCTTCTCTTCAAAATGTCAAGGACCTAGCTTTTAGAATTTTTTTTTTTTAAGCTGGGGGAATAAGTCAAAGACTGCAGCTGCCAAATACAAGGTGGAGAACATTGAGAAATCTAGCCACTGAGAGAATTGCATCAGGTCCACATGTACTGGAGAAATGCAGTCATAAGTACTGCCTTGATTTCAAATACTGTTGTCTTTCAAGCAGTACCATGTGTAAGAAAGCTCTGTATTTCTTGCACTTCCTGGCTTTTTTGAAGAGTACCGTGGTTTAAGTGGCTTCTAGTAAGTTCTGTGGCATGTGGAACATACCAGAAGTAGCGTAAACTTGGAAAATAAACCTCCCAACTCTGTAACTTAGTGTGATGAAGGTCCATTTCACAACTCAGTAGGACATGCAAGGTATAAGACACTTCTTGAACAAAGATGAGGTCTGCAGAGTTGGCATAAAAAAATTGAGCAGGCCAAACAGTGTTGAAATATGTTACAGTGCAGGACCTTGCTAATTTAGGCTAGCTGTTCTCTGCAATGTGCCGTCCTGAATAGCTCTTACCATAATGAAAATTGCTAGTATAGAAGTGCTCTTCTGTGACTAAGCCCAGACATCTTAAATGAATTCAGTAAAAGGACTTTTGCTGCTCTGTATCTGACCTTTCCATTCCTCCTTCAAATGATGCTGGTAAACTTCAGCAAGCACTGTAGTTAGGCAATGCAAGACAGAAGAACTGTTACAGGACAGATAAAACCATTTCTTCAGAAAATATTAAACCACCTGGCAAAGAAAAGCCTGATGAATGACTTCACACTGAGTCACACAACATTCTAGACTTTGAGACTTGCTCTGGATGATATGCATTTATATCACTAAACAAAAAATGAGCACATGTGCATACGCACACGTGTATAGAAAAAGAGAATAGCTGAAAGTTTGTAAGAGAACAATGAGTTTCAATAATTTCATCATTAGAACTCAACAGCTCCAGGACCCCTCTAAGTCCTTCAGTAAACATTTATTTTTGAACATTGGCTTTCAGAGCCCAAAATACCAAGTGGTTGTAAGCACTGACCACTAGCAGCGTCTGTTTTCCACCTTTTACTGCTCGCTATGCACAAAATGAGACTGAGGAACTTGGTGTGAATCTTTCGACATTGTCTCTAGTGTAATGTAACTTTTCTAAAAGTGCCTTTAGTGAGCACTGGATATACCTGTGTGGCTGCTAGAAAATAGCATGTGGAGTGTTTTATGGCACAGCAAGAGTTTACCTCTTTTTGGTGAGTCTTGTCAAGCCCAGGATTATGGCTTAAGGAAATCAACAATCACATGTACTCATGTAAAGATAAAAGTACAGAGCATTGTGAAAAGCAGCCTAGGTGTTTGAAGTGGTTGAGGGTATGAGCTTACAGCAGCACCTGCCTCCTGATGATCTCTTGTGTAGTGCTGTCTCCCTCTGGCACAGATCAGTAGGTGCATTTCTAGCCCAGAAAGTCCCAAGCCTTGAAGGGCAGCAAAACATCACCTGGCTGTCCCCTTGCTTCTCTGAGGGCATCTTCTCTGGGGCAATCTCACAGGCCATAAAGTAGAATGAGCTCGTTCTGCAGGAGCTTCCACAACTCCCCCAAAACACTGGTGCTTTTGGCTTATGAAGTTGAGTCACCTTTCCCTCTATATGAGGAAGAAGTGCTGTCCAAAGATGTAATAATAATTCTGAGTTAAGCTGACATTCTGTACAGCTTTTTGGTGGCAGTGTCTACTCCAAGTAACTTTCTTCACTTGAGAGGACCATTAGTCCATTTGCTGTTGAACCTATTTTTTCCCTTTCAGTTCAGCCATTTGTGTCAACCACAGCCCCATCCTTCAGCATCCAATTATTTATAAACATCTTTCTCACCCGTGTTGTCAGCTATAAAAGAACAAAATGCATTAGAGACATGCTGTTCCTTTGTATTACCTCTGACTCTTTGAATAGTGAGGTACTCTGGAGAATAGTTTTTTAAAATCCCTGCATGTCTCTACCCACTGACTTGGCTATTCAATGCCAAATATTTCATATCTTGGATATAGAAAGGGTAGAGTTTACATTTATGCTAAGAAACCCTTCAGCTAAATGGTGCTACTTCAGAAACTGTCTCAATATGAAACTCTTAGTAATGTGAGTTATTCACTTTGAAAATGCATATCTAATTTTGATGCAGATTTACTGTGTTTTGACCTTTTACTCTAGTTTCAAACTGCATCTGAAGAGGCAGCTCTTTTTCCAAAAGGATGGGACTGGACCAATGCAGTTGGTTTCATAGCATGGAAGAATGGAGCAGGAATTGCAAAGATCTGGGCCACCTGGACTCCAGCATACAGAATTCATAAACAATGCAGCCAAGTGTAAACATCTAGCTGGAATACATATTATTAAGCTGCATTTAAATAAGAATTCCAAGGGAAGAATGGATATTTGAGAGACTCTGCATCAGTAGAGTCAGTAACGTCCACTGATGAAATGGGCAGAACGGAGTTTTGAAGCAATATAGGTATTAAAAATCAGTCTATTCAACATCTGTTTGTAAGCCTAGGAGAAACCACTCACAGCCAGTTTGCATATGGAGTTACAGCCTGTTAGATTTAATTACAATTCATGTGTTTGTGTTTGGAGGAGTGAGGTCTGATTCCTATATTGTTATGTGCATGTTTTCATCAAACAGTGATATAGTTACAGGTGGTATATCTGTCAGGGCTGTAAAAGGAAATCAGTGTAATTGAATGTGGAATTGGACATGAGGTCTCTGGTGCTAGCTTGGGAGCTGCTTCCAGCAGTAATTTTCCCTTTGCTCTTAGGTCAGCCACAGGGACAGTGAGAGAGGGTTTCCTCTTCCCCTGTCATAGATTTGGAAGGCTGTCTGAGGGTACTGTGAACTTGGATATTGTCATTGTTCCCCTGCAGTTATCGTGTCCATTATGAAATGCAATTTATCAAGCCATTGTGATAGCTAGAAACTCTTTTAGAAAATGAGAGAGAAAATGAGTCTTTAGCTTTTTGTGTGTGTTCTTTTTCGAAGTTAATCACATTTCTTCTGAGACCCCAGAATAGGTGTTAATGTGATGACTAGGGTGTTTTCCAGAGACACACCCAAGCTCAAGTCTATTTTGAAAGAGTTTGAAAAGGTTCTCCCATGAGAATACTCTTCTTTCTGGACTGTTGGTTATTTTGGATTTCTCTTTCTCTTGCTTTTAAGATTGCTTCCCTGAAATCCGTGCATTCCAAAGCGTCCTGCCAGATGAATGGCTACTTCCTCCTTCTCACAAAGACAAATCTTTCTTAAACAGCTGTTTAATTATATTGTGGAAAAACACAAGTTTCCAGAAAAGATTGTTACATTGCATTTCAGAAACAGCACATTCACATGTGTTAAATGTTCATGGCTGTGTTAGTGTTCCAAGCAGTGTTATGGCTTGTGAAAGAACTTAGTAACTGCCATGTCAAACAACTTGCCATGGCCTCATTTCAGGCTGCTTCATTTTACCTCAAATTGCATTGTGAGAGAGACTAGGATAGCAAGACAAAAAAGTTAAGATTTCTTGTATCCTTATGGTCATGGTGTACTGGTCTGCAGCTGCTGGACAGCGCTCCTTCCCCGTGGAACTCTGGATGGCAGCCTCAGTGTGTGGTGGAAACCTGGGAAATCTTTGGTTACCTTTGTTCTAAAGACATCCAGAAGATCAGCTGGAGTGCAATGACAGTGTGGTGGATGGTTTGAGAAGAGATGGGTGAAGTGAAGGGCTGAGATGGGCTAAGCGGGTGAGAAATCATTGTTAAAGTAGGAAAAAAGTGATCCATCTAGCCTAAGCTGGGGAGGTGTGGATGAGTTCTGTGTTATGGGCTGGAGGAGGTCGGGGCAGAGACATGCCAAAGGGAATGGGGCTTAAGGGGCATGTGGGGTAGAGATGTGTTTTGTGGGGGAAATAGAAGTCTTTTCTTGGTGGCGCAGGATGTCTTTGACACTGGGAGTCTCGAGGAGATGCAGTGTCCAAACCTAGAGATTTCTGTCCAAATCTCAGAGCTGCACAGCAAGTTGCAACAGGATATTCTGTGTACAGAGCTGTAGTAATGTATCCACTGCTGCCTCAAGTCACTTGATAGTCAGTGCTTGTCTCCATTTTATTAATGAGCCCATCACAATAGCAGAGGACTCCTTCTACATCTTTGAATTAAACATCTGAAAGCAAGACAAAAGATTCTAATTTTTGTCTTAGACAGCACTAGCCCCCTGCTTTCTGAAGAAAGCTTTGACAAAAGAGAGGCAATGGAATTCTCCCCAAAACCAAAATGACAATAACAAAATAACACCAAAGTTAGACAAGTAACCACGAAGAGTCAGAATTGTTCTGATATGTCAATACCACTGGTGTAACTGATTTTGGCATAACTGCTGTGGTAACTTTGTTAAATGGCAGCATGCACTCCTGTTTTGCCATCCCAATGAGAATATTGCCAGGAGAGGATTCACATGGTGTGTTAGCCCTGTGAGTCTGGTGCATGGGAATCATTTAACCTTAATGGTAGTTTTTTTATTTCAAATATGACTTTGTATAAATGTCATTTTATTTGGTGCAACAGTTTCTTTGATACATTCTGGGATATTTTATAGTTCAGTGTGACAGAGCTTTTACTACTGTAGTCCTCACTAAAGGTGAGGTTGGACTGAGCAAGAGAACTAGGTTTTTTTCCCTCCACCATTAGTGAGTTAAAATCTATGTGTTTGATAGATTTATTTAAGGCTCACACTCAAGACAGGAGTTGTGCAAGTCTTAACGACAATATATTTTAAATGTCATCATTTTAAGTTAGATTTTGTGATAGACATATCAGACTTTATTTTTCAGGTTTATGAGACTGAAATTCAAAATTATCAAGAATAACAAAACTAGTGGGACTGATGAGTATTACACTCAACCAAAATGGGTGTCTGTTTGCAGATACACATTAACAAGAACAGCTGATACACATACAGATCTCTTTTGGCCCTCTGGCATTTTAGTGGGTTAGAGACTATCAGTACAGTTCAAAGAGTTCAGTAATGAACTGTCTTCAAAGAAGGGAATCTTTTTCATGGGTTCCATTTTGTTTACGCAAGAGGCTATTTTTAGATGAAGGATTTTTTTTGCCCCTGCAACCTCACCTTAGATTTGAGAAGTCTGCTGTGCTGGACGTAACTCCTTTAAGGCCATCCTTTCATGTTTACTTTATTGTTATTTTGCATTTGGTTGCAAATATCTGCAAATCTGTGGATAGTTTAAAACTGAAAAGGGCTCTGTATTTCTGTGGCTCACATGTAGAATCTTGTCAGATAATACTGTTTTCCTGCATGGTTGTTGCAGATGATTGCCCATCAAAGGATGACCTTAAATCATCTGAATTTTTTGTGTATCATTTCCTATGATTGAAGACAGAGAAGTATTTTATTTCAAAATCTAATGAATAAGCTTAAAATACAAAACAGTGTTTAATGATACAACAGTAAAAACTTGTTATCGTTTTGCACTTCCAGGCCCAGTGCAGAAGTGTAAGATGCCTACATGTATTCCAGTAGCACAGATTCAGAACTCACCACTCCATATGTTAGAATGCAAATCTTGCATCTGGAAAGAGTCCACTGATATCAGTGAGATGAAGATCAGGCTTTTTTTAGATGGCAATGGGCAAAAGGCTATTCAATTTCTGAAAATTTTCCCACATTTTATTTTTAATTCGATAGAAATAAATGACTGGGCCTTGATACATTCTCTTGTGGCTAAAGGGCTAACAGGGATCAAAAGAGCTGGCAGCTGTGCGTCTCCTACACAGCCCTTAGCTATTTTAGCTGTGGTTGGGCTGGGCAGTGCTGCTCCTCCAAATGGCTCATTCCTGACTCCCAGAGAGCTGTTCAACATTTCTTGGTGGGTGAAGGAGGCAGTGGCAGGGCATTGGTGCAGCACACAAGGTTTGCCTCACTTGGAGATGTCAGCAGTGCTTCCTGGCACCACACCCTTTGGTTGATCTGCCACTCTCCTCGTCACAGGATTTTTATTTTTCACCTGTTTTTTCAGCCCAGGATCACTGAGGAAGTGATCATATAGGAAGAGGATGGTATATCTTCTTTGAATAATGGGAGATTCTTTTGTATGTTTGTACGTATACTTGCTGTATTCTTATCTGCAGGTTGGGTGAGCCATCTGCTGGCATCTTTCCTTCAGTTTTGGCTTATTTTATTCCCGAAAGAAATTTTATTTATTTTATTCCTCCTCTCCTTGCCCTTTTGAACAGTTGCAGAGGTATTGTCCCCCCTACTGAAAAAGAGATCAAAGCAGGTTATGTTTAAATGCGTGGATTTCTTGGTTCTTTTTGGTCAAAATTCACAGCCTGCTTCTACCAGCTGCTAAATATCTTCAGTCATTCTTCCTCACTCTGAAGATCTGTTCTTTGTGTATTCCAAGTATTATCTAAACTGATTAGTATCTGAAAATGTAGGTGTATCTTCTTTTTTGCTACCAGTATGCATGCCATGGACAGGAAAAATTCATGACATAAATATATGACACTAAAAGGTACATTCATGCTGTCTATCACAGGATTAAGTGAAAATCAGGGAAGATCCTTCTGTGCATCTTCTCAAACTTCCTTTCAAACTTCTCCTGCTTGCCGGCTTAAAAATTCACTCAGCAACTGACTTGTATGTTAATGAGAATTGGATTTTCTGTTTATTTGAAAATTCTACTTCAACAAGAGAAACACTTCAAGGACAAAATTCTGGAAAAACGTTTCATATAAATCAGAACTTGCTAGAGTCAGTTTGAGATTCTGGTTATATTTTGATTAAAATATTTGCCTGACTTACTGCTTCTTCAAAAGTCTTTATTTCTAATACATTAATATCTTCTATTAGCTGGGAAGATCCAGCTGAAAAATTTTTCACTGTCTGGCACTGCCAACTTCAGTTCATGCTGCAGTGCGGAGGTCCAAAGGCATGTTACCATAGAGATACCCACAGTAGTTTTAAACCAACTTTAGGCTACTAAAGCTTGAGTGCTAATGATTACTGCAACATCAGCTGTGGAGTGCCTTGCAGGCTGAACAAACCCTTCAGCAGCTGGCTGCACTGACTACCCCTAACCACAGCCCAGTGATGTTCCTTTTTGAGGCTGGAAGCTTGGACTGGGACCTTACAGCTCCTGCTGGGACACAGCCACTGCTGTGCTAGGGGACCTGACCAGGTGCATTAGCACCTCAGTTGTGCCACTGTTACAAGGGTCAAGTAGGTGGCCTTGAACAACTGGATTACATCTAAAAAGGTCCAGTGTCTCCCCCAAGAGCTTGCTGCTCTTCCTCCCTGTTTGGTAACTGACATGGTTTTTTTTTACTTTTTGTGATGGTGTATTTCACATCTTGGGTAGAGGTTGCACTGATAGATATTATTCAGGGTAAAGATTAAAATGAGTGATTATTTACTCATCTCACCACCAGTCGTGACATCTTCTATGTAGTTACAGATTTGGCTCCACTGTGTGTTTAATACTTGCAGATGTGATCAGTGAATACATACAGATATGGAAGTTCATTCCCTTTAGAAGGAAAAGATGAAGTGGAGGAGTAAGGTGAAGAATTTAACAATCAATCTTTAAATAAATACAATTTTTTATTTGTTTTGCTTCTGATCCCAAATCAGTCAAAAGGAGCTAAGCAAGGTGGATGAGTAGGCTATTGCTGGTTCTGTTGTCATTATGTTTCTTTTCGTGGAGAACCTAGTCATGTGAGGAAGCACATTGATTAAATACTTTTCTGATACTGCTGGCAGTGACAGGTAAAATGTTTGACAGAGGGTCATGTATGTTCTGCTGTACATATAAACTCATGAAGATTACTGTGCTGCTTCATGCTGCACACATTTCAGTGAGAAGTGATAATCTCAGGCAGAAATGTCTGCAAGTCCACCTGTCAGGAGCAGGATAGACAATCATTAAACCAAGCCATCTTAAATAAGATGGGCACTCTTGAGGTGTTTCATTTTCTCAGAAACAGTCTTTAAAGTAGTATTAAAGCATGCTTGTAAATCCTTTTGAAGTAGGGTGTATTTATCCTGTTTGTACAGTCACAGCCTCTTCACTAGTCTTCCAAGGATAATAAAATAATTTGTGGTGGGTACCAGTGAAATTACTGTGTTCATAATTTATTAATTATTTAGTTACTCTAACCTGTGTAAAGACTGTACAAACCTGCATCTAAACCTGTGCAAATACTGCAATTTTTGTCTCATGCAACAAAGAAAATTCAAAGTAACTGGCATGCTTGAGAAATGCAGGAATAGTTTTTATTTGCTGTGAACATCGATATGGCTTCTTCATTTTCTTATTGTGATAACATGATCAATAACTACAAAATTGCTGCATTTTATTACATGCAGAAGCAGGGTACACTTTTTTATGATCCAATACAGGAAAAGTTTGAAATTACAGTGTCCTGAGCTCTGAGATGGCCCAATGCCTTTCATGCTGTGACTTTTTCCTCCCCAGAGAACACTGGTCGTGGAGACAATTTCTGCATTGGGATGAGAATTCCTGCAACCCCACAGAGGTTGTGTCAGTAAGACCAATTAGGAGCAAATTCCCTTGGCTGGAAGGGTAGTTTCCAATGCACAGATGGAGATTCCACTCCTAAGAAAAATGGGAACTGTGCCTAGACTTGCTTTTAGCTTGCCTTTGTAAACTTCCAAATATATATCTCTTAGCATACTCATGGTAAGTGTTTTGAGGCAATGATATGTTGAATGTGGTAGAAGTGACAGAATAATTTAAAAATACCTCTGCATACATTATCATTGGAAGTACAATACAAGATTAGATAATTACTTTTTTGTTTGCTTGTTTTTATTTTTAATGACAAAGTAAATTTTTGGGGGGATGTTTTAATGAAGCAAAATATTTTAAAAATCCAGTTAATACAAATGTATATAATTGAAACTTTTATGGGACAAACTGTACCTACAAATATATGTGTGTCTCTACTGGAAGCTGCAGGAGGAATTGAAACACAAGAAACTTCTGTAACATGAAATATTAAGCATTAGCCAGCCCTTCAGGCTTTTATGGGGAAATGGCATTTTGTTTGTATCCAGTACACATTTTTTTCTTAATTTATGCTGAAATAGGTCACTGGTGCATATTTCTATAAACTCCCCATATTTCTCATCACTAGCAAAATGACTTCTCATCTTCCTTCTCTGACTTTTGTGGGGGCTCTTTCCTGATACCTCCACTTGTCTTCTGGAGTACACAAGGCAAATGCCCATCTCAGAGCAGATCTCTCTGCACGGTAAGTACACCATGCTGACTGTAAAATTGCCTTTAAGTCCATCAGAGCTGTTGTCTCTGACCTACTGCAGATTCATACCCACTGCAGGGCTGTGTCAAGGCCGCTTGTTTTTTAGACTACACAAGGTAAATTCCCATCTCAGAGCAGATCTCTCTGCATGATAAGTCCACCATGCTGACTGTAAAATTGCCTTTAAGTCCATCAGAGCTGTTGTCTCAGACCTACTGCAGATTCAGAGCATGTTGATTCACACTAGCTTTGAAAATATGACTATATCTACCTAGAGGACTTAAAAATGGCTTTGCTTTATTTTTAATGAAAGTTTTCTGAATAATCAGTATCTCTTACATGGCAGTCTCCATAAGAAACATAATGACTGCAAATTACAGAATGTGTCAGAATGTGCCATGCTTCTCAGCTATATATAAAAAAGAAGGTAGTGTTCCATGGTGCACATAGCATGAGTTCCCAGCAGCAGTACAAAAATAAGTAAAGGAGTGATTTTGGGAGGTTTAATAAGTAAAAAATTGCTCCTGTGTATTTTGGAAATGTCCAAGACCTTCAGCAGGGAATGGAGGTGGGAGGTGTCAGACGTGCTTATGCTGGTCTGGTACTTATTATCTTGTGTTGACCATTCTCAGAGATACAGTGTCAGTTTGGTGGCTTTGCTGCCTTGTGCAGCTGTTATGTCTTTGCAATCCTGACCTTCATTGAAGCCTGACTTAGCAAAATATTTAAGGGCACAAGTAGAACCATCCAGCTTGACTGGAAAAACCAGAGCACCCGTTTGACTTAACATTTTCGCAGGGTCGTTGCGCTCAGAAGAAGTCTAAAACAGCCTTGGGGTGGTTATGACCTGTGTCTGGGAGCAAAATTTGGAGCATCTGGTTAGCTCCATGTCATTGAGGTCTAAAAGAGAAAGGCGGGATTTCTCTGGGAGCTATATATGTGAAAATCCACTGTTTTAGTAATTCTACATGGATATGAGGACTTGAAGTCTAAATTCTGTAAGGAGTGGCAATAATATATTTGTAATGCCATAACTGTAAGGATATGGGGTGCTTTTGTGTTTGTCAGTGTGAGGCTCCAGCAATCTGCATTACCACTTCATCACAGGGTTTCTACAGGTGGGACTAGTGAGCAAGTCAGATTGTTCTGTTTGTGCCCAGAAATGAACTTTTGTTCCTTGACTGCAACAATTACAAACATTTTATTGCAGAGGAAGAGGCCTCCCAACCCAGTGTCTGATATTTGGTTTAGGGAAAGCATTTTATCTTTAACAGTAACCTGCTGTGTGAAGTAAAATGTAATTTCTGGACTCTTGGTCAGAGAGCTGGCCCTTGCAATTGTCAGAAGCCACCTCCTGTATCTCCTTTGGTTTCATCAAAGCCTTGAAAAAGTTTATTTCTGGTCCTCTCTAATTTACTGATGGGAGCTGTCATCTCTGCTTTTTCTGTTGTATTCAGCTAAGAAGCTTTTAACAGAGAGCAACACAGCCCTTTGTATTGTTTGAATTTCACCTCATTTCTATGACTCCTGCAGTCAAGGTTCTCTGCTACCCTGCCTACCTTGCAGTTGTTTATTTTCCTCCAGTTTTTTAAATAGCTTTGCCTGTGGCATTCCAACAAACGCTTTTCAGCAGTCTTGAACAGGACAAGTTTGTTGAATTTTCTTTTTCTTGAAAATCACATTATTTTTTTTTTTTTTAATACATTTTTATAAATATTTAAGTATGGTTTTATCTACACTCATTTTAGAGTGGCCCCATATGTTTTATAAAATCATACTGTATTTTATTGTGTTTATTGTGTTCAATATAACTCAGTGTTTTTGTTCTTCCACAGAACTCTGACACGGAGTGACATGAGTGGCCTGAATGCCCAGATCACTTTACCTGCTCTCTTGGCAGCTCATTTCCCCCAGTTTATGAAAATCAAATATTTCTTAACTTTTTTGAAAACTGAATGGGACCCCATAAGAAACTTTCAGAAGTTGTTGTTTCCTGTTTTGTGACATGCACTTGTAATAAGTACCATATTAACAGGAAATACAACAGATTTCCTTGCAGAGTCCCTCCCAAAACAGCTGTAAAATAAAGAGATATATGAGAGAGATATATAACAGAAAATTCAGAAATAGATTTTTCTGTTGTAATCTCATGGGCTGTAGTGTAACAGTGTGAATAATTTACACATAAGCAGTTATTCATTGGAGTTGTACATGATACAGGGTCTAATCCACTCAACTGAAGACATCATGTCTTAAAAAATCTGTGTTGGAGAAAATGTTTGTCTGTGAATTGAAACTAAAATATGGCCTTCAGAGACTGGATTTCTTAATAAGGGCTGCTGGAAAGTGTCAGGCTTTTAATGTCCATGTGATCTCTTGGAGAGGAGATTAATACTCTTCCACAGTTCATGATGTGTATATAGTTCCTGTTGTTTAATAAGGCCTTAATTCGGTGAAGTTCTGAACATTTGGGCTGTGCTGCCTTTAACTGTACAAGCAGCTCTTTTTGTCTCCAGACATCTTCCTCATAAAATAGCTGTGAATGAAACAATTGCTGAGCTGAGTTCAGCTTCTGCAATACAAGGTGCGTTGCATCTATTGGCAATTGCAGCTCTTCTTAGGGGAGAGAAATTTTGCCAGTTAGCACAGCAGGCACAACTTCCACTTTTAATTCTTCAGGGTGGAAGTTCATGCTGTGCATGTGCAGAAGCCATAGGAGGAAACTGATTGCCAAGACCTTTGCAGGAGGGTTGTGCTTCACTGTCTGTGGAGAGTATAACAGTGAAAATTTTTATCTTCTCAGCAATGTGTTGGTAGTAAGCTGCATAATTACACCTTTATGATGGACAATCCTAATGGTGGACAAAAATTACCATATGGTGTTCAAAGAGATGTCAGTACATAAAAGCTGGAGTAGCAATAAGAGGTCTCTGTAGAACATTTGCATGAATCTTGTAATGCTGGGTCTGAACTGTGGCACTTAATTTGATGGTGCTTCTCCTTGGTAAGACTGGAACAAAATGTCCAAAAGAAATACTTTTTCCAGAAAGCTTTTAATTTCATGTAGACACACTGTGTAAGTAGTGATGAGTAACACCAAAATTATTATTGCTTATTGCATAAGTAATAATTTGCACTGGTGCAGCAGTCCAGGTGAAGGTCTATGGTATACCTCCTTTTCATGCTTTTGCAGAGCTTATTTGGGTTGCAACTGTATGCAAAAGTTAAATCCTCAAATCAGATACTGATCCTACCTGTACATGTATGAATAGAATAGTGGCAGTCAAATTTTCATGACTGCATTCAGGTTTGTGAGACGGGGTAGTTAAGTTTCATCAGAGCATTCCTTGCTTCTGTGAGGTGTGAATTCTTCAGGTACATCTAACACCTGCTTCTCTGTTCCTCTGAGTCAGAGCCTCCCCTTTCTCTGCCACTTCATGAATGTCACTTTTACCTACCTTATATAAATACTCCTCCTACTCTTCCTCACTCTTCATATCATCTGTTTGGGTAGGGTTATAGGATCAGTCAGCCCATGTGCCCTATTATAAAAGTGGGAGGTGGTCTTTATCTTTGAGAATTGTAAAATAAGTGAGACAAGCTTTGTAAACACTTCATTCTTGAATGACAAAATATAGAGGATAGAAATGATGGGTTTGGGTAACATCTATGTGGCTTAGTTGGATGACTCACCAGTGGGCAAGGCACTGAGTGTGATATTCAGATATCAGTCTTGGTGTGTTTGAGACATGACTGCTGCTGTCTGGATTAGCTGCAGTGGCTTTGTCAAAACTAAAATAGAAGCTTGAACTGAATTAAATGTGATCATGAATAATTCAGTCAGCATGAGAGCCTTGGAGCTGTTTATGTTGATGAGAATTTGGCTTTGATTTTAGTTGTCTGCACAATTTTTAGTGTGAGACATGGCACAGACTTTCATGTTGATAATTTGTAGTTTCACAATGACAGACAGTGCTAAACTGGAGGTTTTGTTACAGCATCACTTGTGGTACTTGAGATGGTAGGGTCTGCTCTGGGAATAATTCTGTTTGTGGGTTTCTAACTAAAGGATCGATGGCAAAATAGTTAATTTTGACGTACATTAAAATGCTATTTTTGAATTTTAAAGTCAATGTTGGACTGTAATGGAAAAACTGTCCATAGATGTCGGTTATCCTGAAAACTTGGGAAGATTCAAATTTTGTTTTGCTGGTGCTGATACTGTAAATTTGCAGTTTGGAGTGTTGTTGGTGTTTGTATTTTTGTGGGGGTTTGGGGATTTTTTCAATAGAGTTCTTAGGCATAATTCTAAGACCTATCTTGAGGATGCTAATGTTTTAATCAAAAGCCAGTCTAGTTGTTTTCAGCTGCCTGCTCCCAAACTCAACAGTCAAGACAGAAGGGCTGCAAAACAAAAGCAGTCTGACTGTGAAGGAGCAGGGAGGAGAGAACATTATGTTTTCAAAGGACATATACCTGTCCTTTATGTACAGTACTCTGTTCTTTACTGGAGTTTATTTTAGTATTTTTGTAAAACGTAGATCAAAGTTCAATGCTGAGTTTTTTTTCTAACTGCAAGACAATTCAGAAAACTTCAGTAAATGACTCACTCTCATCAGAACATGCTTGTTCTAGGTTTTGTTGGGGGGTTTTTTGTGTTTTTTGCTTCTTTATTCCAGCAAGAGAATATAGTGTTTTATAGAGGTTTTAGGCTGAGATAGTATGTAGGTGGCTTTCAGGAGGTGGCAAAAGAAGATAGGAGCAGACCTCTTTGAATGAGGGAAAAAATCCTTCTGGCATTGCCCATCCAAGAGAAGAAGTGAGAGGAGTAATACAAAGCCAAAGCTCTGATGGTGGTGTCCATCATGCTTCTCTAAAGAAGCAGCCTGGTAACCATCAGCCTAGGGTTGATGTTGACAGCTGGCAGTGTCTACAGTGAATCATGGTGGAGGAATGATAGAACAAAACCACGTGTGTTGGTTTTGCACAGCCTGGTTTTTGGTAGTGGGGGGACTACAGAGGTGGCTTCTGTGAGAGGCTTCCAGAAGCTTCCACCATGTCTGGCAGAGCCAATCCCTGCTGGCTCTGAGGATGGATGTGCTGCTGGCCAAGGCTGGGCCAATTAGAGGTGTTGGTAATGCTCTGTGATAAAATATTTAAGAAGAAAATCAAAACAAAGCGGGCACAGCTTTTCCTAGCCAGAGAGCAGGAGGAGGTGAGAACATGTGAGGGAAACAACATGGAGACACCGAAGGCAGTGAAGGAGAGGGAGGAGCAGCTCCAGGTGCTGGAGCTGAGATTCCTCTGCAGGACATGGTGAGGACCGTGGTGAAGCAGCTGAGCCCCTGCAGCCCATGGGAATCCACGGGGGAGGCAGAGATCCATCCACAGCCCATGGGGATCCACGGGGATGCAGAGATCCATCCACAGCCCATGGGGATCCACAAGGGATGCAGAGATCCACCCACATCCCATGGGGATCCACAGGGAGGCAGAGATCCACTCACAGCCCATGGGGATCCACAGGGATGCAGAGATCCACTCACAGCCCATGGGGATCCATGGGAGATGCAGAGATCCATGCACAGCCCATGGGCAAGGTGCCCACACCAGAGCAGGTGGGTGCCTGGAGGAGGCTGTGATCCAGTGGGAGGCCCATGGAGAGAGGCCCTGATTCCAGGCTGGAACAGCCTGACCTTGGAGAACTGCACCCTGTGGAACAGTGACCCATGCCACAGCAGTTTTGGGAGGACTGCAGCTTGTAAGATTGGAACTACACTGGAGAAGTTCACAGAGAACTATGTCCCATGGGAAGGACCCCATGGTCTCACAGGAGGAGGGCTCCTCTCCCGCAGCAGCGGAAGAAAACCTCAGGTGGTGAACTGACCAAATCCTCACCTTGTCTCCTTGTGCTGTTGGTCAGAAAGAAGGAGGGGTTTGGGGAAAAAGGTGTTTTTTATGGGATTATTTTTACTTCTCATTATCCTCCTCTGATTTTGTAGAACCCCTCATTAAATTTTCTCTCCTTTGTCCAGGTGTAGCAGGGAGGGTAAGTGAAGGTGCCTGGCATTTGGTCAGTGTCAAACCACAACTCCTTAGCACATACCTTGAGTCAAATTATTTTCCCCTTTTAACCTGAGTCTGTTGTTATCTGCATGTGCCCTTGCACACCCAGATTTCAGGTGCTGCGTCTGATTGCTCTCAGGCTGTTGAGGGGCATAGTCTTAGTGATTTTATTTCCTTTCAGTAAAATGCTATGTAGTTTATGCTATGTAGTTTATGCAAACAGTTGAAGCCAAGACAATTACATTTTTCAGGTGCTATGTAGCTTATGCTAAATAGTTGAAGCCAAGACAACTACATTTTTCAGGTTATCTACTACTGGAAGAGTAACATTAAATTAATTGATTATGCAGGTAACTCAGATGTATGCAGCTAATTTCCAGATGCTTTTTCTGAATCACTGTTTAGAAGGCAAAGCAAATTTTACATTTAAAAATGATTGAATGAAGACTAGTATGCTTCACAAATTATGAGTATTTACCCAGACCAAGAGGTGGTGGAAGACTATCAGGACTATTTAGCTCATCTCTTCCTGCAATATTATGTTCTAGATGTTTCTGTTCATATTTCTACTATCATATTGCCTGAAAGCTCCAATATTGAAACTCACTTCTTGGGGTTTTTGTATCAATTTTTATAGCCATGCCCAAGAATTGATATTCTGTACTGAAGCATAAATCTGTCTGCCTGTTATCTTGTCTTGGGCAGCTGTAAGGAGCCCTAGGCAGCAGAGAGAAAAGAGGGCAGATGGAGAGGGATTGCTCCCTGGGCCTCCTTTAACTTATAACTGGAGGGCTTGTGAGTTGAGGTTGTGTTCCTCCTGATGTGTTCTGCAGCAGCACAGGGGCCTACCTTTGTTAAGTTTTGCTCAACTGCTCTTTTAACAATGCCCCATCCAGTGGCCTGCTCTAAGTGCAAGCATCTTATTTCTTGTGTTGGGAATACTCTTGGTGAGTCATTCTTCATTCTGCTCTACACTGCTCCTGATTTCACAGGTGCCTATTCAGTACCTTAGGTAGCTCTCTTCCTAGAAGAAGCAGCCTAGTCTTTTTAGTTATCCAAAGATGTCTTGAAATTTCATTATTATTCTTGTTGCTTTTCTCTTTAATTTTTCTAGTTTTCATTAATTTATCTCAAGGAAAACAAAAGATTGTATACTACATTGAAAGTGTTGGTTTGCCATAAATTTATGTGGTAGTATAAAGTTGTTTCGTTTGGATCTTTGTTCCTGTCCCCACACTGGTTACTTTTTTGACTACCTCAACATACAAAGATGAAAATACGATTAATTTTTGTATCTTTCTGTATCTATAGTCTTGGATTTTGCTCTCTCCCAGACACCAGTGTGTGTATTTTTGAAACACCTCAGTCTCAGTTGGTGTGTTTTTCCCTAAGGTTGATATAAAGAGACTTGATTGGATTCCCCAGTAATGTGTGTGACTCATGCTCCTGTGAAGTTGACAATGGACAGTAATAACAGATAGATTTACAGAAAGAAGTCTCACCATGCCAAGATCCATAAGTCTGGGCATATTCTGTTCACTCTGACAGATGTCTGCAAAACTTTGTTTTCCCTTCAGCTCTTCACTATGCAAGGGTATTAGCATAATTTATTTGCCATGCATATTTAGTGACATGAAATTTGTGTTCTAACAAAATAAATATACTTTCAAACAAAATAGACAAACTTTCAGAGAAACTTCTGTTGATAAAGACAACAGTATCCAAAATGAACTTGATGCATTCTGTAGTTGGTTTTCCTTCCAAAAATCCAAGAACACAGTAGTTTGGAAATTAAAGCACTTGTCCAGTAAATGGATTTTAATTCCTCTCTTGTCAGTACAGGCTGGAATGTGATTGCTGAGCAGCAGCCATGCTGACAAGGGATAGGCAAAGCCATGGCTGGCCTGATCAAGCATTGCAATAGCACCACTTGGATGGACTAGATGGGCTTCACAGCCAAAAGTCTTGCAATTCTTTATTCACTGGTGTTTCAGTGAGCATCTCAAGCCATCAGCCAGGCCCTTTCTCTTATTTGTGTTCTGAATATCTTGGGGAAGGGGAGAAAGTTTCCCAGTGCTGTGAGTTTTGGTACACGCTACATAGTCAGTGAAGAAAGGGATGATCTTAATTTACATGCCCTGCTGCTTTGTGAGCAGAAAAGCACAAGCTGAGATGAGCTGTAAATGTCAAGGTTAGGGGGTGTAAGGGCCAGTGCCACTCTGTACTTGTCCCAGTTTTCCATTTTCCAGTTTTCCATCTGCTTTTGGCCACTTCTGAAGACAGGATGTTAGACAAAGATTGGTTGGTTTGACTGATTTTTTGGTTGTTCCTCAATTAAAATTTAAAAAAAAAAAATTTAAAAATTTTAATTTTTTTTTTAAATGTGAATAGTGTTTAGAAATCCCCCTAGAGACTTTCTAGGTTTTATTAAGGAGCATCCTAACCAAATGTGTCCAACCAACTGTATCTTGGGCACCAAATTTATTCTGTGGCAACATCAAGAACCAGAATTTTGGTAGTGGTCCTAATAGTAGAACATGATCCTTGACACCGCATAGGAGAAATCTGCATGCTGGGAAACTGTGTTACAAACTGCAGGACTGCCTCCAGATGCTGCTGAAAGCCCTAATCTGAAAATTACAGGAATAAAAGGGATATGGACTGCCCTGTGTGGACTGAGGGTTTCTGAGCCTTTTGTAGCCTTGAAAGGTCTCAAAATAGCTGCTGCTGTGAGCAGAATTGAGAACTGCTTGAAAGTGGTATTTTGTATGCCAAATGTGGCACCATAATAATGCCTTTTCTGCTTGTTTGTTCTATTGCCCTATTATGATAATGTATTCACATGGAAGCTGCTACCAAACTGTGAACAGAATGCAAAAAGTCCTAAAATAATATTCTTATTTCAGTTATCATTTTATATCATAGACACATTTATTATATTAGATCTCATAGGATTATTTACAAATGTCAGCTTGCTTGTTCAAGAAGTCTAAAATCTCTATCAACTTGACAAGGTGTTTCTTCCTCAATTTTTGTTTTCCTTAGGATGAGCCATTAATTATGACCTGTCGCCTTTTGTTTCCCTCTATCTTCCCCATGTCTTTCAGAGGTTTACCTGCATCCCCTTGGTTTGCTTTTCTTCCCTAGTCACTGATTTTAAATTGAAACAGCACTACTGACTCAAGTTGCTTAAAAATGGATGACTTATGTTCTGGGCAGGAAAAAAGGCGTGAGAAATAGAAGAAACAGATTTTTAGTTTGGCTACTTATTTTTCTGATTTCTTAATTGAATCACAAGCCAGGAAGCCATATAGAGAGGAATGAGAATGAAGGAAGAAAGAAATCTTAACATCTGTTCCTAAAGCAGATTCTGAGACAGAGCTTTCCAGTTTTGCATAAAAGCAGTTGTAGAAGCTCACTCTGAGAACCAAACACTAAAAACCCCAACCAACTTAACATGTTATCAACTGTGTAATTCACAGAAATTCAATTTTAGGCATTTGATCCTTGCTTTGAAGTTTTTGTGAGGACTTCTGCGTTTCTCCAGAACTGGTGGCCATCTTATGTCTGCTAAGATATGAAGTCTTGGACATAGCTCACACTGAAGGACATGTAGATTTCACAGCCAGAGGCATCACTGTGGCAGGGCCCCTGAGGAACCCAGCCAGGCTGGTAGTCAGAGCACAGGAGAAACACAGGGACTGCAGTGGGCTGCTGCATCTGATATATGATATTCTGTGCCTAACCAAGCTTGGTTTCAAATGCCTCACTGCCAAATGAGTGCTCTCCCACCAGGTGAAGGCAAGGCTGGTGGCAAAGAAGGATGTGGGAAAGAAAAATAGGGCTTAAGGCTCCTTTTCAGACACAGGTCACTGCAGAAAAGGAGCTCAAAGGTCATGCTGAGAGTACGCAACAGGAGCTGGATTTCATTGCCCAGAGGTGAAAGCAGTCATGGAAGGAAGGGCTCTTCTTTTTCTTGAATTTATTCTTTTCCCTTGTAAATTTCTAATTATTTTGTGTGCCGTGACATAGCTCTAACTGGGGATATGGCCTCATCCCAATTCTGTGTGCTTTTGAGAGGCAGAAGAACCAGATGCAGGTTTGTGAACACTACCCCTGAGCTACATGCACACACAAAGTATGGCAGAGCCTGCAAAACCTACTTGTCTTGTGGATTTGGGCTCCAGTGTGCTGCCTGTGGATGTAGTATTTTCATGCTGCAAGCCTCAGTGTGTGTTGTCACACATGTTGTTAACAGGCCACCACTTACAAATGCATGTGTGTATTTTTCACCTGTGCATCTCATGGGTCAGGCTTCTGTTAGGGGTCCTTGCAGAGATCGCACCAGCAGCAATACAACTTTATTTCTTCTGAGTGTATGTGTGCTTGATCATTATTTTCAGAAAATAAGATAGCCTTGCATTAACTTCAGAGCTGAGCTGTCCAGCTACCTCGTGCTCCTCTGGACTCCGTGGAAAAGTCTCTGGCTGGCAAGAGAGGAGCAGCTCGTGGAGCAGAGTTGGCAGCCCTCTAGTGGGGGCGAGGAAAATGAAGAGCACAAGCAGCTCAGGATGCAGATGTTCAAGTCAGCTGGAAACCACAGCAAGGAGAATTTGACTGGAAAAAAAAAATAGAAACAACAACTACAAAAGCCAACCGAATTTGACAACAAGGTAGCAGAGAGCAGTCCTTCCTGAAAAAGAGTTGCTGTAATTGCTGGGCAGGGGACAGTAGCTGTACTGGTGGGTGGAGATGATAAGTGGGCTGTCAGTCAAACGAGTAAGATAAGGAAAGAAGGTGTCTGAAAAAGCTGGGGAGGTCAGACCAAAACCCATCTAGCTCAGGACCAAGACTCCAGCAGTATGAGGATGTACTGCAGGAGTGATTCATCTCACTTAGTGTCCCAGCCTTTTCCAGCTTATCATTTAGCGGCTTTTTGACTCAGAGACGAAAAAGGCTCTTTAGTTTTCTCCTGTAAATCTGCCCCTTCTTTATAAACACAAATTACTAAACAGGTCAAGTGATACTCTCTGTAACAATCAAAGCTGACAAAGAAAGAGGGGGAGTCTCGAAATGGAGAAAGAATGGCCAAGTGTTAAACTGTAAAAAAATGCTCATGGAGTTGAATGGACCACAAGTCATAAAAAACTAAAAGAGAAGAAAGATTGTGATACTTTCTTCTACTAAGAAAGACAAGAGAAAGAAAAAAAGGGGAATAGCAGAGGACTGTAGCTTGTCTGGGCAGTGGTAGGGATGCTGGGCACCCTTGTCTGGTGTGCTGTAGCAGGCAGAAGTGCAGGACATGAGCTCCAAGGGTATTGCACAGCAGCCTCACAGGGAATTCATGGAAGACTAAGGCCAGAGATTAAGTCATTCATGGTTGTGACTGCAGTTTGGCCAGGCAAAAAAAAAAAACGAAACAAAAAAGCAAAGAGACTTGAGGTTGAAAATAGTGGTACAATCAAATATGGAATTTTACATAGCCAAGGAGCAGGCTGAATTGTAAATCTTCACCAACAGTGTGGAAGGAGGGAACTGAACTGGGGGAAGTGCAAAAGAGTCCTGGCAAAGATATGGAGATGTGGCCAGGGAAACACAAGGCTGCGGTGAAGGCTGGGTCAAAAGGAGGTTCCTGTTACCTGCTTGCAAAACCAAAGGGACAGAGGCTTGAAAACACTACAAAGATGAACAAAGGGAGGCACTAGTGAAAGGGAAAGGGAAGAGGGCAGGGAGCATTCCATGCAAAAGGGTGTCCCAAGGGACCTTGGCATCGTGTGTTGCTTCTCACCTGGCACATCCATCCTGAGCCTTTTCTGGAGGCTGAATTCACCAACACCTTTGCTCGGTTCACTGCTTGGTTGGTTCTAGATGCTGTTGTTCTGAAGTGGCACAGAATTATTTTAGCAAGAAGATTTTCCTGTACTAATTAGTCAACGCTAATTACAGTGGCGTGTTGATAATTATTGATGATTCATAAACTGCATAAAGGCTGCAGCCATAACAGGGTAAAGACTTCTGTACTGGCGATTTGGAAAGTTGAAAATTCAATGAAGTAGTAAGTGCATTTTGCTTAATGGCACCACTATAGTAGTAAGGTAATTGATGATCACTGATTTACACAAAAGCATAAGAGCTGAGAAAGTGCTATTGACTTTGTCTAATTATTTGTTTCATAGCTGATTCCTGTGCAGATTGCTTAGGAGATTTTAATGATGCTGAAAATAACATTGGGCAGTTAAAAGTATTAAAATAAATATTTTTTTTTCACTGTTTTCAAACTTTTTTTTTTCTAGGTGGTTATTTCTTTGCTTTCAACACAGTTTCTGTTCTTCTTCTTACTGAAATTGGGGATTTTCTCCCTGGCCTCTGGAATCAGGCTTGTCTCTGCATGTTTTACCAGAAAAGTCTGTTATGAGCTACTACAGTAATTGTTTTAGGTTGCAGATCTATTAACAGTCCTTCCTGGCAGCCAGTCAAATAATGAGAGCTTTATTTAAATTGGAAATCATCAGCAATGTGATATTCACTTAAGTGAGGAAATGAACAGAGGTCCATATGGTCATGGAATCACTAATACACAATGCCCACATGGTCAGGTTCTTCTGGGAATTCGGAAGATGTGGAATTAATTCCTTCGGGCCAGAGAAAAATCCATAGGACATTTGTGAAGACCAGGCAAACGTCATTATTTTTGCTGCCTTCTTTAGCTGAGTTTTGACATAGAAAAGTGAGTCAGTTACTTATACCCACAGCAGTTTAAGTATAAATCCAGAGGTCTGATTCAGGTTTTAAAACAAGATTCAGAACGTAAAGGCCAGAAAGGCAGCTGTCAGACATAGTTTTTGCTGTATCTAATGGGAAGGTTTATTTATCCTTCCCATACTCAGGTTCATTGCCAGTCTTAATTTGACAGTCCTATCTTGTTTCCATGCATTGTATAAGCAATGAAGTTGAGCATTTTAGGGACTTAAAGACCATAGACAGAAATCTTTCAGCTCTAACAGCACCTGTTCTGCATCCCTCTGTGGTTCTGACCCCATCGTGTCTGCACAGAGGGACAAGTTCCCCTACATCAGGGGTCTCAGATTTTCTAATTTTCACTAGCTTTCCTGCTGTTCACAAAGCCAGGAGCACCCTGAAAGTGGAAAGAAGGGAGGAAGAGAGAGAACGACCCTGATTTTTTTGTGCTTCTATTCAAGTGTTTTCTATTCATGAGGCTGACACAGAAACAGCCGGGAGAAAAACTCTGAGTCAGAGTCTGAGTGAGTGGATTATTTTGCTGCTGTTGTTTTAAAATAAGCAGGATAAGAAAAGTGGCTAATCTATAAAGTAATCTCTGTAAAGGATTTGATAGACTTGCCTGCATTGATCTATGTCTTGGACACAGTTATTCCATTTTTGACAATGCAGAGTGACTAACACTGGATGTCCTCTGAAGGGGTAGAAACTGGAATTCATTCGTTTACAATGTGAATTTCCTGATATTTCCCTGGCATTAATAAAGGAATAAAAAAAATAAATATCTGCGTCCAAATATACATGGATGTGTCTGTATTCTTCCTTTGTTGAAGAACCTCTTGATCCACGCACTCTAAGACAATTTGGGCCATTATTGTCAAAAAAATAAGCTTTTGCTCTGAGACTGACTGAAGTCTGTTGTGTAATCTTACAGATTTGTATAATGAGATTACTTTTTAAATCAAAGTATATGATCATTAAAGATTTATCTAAGAGTTTCCTGTTAGTACCAATGAAGTGTGAATGTGCTGTTTTTCTCTTTTGGCTGGGGGGAAGAGGAGTTGTGAGCTTCCAGAGAAGTGTTTCTGTAACTTACTGCTAACTCATGGTTCCTGATGGGTGCTAGCTTATTTCTGTTCAAATACACTTACTGGCACTGAGCTACATTCTGCTGCAGCAGGAGCTCAAGTGGGAAGTGAAGCTTTTCTGTGCGAGAAGGAGAGGTTAACTACACTTATATTGGGGGCAGTTTTTGCTTTGGAAAACAGTGGCAGGCTTTGTAGTTTAATCTTTTGGAGTGCTGCCTGTTACCACCTTCTGACGTACGTTGTTGGGCTGAGAAGAATCGATGGGCAGTGGTGCATGAAAGTCCAACGTGTCAGTTGTAGCTATACATAATGCCACTGTCTCACATGCAGGCAAGGCTGTTAATGCTTAACACAGCATTGTGTTCTCCAAAGAAAAGGGGAGAATACCGGGAACGTCATCCGTTTTAAATGTTTCTCCACATCCCTTTGAAAAATACATTTTTAAGGATTAAGTATTGCTGTATAAAAGGCTCCAAGTAATGAGCACCACAGAGCAAAATGCCACAGAAATAAGGCTCCAGGATTCCTGTGTGTCAGGGAATGGCCTTGGGAGTCTGATTATAATTAGGGTTTTGGTCAGATTACATGTCTTGCAGGCTAATTGGTTTACCTCACCTACACCTGGGCCACCTGGGGTAACTGGCAATCAGGAAAGCAAAGAATCTGCCCTTTTGGAGATTGGAAACTTGCAACCCATTCTCCATATGCATGAACATTTTAAGGGCTTAAAGACTCTTCTCATTAAGTGTGTGCACCTGCGTGAAGACATATGTATTGTTCAGTTGCTTAACAACCTTCTGTAGCTAATGATCTGAACTGAAACAAATCATTTCAGAAGAAGGGTACTGAAATGTATCAAGACACAAAAAGTATTAATGCAGTCCAGCTCCTTGGAAGTATAACAAACAAAGCAGCCACAGCCCACATGTACTGGCTTTCTTGCAGTAAGTTTAAATTATGATGTGCTCTCATGTCTTCTGAAAATGCTATGGCTCACATGGTAGTGATATTTTTACCCAAAAACTGAAGGCTATGGTTCTGGGAAACAACTTTAAATCTGCAACCCAAAAAAGTTCCCTTTTCTGGAAAGTCACTTCTTTCCTTATCAATCCCTTTGAAACATTATTACTTAGGAAATGTCACAAGACCTTTAATAAAAGTTCTGTATTGCATGCAAATGAATAACATTTGGCCAGAGATAAATAGCTTGGTGTAGTCTTCAGCAAAAACAAGTCCTTCTATGTAAGCTAGGTACTCTGCTGGGGAAGGGGGAAAAAAGAAGTGTGTGTTTCTTGCTTCCTTATTAAAAACCCTATGATATTTAACTTCCAGGCAAGTAACCAAAAATAGGAATTTGGTAAAGATGATCATGTAAGATACACTTCAAAGCAACTAGATTAAGGCTGCTAGTCACATGCCAGTGTGCCTTTTAGTGTCTTTCATGGTTCTGTTTGATCTTTAATTCTTGTATGTAAAATGCTATCTTATTAAGAACCAGACTGAAAAAAAAAATCTGTATTTCTCTTCTTCAACAGGCTTCAACTACAGAAGTACAAGTTGGGCCCATGAGACTGACGCAATACCCAATTCAGGTAAGATGCTCCTTGAGTTTCTGAGAGAGCCAATATACTATTAATAAGTGAAGAAATTAAGATTCAACCTCTGTAGTTAAGTATAATACTTTAATTTTATCTGTGCAAGGACTGTGAGATGGATAATGTATGTTTTGTGTATATCTGATTGCTTGAGAAGAGATCTACAAGTAAATTAACTTGGTAAATAAGACCTTTAGATTTCCATTAAAACCTCCTCATTCCTTACATCTGTCCTGCCAGTAGGAGTGTGTGTGCATGTGCATTAACTGGGCAAAGAGCTGCTGCAATGGATATTAAAAACAGTTCAGTTTTGATATACCTAAGCTGAGAGCTTCGTGAAGTTTAGGTATATGTTCAGTTTTGCTGGGTTTTGCACAAAAGGACAGAGAACTGTAACAGGACAGAGAACTACAGGTTTTACAGACCACCAATCCAAGAAATCACATCACTCCAACAAGACAGGTTGAACTTCAGCTTAAGGAGTAACAGCTCTTATCCATACATGCTTCTTTTTCTGTACATTTTGTTCCTGTGACAGTATAAGATGCCAGTTATTCTTTTTTTCAGCTTATAGTGGATGTTTGAACTCTCAGATTCTAAGAAATTAAATAATTTTAGCCTTTAACGCTGTTTAGGTGAAAAGCAATTAATCTGAATTAATTTGTGGGTCACTTAATTCTGAAAAATACAGAGATATTTAGTCACCAGTCACTCTTTCTGTGGAAAACTTAAATGTGGAAGAAATGCATCATAAAGCTTTACATTGTTATGTCTTTACATTCAGTCTTAATGACGACTCAATCTGATGAAATACTTGTTTATATTGTAATAAGGCTGTGGAGCAGTGGCTTCAGCAGTAGAACAGTCTTTGGTTTTGCAAACATAGAAGTATGGAACTTTAAACAGAAAAATATTTTTAGATCACGTTCATATTCAGAAAGGTTATCAAGCAGATATTTAACAACTACAAATACTCTTAGTGCTTTTGTAAGGATATTACTTTGTAGAAATTGGATTTGCCCAAGGAAAAGTTGGATTTTTGTGGTTTTTAAAAACTGACCTTCTCTTGATATCTTTTCAGATGAGGGCGTTATTTTGTCCTTACATTGCACAACTGAGAATCTGTGTAAGAAAATAATCTGTCTTAAGCAGAAATTATTAAGTAAAATCATTAACTGAAGCGTTTTCCTGGAAGATGTTGCCATACACTAACTTATTTACAGTTAAGGAAAACACTCTCTGTGAATCCACCTCATTTGTTTGTGGAACAAGCCACATTACTTCAAATAATTTGGCAAGTAATGCACACATCCACACATTTAAAAAATGTGTGCTAATCTTTTATTCCATCTTGACAATACAATTATGTGTTTTTCTGTGCAGTGCAAACAGCTACTGAATATCACATTTTAAGTGTTTATTTGTGGATGATTAATCATGTTTACAATTATCTGAGAAGTAAGTTCAGTTTGTTAAAACAATTGTTAAAACTGGGGCTTTTCTTAGCGAAGTTCATTTTATTCTGGTGTATTTTATGCTGTAATGGGACACCTGTGCCAGCCTCAAAATGGCACATATTTTGTGTCCTTACTTGTGCCTGTGACCTTCCCCACTGGACTTCACGACCACATATGTCAGAGTAAAAATCTGGTTTAGTTTGTGCAGAATTGTGACCCGGGTGCTCCTGGCCTTAAGAGGCCAAAAAAAACAAAGCAAAAACCCTCCAAACAGCCCACATTCAGCTTGCACAATGGCCTCAACTTTGTTCCAAGGCTTGTAAATAGGAATGGCTTTATGTCAAGGCCTTAGCAATGACCATGCTGAAAGTACATGGAAATGTGCTTTTGCCAGAGTACACGGGAGATCAGTGGTTTTTATAAACAATTAGTGCACAGAAAAAAGGTGTTGGATCCTCTTGCAGAAATATGTGCTCATAAATTCCTGGGTGTGTTCCTACTCATTTTCTCTGCATTTTCTCACCTTTTGGGACATTCATTTCCCATCATCTCTTTCACAGCGTTGACACTCTGTTTTTCCCTGATGAGCTGCAAATGAAGCACAATGATGCTGCTCTCCCTTACCAATATAGCAGGGGCCCCTCTGTAACTTTATTCAGAATTACTATGTCTTCTCCACCTTGAAAGTCTCGCTGGGATTCGATGATTTGAAAATAATGAAGGAACTTCTTCAGCTGCTGTAATTTTGTTTTTCCTTTTGGTAGCCTGTTTATCCTCAGCTGGTGTTTCTTGTATATGCTTTAATACAAATCTCTGTCCATATTCTGTGTTTGCATAGTAAACTGAGAACAAGAGGTGAAACAGTTGTGTGAAGCAAAAACTTAGAAAGAGGGTAAAAATTTCAGTACATCCCCAAAATTGTAAAGGCCTCTACAGAGAAAGTCCGTGGTTTTCCTAAACCAAAACAACACTGAGTAAAATGCTCTTTTTACAGTCACATTGGCAAATTATGCAGCAAAAAAAAAAAAACTACAAAAAGCTCTTTGCCAAGGAACACATTGAATTGAAGCATTTCTTTGATTATGTTGTTTATATGGATTGTTATATTTTTGCTGTGACTTTGACAGCATTATTCAAATATACTTCTGGTTACATTATAGAAAGATTTAGTTACGTTATGTTTTGATGATTAGTAGTAAGCTGCATACAAATGGTAATGAGAAAGCATGGTTTAAAGCATACTTTAAAACAACTTTTAAAGTTAATATTCTCTGAAGGATTTGTGCGCTGATAATTAGCTACCAGTGAGAGATTGGATGGTTTAATTAAGCTCCATTATTTTACAGCCGGTAAATGACTGCATTTTGCCATCCTTTATTTCCAAACTGGGAGTGATGAGAGAAGGAAGTTATCAAAAAATGCACTGCCTCCACCCCCTTCAAATTTTCTTTCCCCGTAACGTTTCAAACGAGGAACAAAATAAATCTAATGGCAGTTGGAACCAAACAGAGGAGTGTGTCAGAGTAGGGACTTCACTCAGGAATCAGCAAAGTCTGCAGCTTGACCACGTCACTGCTTTCCAACACTTTGATGGCTGGAAAAAAACCGAGGGTTTAGGAAGAGTGACAACAGTTACCTTGGATGTGTCAGTAAACCAAATCTGCTTATTGATAACTGCAATCAAAAACCTCCCAATACATTGAAACTTCTACGTTATTAATATTTACAGAAATTCTGAGTATATAATTTTCTTCCATTGCTTAATAAAACTCTGACTGGTTGTCCTGTCACAGTAACAAAGATTGATTTTTTTGTTGTTTAGAATTCAACAACCCAGACAGCTAAACATAAGAGGAAAGCTATTGTCACCTTTTCTAACTTCTAGACTGATAGTGTTGAAATTAATGTGCTGACACCACCATTGCACAAAGCAAGTTAGATAAAGGTTATTGACCTTTTCTACAAGCATTTGGAGCAAAATTTTGGATATTTTTCTTGAACATATTGTTTTGGTAAAATCAGAGGATGTATTTTATTTGTGAGATGAACAGGATTTTATACATGACTAGTCTCTGGCTGCTGACTTTGTCAATTTGAATAGCTGAGGATAAACTTTTGATTTTTTGAGGCCTTTCCTTTCACAGCATATTTGCACTTGCCCTTTTCCTCATCTGACACATAGGGTAGCATGGTTAGTTATCAGTCGCTATGGTAAATATGTGCAACTGAAATGGGGAATGTCTGCGTGACTTGGATGAGTAAATTGGACACTGATAAAGCGAGCATTATGGGGCAAGGATGAAAAATTTATTCTCTCTGGAAAACACTTTATTTTACTCGAAAGACAGAGAAATACAGCTGTTTTCAGCTTCTGTTCTGTGTGTCAGCTTGCAAACAGGCTTCTTACAGCACCTCCTTGATCTTTCGAGTGGCACCTCAGTGTACTTCACACCTGATCTTGTGTGAGCAGCTCCTTAAGTGTTCAGTTGAAATTGTCTAAACTATTTCATATGCTTAGGGACAATTTGATGCAATTTATTGGGTAAAAAATATTTTTTTCCTGTACATACCTGTTTGCCTGATGTTCTTTTCGGCTTTGAAGTAACACTGGTTAATGTCATTCTTTTATGCATTAAAGAAGAATGAAAAATAAAACTGTATTAATTGTTTGCCCATGTCTTCAGGGTTGAGAAGTGATAATTAAGGCAGTTGTGTTTCAGACAGTTCATCACAATCAGAAGTGTGTGTAGCTGGCATGGCCTGACGAGAGTGGCAATGATGTTTGAACACTCTGGCTGGTTGCTGATTGAATTGGAACAGGAGCTAGGAAAAAATCATCATGCAGCAAGCTTGTTTTGTCCTAAGTGCCAGTCCTTGTTCAAAACAGTTAACTATTGATTATCTATTGATGACCACTGTATCCATTTAGAAAGATCTACTTCTGCATTGGCTGTTTTGCAACCTGTGGTTCAAGCTTTCCACTTTTAAAGCAGAAGTGTTTGTTAAGACTTGCACCATGCAGAGGGCTCCTTTCTGTACTTGATGTGGTGCTGCTGTTTTCCATCCCCTGCAGGTTTTGCTAGTCTTTGCAAAAGAAGACAACCAAAGCAATGGTTTCTGGTGGGCTTGTGACAGAGCAGGATACAGGTGCAATGTTGCCTGGACTCCGGAGTCAGCGCTTGAATGTTTCTTGGATAAGCATCAGGAAATAATTGTTATAGATCACAGGAACTCCAAATATTTTGATGCAGAAGATATCTGCAGGTAACCTGAAGCACCTTATTCTTCTCCTAAGTTTCAGAATATGTTGTATGAAACCAAACATCTTAATTTTAAGGCAAAAAATGGAGGGGGGGGGGAAGAAAGGAATAAAACTACAAACAAAAAAATGAAAACCTAAAATTGTAGAAAAATGGAAGTTTAAGGACTGAGGCCAGGAGATTTGCATACATGTGTAAGAGGATAACAATATGAAAACTACAGTATGCCAAAGCTGAATTGTAGAATTGTCTGTAGGTCATGGTGCTTCTATCATAGCCTAAACCCAAGCTATTGTGAAACAAATTCCCTGCTGTAGGTCATGGTGCTTCTATCATAGCCTAAACCAAAGCTGTTGTGAAACAAATTCCCTGCAGTGGGTGCTCCTTCTTTCCTAGCTCACTGCTGGAGCAAAATCTGATGCTGCAGACTTCAAATGAAGTGTTTGTTTTTCTGCAAGGTCAGGCACTGCCAATTCTTCATGAAAGTTTGCATCACTCTTAGACATGGTTGTGTCTAAACTGCATTGGGATTACAAGTGCTTAGCATTGGGATCCTTTGTTAAAATAGGCTGTTTCACCTGAAGCATGTATTTTGCACCATACTGTGCTTCTAGTCTGCCATGAGCTGAAATTTGCCATCTTTATTTCAAGGGGCATTTAAATGTTTGTGTTAGTGTAAGTTCTTCTAAAAGATAAATATGAAAATGGTTTATTTGGGTCAGTGAGATATGAATGAAAAAACTTATCATTAGCCAGTAAAACACAGACAGTGTTCTTCTGATAGCTGGCCATATCTTTTCCAGTTTATCAGTGATATGCAACATGGTGACATTTTGTTTATTCAGTATTTAATAAGCTATAGTGTTTCGTAATTTGCTATGCCCACTTTTCTTACTTGCATGACTTGAGAGTGCTTCCCACCGTCTAAACAAAATTTTGCAATGTCAGTGGTAAATATGAGAGGGGGTAGAGATTCTTGTTTAAATTAGTCAAGGGCTTTGAAAACGCTTTGCATGGGCTGACCTTTCTCAACTCAGTCATCCAGGGCAGTCTGCCCCAGATAAGATGAGTACACAGGGGAAACCTTCCCTAGGTCATAGGAGTGGGTTTGGATAGCTGATATTTGTGGTTTTGGAGCTTTTGCCTTCTCACCTGCACAGAGTAAAATGAAAAATCTGCTGGCAAAATGAAAATGGTTTCTCTAAATGGGGATAGGTAGGTTTGCAGTGCACTGTCATATTTTCAGCCTCAGCAGTGTCTTTCAGTCCTGACTCTCATTTATATTTTCAGTGAAGGTACTCAGAACAATATTGAGAAAGCATTCAGAGTAACTGAGAAATTTTTGTTTCCTCAGGTCTATTCGTGCCACAGAGCCATCAGAGCACACTGTAATACTTGCTGTGGTTCCACGCGTGTAAGTATTACTACTTTCTGAAAGTTTTTTACTTTATAAGAATGGTTTTTTAATGTATAACAGTTATTTAATAACAGAAAGTATCTTACTAGCAAGTCTTACAGAGTAAATGTAGTATTTTTCACCTGAAATTGTCTAGTAATGTTTGATGTTTTATTTGAGTATTTGACCACTTTCCTTTAGTGAAGACTAGTATTGTCCTTCTCACCTTTATAATGGGTTGTATAGTAAGAAAATCAGACAGATATGTGTTTTTTCTAAGAGAGAATGAAAATACAAATCCAAACCAGAAAGCTATGTATTATTTTCTAAAGGAAATTACTAGATAAATCACATGTTTATTGAACTGGGTAATGGGGAAAACTTCAATCCTGTTGATGTTAAATTCATCAGAATATTGTCCTTAAACCCTTATTCAGTAATTCATAAGCTATTCATTTAGGAAGAATTCTTACTGACTTACATATATATTTATCAAATACCTTCAAATACCCTTGTTAGAACTCCTACATACTACTGAATCCATTTTCCTTTTTATTCATTTCCAAGATCAATTAAAATATTAGGAAATAGAGTGGGAGGAGAACTATTCCTGCCAAGATTTGAAAATCAACTAAATTTGCTGCTGAACAAGATTTTACAACTTAACTTCGCCTTTATCTTAATAATGTTTTTTTAGATTATTTATCATAGGATATCACAGAATGTCTTTTATCTTATTCATACTTTTTTTTCTAGTTTTTTGCAATCGCTTTCTGTGTATGTAAAGAGATACAGGACTTTTCTGGAGGGACCTGTCAGGTTTGCTGTAGGAATAACTATCACGTTGCATAAAAGCTGCAAATGCCTGTTACAGAGGACTGTAGCACCAGCTTCTGTAACAGTATGATTTTATGTATGTATTTAAGGAAGAACTCTTCTCACTAAGTTCATTATATTTCGAGAACTATGTCAAATTCACGCTATCTAATCCTCAGGTGTTGTGTCTTCTTAAATATACCAGCCCTGCTTAGTATCTGAATCAATGACCTGGGGAAGGGGATCGAGTGCAGCCTCAGGCAGTTTGCAGGTGACATTAAGCTGGGTGGGAGTGCTGATCTGCTGAAGGGTAGGAAGGCTCTGCAGAGGGATCTGCCCAGGCTGGATCCATGGGCCAAGGCCAGTGGTGTGAGGCTCAACAAGGCCCAGTGCTGGGTGCTGCCCTTGGGTCACAACAGCCCCAGGCAGTGGCACAGGCTGGGGCAGAGGGGCTGCAAAGCTGCCCACAGGAAAAGGACCTGGGGGTGCTGGTGACAGTGACTGAACATGAGCCAGGGTGTGCCCAGGTGGCCAAGAAGGCCAATGGCATCCTGGCCCAGATCAGCAATGGTGTGGCCAGCAGGAACAGGGCAGGGATTGTCCCCCTGTACTGGGCACTGGTGAGGCCACACCTCAAATCCTGCATCCAGTTCTGGGACCCTCACAACAAGAAGGATGTTGAGATGATGTCCAGAGAAGGGCAACAGAGCTGGTGAAGGGTCTGAAGCACGAGTCCCAGTGGCTGAGGGAGCTGGGATTGTTTAGCCTTGAGAAAAGGAGCCTCAGGGAGACTTTGTTTCTCTCTACAACCACTTGAAAGGAGGGTGTTGCTTTTCTCCCAAGCAGCTAAAGGGATCTGACAAGAGGAAATGACCTCAGGTTGTGCTAAGAGAGGTTTAGATTGGGCATTAGGAAAAATTCCTTCCCAGACAGGGTTGCAAGCATTGGACCAGGCTGCCCAGGACAGTGGAATCACCACCCCTGGAGTTATTTAAAAGATGTGTGGATGTGGTATTTTCATTCCTGGGCTTAGCACTGCTGTGTTAAAAGGTTGGACTCAATGATCTTAACAATCTTTCCCAACCTGAATAATTCTGTGGTTCTGTGGTTTTGTTTTGTAGATCTGCTGACCAAGAAGAGACTTCTGTTCTTCCCCTTCTTGATGCAGGCTTTGACAGGGTATGTATATATTGACTATGTAATATAGAAAACATAGTAGCTTCATATATTGCAGACAGTTCTGCTTCCTCAAATTGAAAATTATACACCCTCTTCGGTGAGAAATTTATTGATAAGAAACCAGTGGCAGTTCATTTAGTTTTCTTTTCAGGAGTGTATCCCAGAAGCACATGAAATGAGAAGCTCTTTGAGCTAGTTAGCCCTTTCAGAATAGCAGGTGTACTGAGCTTACCTCCGTGTAGTGGGTGGGTTTTGTTCATGGCTGCCCTAAGAAACAAGGGTGGGAGACTGATTAATGTATCACAGTATGCTCACTCCTCACCCAGACCCCTCTGTATGTCTCAGGCTTTTAGCATTTCCCTTCTAAAGGGACTGCAAACCTGGTCCAGCTTCTGATGTGAAGAAGACATTTTTTTCCCCATTATATCTGTTATGTTGGTTTGCACCAGTTCTTCTCAGTACAGAGTCAGAGACAACTAACACTCTGTACAAGCAGCAGAAGGGAAGATAACTGCTCATACTGTTTCTCAAAGGGCTTTGTAGGAGAGAGCAGAAAGGCAGGAGTTCTAAGCTCTGAAAATCTAGGTTGCTTACCCTCTCCCAGTCTTTGTGTGAGTGGTTTTGAATGGGTATTAATGTTATGTTACTGTGAAATAAACCATCTGCAGTTTTCAAGTTAGCCATTCATAAGGAAGGATGTGTACTTAAGCAAGAGAAGCATATCTGGACTTAGAATTAACTGTATATATTTTCTTAGAAGTATATATAGTAAGGAGAATCAGAGAAGAGGTGGGATTAACTCAGGTAAAATCTCATTCTCCTATGCTCATACTGTGTCCAGAGGTAATTCACATTCAGCCTAAGTTTGTTTATATAGCAGAACATGAACCAGAATTACCATTTTCAGATCATCTCAGAAAAAAGAGGCATGAGATCTTGCCTCTACTGCGAGGGTATTGTGGGGCCAAAGCATTTCTAAAACACTTAGATGCTCTGAAAATTGGAAGTGGGAGTCTAAGAGAAAGGTCAGCCCAAGAATGTCAGTGCTTTATTAGTGTTGTTTCTCTCTCTCTCTCTCTCTCTCTCTCTCTCTCTCTCTCTCTCTCTCTCAATCTCTCTCTCTCTCTCTCTCTCTCTGGCTTTATTATTTTCCAAAGAAAGCTTTATTACTTCTCAGGTTTTAGTGTTGCATTTGATCACAGTACAGGGCAATATGTTTTGTGAGATAGATTAAAACTGTAGGTGCAGTACTGAGTAAAGTCAGAGAAGACTCTGTGGCAGTGAGAGACGGCTCAGTGGTAGTCCCTGCCTTGGAAAGGAAAATCTTTTTGCACCTGACAGCTGCACAACTACTCCCTCTTGCTGTCCCAAATTTATCAGAGAGCTTGCATAATGTAATAATACCTTTTGCAATTATTTTCAAGACTTTAAAACACATCTAATGTCAAAGTTTCTATTTTTGCTGTGGGATGGACATAAGAATTATTTTTGGTTGGATGGGGATCAGTAGGGACTAAATCCATTTCCACGCAAAGATTTAAAAATGCCCCTCTTCAAACACAGAGGTGGTATTTGTGGGCAGTCTCTTCCTCAGCAGAAAAAATTAAATTTATTTTTGGAAAATCATACCTGTTTAAATCATAAGTTTGTCTTCATGCTGACTTATTTCTGTTTTTTTCTTCCTTCTTCTCAAGAAAGTCTATTTTATTACATCTGATTTTCCCTCTATATGATTAACAGCTTTTGTGTTTGTGTATTAATGCTGTTGCTAATCCAGTACATTAATTATGCTGGGTTTTTTTACACTCAGCCTCATAAATCTAATACTGGTGGCCTACTTAGGATGGGCTAATTTGAATAAGCAATTTAGCTTCCTGACTGATTTTTAGCTACGATTTAAATCAGCAAACAGGGGATCTTAATGTTTGCAGTTACTGAATTACAAACTTGTCTTGTATTTTGAACATCTGTTCCTAAACAAATGTTGATTCTATTTGACCAGATACTATTAAAACTTTCTGGATTGGAAAATAAGAAGTCTTTAATATTAAAACTAATTCTTATTACTAAGCGAAAGAGTAACACATTCCTTCTAGCTTATAACTCTTGTGGCTTGTACTAAGTTCTGTATAGAAAAGCAGTGGAATCCCATTGCAATGAAGCAAAAAATAATTTAAGAGCACGTGTTACTTAAATCAAAATGCACTGCATAAATACGAAACTTTTTTAAAATAAAGTGTTTTGTCTGCCTTCTAATATCTGAGAGTTCAGGGGTCTTCTTATTGTGGTGTCACATTAGACGCACAGATTAGAAAAATAAATATTTCCTGGTATTTTCATGTCCCAGTTGATTTCCCAGTTTTGAGTCAGCCAGCAAATGACGAGCACCCACACTATGAACTTAGATAAAGTGATTCTGTGCATCTGCCAAAGACTATACATGGTTAGCACTTTGATAAGCTGCAATTCTTGATCCTTAGCAAAAGATTTGTGCCAGGAGTTTTGTCAGCAAACAGCAGTGCTTAAATTTTTTCAGTAAAACACACTACTACATATTTCAGTTTATAAAGAGCCTTAGTATATTCTAGTAAGCCTATTTCATAAAATAGGTTGCCATCGTGGATAAATTTTACATTATTGATAGATTTGGTCGAATTGTTTTAAATTTATCACAAATGTACTTGAATATTTAAAAGAGCACCTGAAAACTGAAAATCTAAATCTACACTGCTGTAGCAGAGAAGTTTGTTTGCAGGCAGTTTGATATGCAAAAACACAACATGGTTTGCATCTTTGCTTCTGCCAGCTTAATATTGTACCTTTTGTTTTCCCACGTGTTCTGTAGTGTGTGAAGTGAAAGTTACAGAAATATTTTAAGATCTCAGCATTAAGGAGTGGAACAGACCCATGCCAACAGTAGTTTTTAATTTTTCTTTTTTTTTACGTTCTGCTCACTACTTGGAACTAAGTCACTGGTCTCCAAAACACAGTGTTTCATACAGGACAGAAGCACAGATTCTGTGGAGGTTTGCATGCTGCTCTGGGCTGTGCATGCAGCTGTGCTGTGAGAACCAGTGACAACACAGGGCATTTCCTGTAATCACTAAAGTCAGTGCATGTGATTGGTGAATAAACTTTAACTGCAGTCAGAGAATCTACTTCTTTTGTAGCAACATGACATTTCTGATTTCAGCAGGACCAAGCACAAGACCTTTCAGACATAACAGAGAGAGAACACTCTCTCCTGTCTGGAGTAAAAGTTTTTTCACTGTGATCAGATGCTTCTTACTTTTCTGCTCTCCTGAATTCACAGTGACAGCTCAGTGAGATTACTTGTGAAGCACAGTTACTTCACTTTCGTGGCAAACCCACATCAGGGCTTTAACTGCAGTATTTGCTTGAAAACAAATGCCAAATATATTTTTCTTTTTTTTTTTCTTTTTTAGCATGAATATTTTATGTCTTTTTTATGGTTTTCCATTTCCATTCTGAATTAAGGATAGGTGTTCAAAATAAAACATCAAGGCACTACTGATTTTGTGTGAGACTGTGTTTGGGTATTTTTTTGAGTATCTGTTGTGTTGCTGAAACCAAATCGGAAAATCCAGTTAAGGATTTAGCTTATTTTTATATTTGCTTTGTATTTAGATATTTGTGTTGTCTTAAAAACTAGAAACTCATTCCTGAGGAAAAGATTAGTATTCATAACACAAAAGGTACAACGAAAGCTTATTTCTAGCAGAAAAGAAATGGTTGAGGTAGGAAGGGACCTCTAGGGGTCATCTTGCCCAACCTCCCTGCTCAAGTAGAGCTCCCTAAAGCAAGTTATCCAGGACACACAGCTTTTGAGCATCTCCAAGGATAGAGATTCTGCAGCCTCTCTGGGCAACGTGTGTCCAGGTCACCCTCACAGTTAAAAAAAATGTATTGCCTGATGTTCAGGCTCCCTGAGTCTCCTGTGCTTCTGTTTGTGCCCATTGCCTCTGGTCCTGTCACTGGGCACCACTGAAAAGAAGCCGACTCCGCCTTCTTACATCTCCCTTCAGACCTTTATACACCTTGATGAGCTCTCCACTTCAGCCTTCTCCTTTTCAGGCTGAAAAGACCCAGCTCCCTTGGCCTTTCTCACAGCAGAGGTGTTTAATCACTCTTGTGGGCCTTTGCTGGCCTCATGCCAGCTCTCTTCAAAAAGTTAAAGTTTCAGATGCAGAAGTAGAAATAACAGTTTAAAACTATTCCAGCCTATTTCATGCAATCCTGATTTGTCTCGCAGCAATTCATGGAGAACAGCAGTGTGACTGCTTGTTACAATGAACTGGTTCAAATAGAACACGGGGAAGTGCGATCTCAGTTCAAATTACGGTAAGTAGAGGTGTGAGAAACTGCAAACATCAACCTCTTGGTCTAAATAATTGTATCGTGTGCTTCTTCCCAGTTATGCATATGTGTGCCTTGCATCTGTATGTTAACTAATACACTACACTTTTGTATTTTCTTCTTCTGTTCTTTTGTAAAGGACAAATTCAAGTGCCTTAGTCCCTGGTACCCTGAGAAAGCTTAGGTGTGGGCTGCAAATTTACCTGATGGTAAAACTTTACAAAGTCATTCTTGGTCTCGGGTGTCTGAGATTTCATCTTCGAAGGCTTGAACTGAATGCAGTCTTGATTCAGCTCTGAGTTTTTATTTTCTTGCTTGGCCAAGAGTTGGCAGGCCAGGAGCACAGTTTTATATGTTAGTGAGAAGTTAAATGATGTTCATTCCCACAAGCACTTTTTCTTAAATGTGACTAATTCTATATTTAATATTGGTGCTTTTGTATGGATGTGGATATTTTTGCAATGCAACCATGAGAAACTATAGGAAAAATGCAGAGAAAGGGCTGTTCTCTGTGGCATAAATTAATTCCACTTCCATCTACAGAAAGAACTATCACTTTTGTATAAATTTTAATGTTTCTGCTTAAGAAGTTGATTTTTCTGAGATTTTCTTTGCAAACCGATACCAAAGTGATTTCACATTTTGGGTGATTGCATATTCGTGCATGCAAACTGCAATTACGGTAACATTTCAGGGGAAAAAATTGAATTTTGGTTTATACAATTTTAATAGTTGTTTCCCAAAACTCAGCAGAAATGTTTTCCTCTTACATCTGTCTTGTTAGGCAGATGTAAAAACGAATCAGAACTGATACAGGTTATGACATTCAGGTATCATTTTTTTCGTTCATGTGGTTTAATTGAGTGGGGAAAAGAGTGCTGTGCTGCACGTCTGTGCTGCATGTTGCTGATCTGCAGGTCTTCTGTACAGCTCTACAAAAGTGAAAGAGAAGACTATGCAGAAAGTCAGTTGATAGAATTAAACTGAGGTTGTGTTACATGTTCAGACACAAGAGAAATGTGATGAAAAAGTAGCACCAGCCCCAGAGAGCAGTATATGAGGTCATGTCAGCAGTCAGAAGTGGCTTTCCATTCCTGGTACAGACCTCGCTTTTCCTCATAGCTGGTTCTGGTTTGAAACTTGGTTGGACATCTGTGTGCAAATTAAAGGGGATATGGGCCATTTAAATTTGTAATTTTGCTGGCTTGCTTGCCAGACCAAATGAAAATACTAAGGCTTGAATAGTGCAAATATCTGTGTGTTTTCTTACAGAAAGTCTATGTAATTACATTTGCTAGCAGCTGATGTACCAGACGGGCATCTATCACTGAGACAAATTAGTTTCTTCACACCGCACAAAATCACACTTGGGAACCAGCTTGAATTGCTAGAATATAACCTGTAAAATTACACTCTGAGCTTCTTTTATTATAGGAGCAGAAAGACTTCTGCCACCTTCTATATAAAACACTTCTTTCCTACAAATCTTCATCCACACGGCTGCATGTCTGTGTTTCTGTGTATGCTCTTCATGTATCCTATTTGGTTTTGAGTCACTTCCACAATAAGCAGAAGTAGCAATGTCCTGTATTTCTTAATTCACCAGTCTCTGGTACTAATTCAAACCCTACTATTCAGCCTGGAAGCAAGATGTTCCTTTTTGGTAGTAACTGTTTACAAGAAGATTTATGCATGGTGCATTTTTGCTCCCTACAATGAGAGTCATATAGACGATAATTAGTTTGTCTTTAGTCCAAATCAAAGATGAAGTACTGACTTCCATCAAAGCTAGTGTGCCTGAGTTCTTTCTCTAGTATGCACTCTTCCTGGCCATGGTAGGGTTTTGGAACTACATGGTCTTCATGTCCTTCCAACCCAAATCACCCTATGATTCTATAATTTTTTCCCTAGTATTACAAGCCTATATTAATGTTAATGTCATCTGTTTAAATCATTATTAAATCAACTTGAATTCTGTCATAAGAAGGTAAGGCTTTTGTTTTTCTGCATTAGTTCAAGGATAGTCCTGAAAAAAAACGGGGAACAAAGACCATCTGGATCATGAAAGATCAGGATGCATGGAAATCAAGTCACTACATTATTACTTGGAAGAAGGAAAATTGATGTTTTTTGGACTAGAGCTTTGAGATGGCTCGAATAGTTTCCTTTAACTGTGTTGTATTACACTTTCTTTGATAGTGCCAGTCTATTTGCTGTATTGAATATATCTTTGTATATATCTGCTGTCATGATTTTTGTGTTCCCAATCTTTAATGATCGTAAAACTTTCTGATGTAAGAGTAATGTGTTATTTCTACTGGTAATTGTTAGTTCCTGCTGTTCAGAGCATGTATGTAGATACAAACGTACTATTAAGATGCTGCAGTACCCATGAGCACTTTTACAATGTAATCTGCAGTAAAAGCACGTAACAACAGGGACGTCTGAGGCTGGATGTTCTGAAGAAGTCATAATAAAGATAGTGACACAGTCTAGTCAAAACAACTGCTACTTTGTGGTTCATCTACCAATAAGTACAATTTAATCACGTATTTATAGTGAACAAAATGTTCTAACAATAAAACTAATGTGCTAATCATTTGCTACTTTCAGGGCTTGTAATGCAGTGTTTACAGCATTAGACCATTGTCAGGAAGCTGTAGAAATAACCAATGAAGATCATGTCATTCAGGTAAGGGGGAAAATGTTAAATATTTTATAGAATTTGAAAAGTGGAATCCCAAAGACATTTTGGCTCAGTACTTCCTGTAGAACTAGAATATAAGTATTCTAGTTTTGTTGCAAATTAGAAAGCCTTGTGTAATGAACTGCTTAATTTCTGGTTGCTGCACACTGATGCTGAATTTTTAAGACTTTTCCTTCTGTAACTTCCTTTAGATGATAGTTTTCAGAAACGTTGTTTCTGGTAAAACCTGCATTAGTTCTCTTTCTGTGCCATCTGATAGATTACATATTGCCTTCTCTGTTCAGCCTCTCCCTTGAATGAAATGTTTCACCATTACATAGTATTTTTATATGAGAAACAGTTGTAGGGATATGTGGTTGTGGCTTTAGCATATAATTTGTCACACTTTGATCCTTATATATAACTTATTAGTCTTTAAATAAGTTCTTTTCTTTATTGTCCTAATGTACCTTTGTTTTGGCAGTATGTTAATCCAGCCTTTGAACGAATGATGGGGTACTGCAAGGGAGAGCTTATTGGCAAGGAGCTCACGGAACTACCTAAAAGTGATAAAAACTCTGCAGATCTTTTGGACAACATAAACACATTCATTAAAAAAGGAAAGGTAAGCAAATAAAACAAGTTCCTGTGAAATTGCTGTTCAAATGCAAATCAGAGTTCTATTCTGTTCCATTTTTTATTGTTGTAGGTTTAAGAACACAAGATGTGTACTCTTCATGAGTACACATATAAGACCAGAATTTTTCTCAGATGTCTAAGCACAACAGCCCGTCACAGACAAGTGACTACAGATTTCATTAGCTTTGCTTTTAGCATCTGACTCCTGCTGATTTGCTGGCTTAAGATCAATATCAGAATGTATTCTGTGTTTCTGTTTTGCTTAGAGCCCATGGAGCTTTTGTTAGTTGGAATGTAACAGTTTGTCCCTCAGTCAGTCTCTCAGGTGGCTGAATCATCCAACCAAAATGTGTAACTGTTCTGTCAAACAGCAGAGCCTTCACTGACTGCATACTCAAAGCACCAAAATGTATTGGCACCCAGTGGGGTTTGCTTTCCTGATAACTATAGTTAGAGTATCTGCCATGCACTGTGAGCTCCTGTCCTTGTGGGGATGGGCCTGGCAATACGTTCCCCTAATCCACGGAACAATCTCTTATGCCATCTCCCCTGGGTTGCAGAAGTACCTGTCACCCTTCCCTGTCTCATGTTCTGCTTTAAGAACTTTGGGGAGTTCTTGAACCTTTGAGTCACATCCAGCAATGATCTGAGCTTTGTGAGTCACTGTCTGGAGCTGTTTTCAGGTTCACTTTGGTTCATTAGCAATACCTACAGGCCACTCCTGCTGTGCTCCTCCTCATTTATATGGGCTGCCCAGCAGCTAGCACTGCCTGCTCCAAGGTGTCTTCTACCCATTTTCCAGCTTCATCCTACTCTGCTGCCAGGTAGTTCCCTCCTTAAAATCTTTTCTCTTTGAGGTTAGTTGAAGGACATATTTAGATCAAGGACTTCTGAAATTTAGCATGTATATTGCGTGACAGCTGACAACTTCAAAGCTGAATGGTGCTTGGCACAGGGTTCATTTCTGCTAGTGCCATGGGATATCCTCTGGATGTGTTGAAGCCACTGCTCTTTATGGTGGCACCTGACAAGAATGTTTGTCACCTCTTTAAGTAGATAATACCTAAAGTTCCTTGTAAAAATTGTAAAGCTCCCTGCAAAAAATACCCTCTCCCAAGAGGAATATAATTATGCTTTCCTTATATTAGTTAAAGGGGTTGCTCTCCATTGAGTGAGTAGTTGCTGCTCTCTCTCTCTCTCTGTCTCTCTCTTGCTCTCTCTTTCCCTGTTATACTTCATAGTATATTAATTTTATATTACTTTTAAAAAAGAAGACCATGAAATAAAAATAATAATTTAGTACATCAAGACTATGCAATAATAAACAAATATTTGATTGCAAGCTATGTATGCAGAGAAGCTGTCCTGATTTGTGTTTTCTTAGGAATGGCAAGGAGTTTACTACGCAAGAAAAAAATCAGGAGACAGTATCCAGCAGCACGTGAAGATAACACCTGTGGTCGGTCAAGGAGGGTAACTAACTAGTCCGGCACATAATTGCTTTCTGGGTTTTAGGGCCTTCTCTCTGCTTTCTGCATCTGTAAGTTTGACATGAACCTCCACGTATTTAGCAACTGGGCAACCCCTGTGTTTGTGTGTGTGCTTGTACGTGTTCCTACCCTCGCAGTTTAGAATGGACGCATTGCCAAATTCAGCTCTCAGATGTGAAGGAGAATTCCTGGAGCAACAGAAGGATCATGTGCCCCAGGATAAAAACCTCCATGTTACACTGAAGAAGTGCTTGTCACCCAGTTGTCTTGCTGGTGTTGGCCTTGGTATCTGGTTTCCTGAGGGCTTGGAGATCTCTCCTTTAGAAAATAGCAATGTATCACTTTACTTCTCTCTTAACAATTTGATACGATAACAAGTGATTATTTCTGTTGCTAGGAAAATAAGACACTTCGTGTCCCTCAAAAGGCTGCATTGTACCAATGAAAACAACAAACAGGTATTGTGTTTCTTTCAGGTGACAATTTTCATAGCTTTTAGTAAACTGATATTTTTTGGCTTATAAATTTTTCCAAGAAGATGTAATCTGTATTGTCAATGAGATTCTCATTGATTGTTGGAGGAAGCAAGAAAACGTCAACATTTGCATGCATTAGTCTCCTTTTGTAGGACCCTTCCATAGAGGAAGACCATTTTTCATTTTCTGGAGCATGGATGTGACAGTTGAATCCATGATACCATGGAGCAAGACAGACCACAGTTCAAAGGGAGTTCAGGGCCTTTTTTGTAGAGCTGTTCCTGCCAGTCTGACCTGGTGTATTTATGCCAAAGAATGACTTGTGCTCAGTGGTCCCAAGGTTTGACAACGTGTGGTACTTACATAAAGTGTAGCCCTCATGCTGGCCCTGAGTCTTCACACGCCTGCCAGAACAGGTGCTGTGGAAGGGTGTAACTCAAGTCATAACCTGAGTAAAGGGCAGTAGTGGCAGAGCTGGGTCTCTGCAGTCCAGACACAAATCCACACCAGCTGCTCCTGCAACAAATATGCTACTGTGGGGGGCTGTTTGCTGTCATCTTCTCCTGGTTTCCTCCCTCTAACAGTGCCTGAGGCAAATGATCACATCACTTACTTTGCCCCAAAAACACTCTAGGAAGTGCCTTGTAGATTAAAGAAGCCTGGACTTTTCTAAGCAAAGGAGTGAAGCCTGATGCCTCTTTGGCATGTGGTCTGTAGGGGCGAGATAGAAAGTGGGAAGCATAGGAAGTGTCTGGAAACATTTTAGACCAAGCATGTGCTTCAGAAATAGGATGTGTTTCCATGCTGTTTAGGGGAGGGGTTATGTATCTTGTTTTATTTAGAATGTTATGTGCTTTTATCCATGATGTGGGTAAAGACACTTAGGCAGGAAAAGTATTTAGAAAGTCACTACTACATCTAGTTGCCCCTTCTGAAATAGAACAATACTGAATATTAACACATCATTGGAAAACCACAGCAGTTAAAAGAACTTCATTGGTGCTACATTTGACTGTTGAAACCATCCTCCTGGCACACGTTTTTGTGCAGGTAGGTAGTAACAAATCAATGACAACTCTGCATAATTTTTGGAAGAACTTTGCATGTCTATCACTGAAAAATAAGACTCAAGGTATTTTAAACTGACTTCATCTTTGAAATAAAACACATCTTTTAATATTAACAGCAAACTATCATATATAGTCACAGGATATTTTAAAATGCTCAGGCTAGAGTGCAACAGAGTTTTCTAATAAAAGCAGTGATAAAGTTGCATGTATTTATTTTTAATTAATTGTTTAAACCTCATAACTTTTGTTTCATTTATAGCTGGTGTGATATTGATTTGAAAGTAAGACTTTACCTGATGGCTTTTTCTATATTATACACCTGAAAGACTGGTACAGGGAGGTGTGTATATATGATATTCTTAATGCAAGATAGTAAGTATTACAAACTTGTACCCTTAAGTAAAAAACAGCAGTAGGAATATAAGAAAAAGGTTCTTTTCTTTTGTTTTGCTTTGCACTATAGACTGGACTGCTTAAACTGATAAGAATCATAGAATCATAGACTGATCTGGCTGGAAAGGGACCTTAAAGATCACCTGGTTCCAACCCCCTTGCACAGGCAGGATCACCTTCCACTAGATCAGGTTGTTCAAATCCCCATCCAACCTGGCCTTTGAACTTCCAGAGACAGGGCGTCCACAACTCCTCTGGGGGAGCTGTTCAGTGCCTCACCACCCTCACAGTAAAGAATTTCTTCCTGATAGCTAATTTAAACCTACCCTGTTTCAGTTCAAAGCCATCTCCCTTTGTCTTATCACTACACACCCTTGTAAAACTTCCTCTCATTTTCTAGAAGGCCCCTTTAGGTATTGGAAGGTCCTAAAAACCCTCCTATAGTCTTCTCTTCTCCAAACTGAACAACCCAAACTCTCTCATTCTTTCCACGTAACAGAGGTGCTACAGCTCTCCAGTCAGTTCTGTGGCCCTTCCCTGGATCTGCTCCAGCAGGTTCATGTCTTATGCTGGAGGCTCCTCCAGTGTCCTGTGGCCCCTCAAGCAGCTGTGACACCATAAAGCTTGGTGTCATCAGCCAACATACTGATGGTGCAGCTGGTCCCACTGTCTGTGTCCCTGACAAAGATGTGACATGATGCTGGCCCTGGTGCAGACCCCGAGGAGCACCTCTCATCATTCCTCTCCAGACACACTCCCAGCCATTGCCCACAGCTCTCTGAGCAGGACCATTCAGTCAGTTCCTTATCCACTGAGTGGTCCACCTGTCAGACCCACTGTAAAGTCAAGGCTGTGCATGGAAACATCAAATGCTTTGCACAAATCTAGTTAGATGACACTCCCTATCCACCCATCATAGAAGGCCACCAAATATGTCAGGTATGATTTGCCATTAGTGAAGCTGTGCTTGCTGTCACAAATTACCTCCTTATTTTTCATGTGCCTTAGCATAGTTTTCAGGAGAATCTGCTCCATGAATTGTAGAGCACAGAGATGAGACTGACTGGCCTGTCATTTCCTGGGTTTTCTTTTTCAATATTTAGAAACGACACATAAGAAAGTTTCCCCATTTCCAGTCACTGGAAACTTCACTGAACTACCATGACTTCTCAAGTATGATGGATAGTGGCTTAGCCACTTCCTCCACCAACTCTTTCAGGTCTCACAAATGCCAGTCAGGACCTGTGATCTTGTGCAACTTCAGTTTCCTTGGATGTTCTCAAACCTGATCTTCTCCTACAGTGGGTGGTTTTCATTTTCCCAGTCCCTGCCTTTACCTCTTCTGTCTCAGGCAGTGTATGAGGCTGGAACATTTGCCAATGAAGACCAAGGTAAAAAAGTCAGAGAGTACCTCAGACTTCAATGTGTCCCAGGTAACTACATCTCTTGTTTTTTCCGGAGAGGGATCACTTTTCCCCTAAACTTTCTTTAATTCACCAGGGTACCTTCAGAAGCTTTTCTTGTTGTCTTTTATGCCCCTGGCCAGATTTAATTCTATCAGGTTTTAGCTTTCTTAACATGATTCCTGGCTCTTCAGACATTCTCTGTATTATTCCTAGGCCACCAGTCCTTGGTTCCACTCCCTGTAAGCTTCCTTCTTCTGTTTAATTTTGTCAGTAAGTTCTTTGTTCATCCTGCCTGACTTCTTTTTGTTGTGAAGCATCACTCCTGAACTTGGAAGAGGTGATCATTGAATATTAACCAGGTCTCTTCGGCCCCTCTTCCCTCCAGGGCTTTATTCCATGGCACTCTACCAAGAAGGGTCCTGAAGAGACCAAAATCTGCTCTCCTGAGGTCCACAGTAGTGAGTTTGTTGTGTGCCCTCATCACTGCCCTCAGGATCCTGTACTCATCCATTTCATGACTGCTGCAGCCCAGGCTGCCCTTGAAATTCACATCCCCCATAAGCCTCTCCTTGTTGATGAGAAAAAGGGAAGTTAAGAAACAGATTTTATTTAAGGGCTTGTGTCCAAGGCAACATTCATATTCTCCCAAACTGCAGGAAAGTACCACCCATTCCTGTCTTATTAGTATTGGTTCATGAGAACCAACTGGTAAAGTAAGCACTATAGACCTGGGGTGCTTCACACTTTTGGTGATCCTAGGGAACTGGCCTTTAAATGGTTCTCCACAGATACAGAGCTGTGTCATAAAGGTTAAAGACCACAGCCTAACAGAATGTATATTTGTGGAGATTTAAGGCTCCTTGGGGAAAGAACAAGGTGTATCTGATAGAGCTATGTATTTGTTGTGTTTCACTTCTGCCACAGAAATATCTCATGTAGGAGAACCTGGACGACACAGTTTTCTAAAATACTTGCAGCAGTAGAACTTCTCCTCACACTAAAAAATTAGGTTCCTTTTTAAGCCACAGATAAATCTTTATGGAAGGATAAAAGGAAATCAAAATAAATGTTTACTTAAGTTACAGAGCTGTAAAACCTGTCATAACTCAAATTTTGATATGTCTAATGTTACACTGAATCAACATAATTTTAAACAGCTTGATCTCAGCATTCAGACAGTGTATGTTGACTTCAAAACATCCTTACCTTATTATACATTATTTCACCTTAAAAAATGTATATGTGTTTTTGCCATTACCAGCGGTCTCTGTAAGGGATATCAGAGACCACTGGAACCTTTATGTATTTCTGTGCCAGATTTATCACATAGAAAAACCTAGCATGTTAAATTTGTGTATGGGGAAAAAATATCTAAAAGAGCATTAAGCACTCTTACAGTGAAGATTTATGAATGGGAATTGACTTTCATGTGACTGTTCCTGTATGCTGAGCCTAGGTAATTATTAATGCTTCCATTGTCAATTTGAGACTTAGCAGGATAGAGTCCAGTGTTTTCACATTCATAAATTTACAAGAGAGGTGTTGTTTCTTTCAAGAACATATTGACCCAAGATTAACTGTGTAACTGCCCTCATAACTTACCTTACATGGCTCTTTCAGGACATGCTTACAGAAGGGGAAGAGAAGTACTCAGAACAGAAATGTGGTTTATTTTTTTAGTAAAGCACTTGGAGGACTTTGCCTATGTTTCCACCAGTTGTGCAGTAGACAGAGATATATCCACTGCCTTTGAGAGAAGCTCCAGGCTGGTGCCAGAACAAGCAGTTCAGATACCTTGTGTCACTGTACCATATTTGATGAGATATCCTTAACCTTACTCTGTTTAGATGAGATTATTCCTCTGAGAGTTTCTACATAGTTACAAGAGAGGTGTTCCAGCTTTTAAATTTTTTCTGGATGAAGAGTCAGTTCTTACATTCCCCTGAACAAGATTTATACGGAGAATGAGCAAAGGGTTTCCCTTTCTTTTTAATTCATTACAAAAAGCCATGCCTGAATTTTGTGGGGGCTTATTCCTTTCTATTTTCTTCTCTTTTCCTTTCACCATCTTCACCTGCTTCCCCCCACCCCCACCCCCAGCAGAAAGGAAAAAAGGAAAGGTGTGCAAGAATGACAGAAGAGAATTTGTATCATTCCTTTCTTTTCTTTCCTGAATAATCCCCATGAGGACCCTGCAGCATGCACTGTCACAAACTGAAACAGACCTTTAGCACACAAGAACAAACTTGTACTCTCCTTTTAACTGATTGGTTGCAACCATGGATTTCATGCTTCCATGCAATCCAGTGCTTTGCTACAGGCAGGTGATAGATTTGGTCAGAGGAACTGACCATGTCACCATATGGCAGTAATGGACTCCTAAATATTATGTGTACTGAATAATGTGTAATTACAGTGTCAAGCACTGACAATTATTCATCTGAAGTAAAAGGGTATGTGTATCTTCTCTAGTGACTGCAGTAAAAAAGTAATGCATTATTTTTAGTCTTTCTTTGTGACTCTGTTAGCTACACTTAAATACCTCACACATTAATTTTTAAGGGAGGAACTGCCCTTTCAGGTCGGTTTTCCTATTAACAGCAAAATACTTTCTTTAATCACATAACAAAGGAAAGGAGTGAGGTGATTAGCAGATATTAAACTATCATGAATTGGACAGTACTTTTGTTTTGGAGAATGAAAAAGCAGAGGAACATTTAATATGTGTTATCGCAGACCAAGCAATAGATGTAAATTTTAAGATCTGGAAATATCCTATCTAAATTCTAAGAAAGCTTGAAATACCTACTGTTGGAGCTACCCAAGATGTTTCAGAAGCACAAATAATTCATGTTTAATTTTTCATTCATGAGAATGATTAAAACCTACTTAGACATAAAGGTCTGATGAATGACACCTACCTCTACCCCTTATTTCCTGGAGAGTAGTTTTTATAACTGAGTTTTCTGAAATCAAGTTTATCAGTGACCCATGAAAGGATGCATTCAAAATTAGCTTTGATAGTTCTAAGAAAATTATTTTTAAAGCACAAAAAAATAATGTTGTAGGGGTGGTTTTTTGGTTTTGGTTTTGGTTTTATTGGGGGGGGTTTTGGGGTTTTTTGGGGTGGATTTTTTTGCATTTTATTCTTTCGGGTTCATATGCAATGAACCTAAATGAGTATCAGTTCTCTTGTAAATACAGGCATTAAACAGGAATTTAGTACGTAAAAGTGATTTTCTGTATGACGTATCTGTTTGCTTTCAAATTATTTCTCTACATCTAATTACACCTGAAGAAGAGTCTTTGCCAAATACTTTTTTTTTTTTTTAAAATAGCTGAATGGAAAATGCTGGATATGGACAGTGTTGAATGCGGCCTGTTTAAAGTTTTTTTGTATTCTTTTTTCTCACACATATATTTTACTCTTATCTCCAGCTCCACAAGAATCACCGTGAGGAAAAGTACACAGGAGACAATTCCCAGTCAGGTTAGAATATTATCATTTACCTCTACATTCCACTGTGCTGGAGTTTGTGCTGGGGTTCTCTGCTGGTATGAACTGTTGTCTCTTCTCCCTCCCCGGTCAGTGGTCAGAGTTGATGGCCAGTGACAGATGCCAGCTGCCTCTGATGTCACACATGAACTGGACTTGTAACCATCAATAATTGAGTCTCCTGTGCAGACCTCTTGCTGTGCATTTGAAGTTCAGATGCATTGCTCTTTGTTGTATTCAAATGCTGTGTTCAATCCTTTGGCTGGTGTACCTTGACACCTCTTGGTGTTTGAAATGTGGAATGTGCTGGTCTGTGCCAGCACACCTGCAACAGTGTTCCCAAGTTTAGGACCTGTCAGCAGGCCATGGGTTTGGCCCCAGCACAGGCAAAGAGAGTTGTCTGAGGTGTCCAGCCTGAGCAACTCCGTTCCAGTCAGTGCTGAGTTGCTGCCGCATGTCTGCAACCCTTGTCTTGTGTCTCAGGTGGGTTTGCTTACAGACAGCACAGTCCAGCCCTCCTTGAGTTTTGCAGAGAGTTTTTGACTAGTGTAGAGCATAAGGGAATAATCCCTTCCTCCAGTGCTGTGTAGTGTTTGGAATAACACTTTTCCCTGAAGGAGGCATTTAAGGCCAGTTTTAAGCTTGTGACTCTAGTGATCTCAGCCAGACCAATGTCTTAAGAGTGAAAAGGTTCTCATGCCTTGTTACCTGCTGGCACCTGAGGCCCTCCACACTGTGAAAGGTGAGACAACGTTGCTCTGCAACTTCAGGCAGCTTCTGGTTTTCAGATGGGAGGAGGATACAACATACTAAGAGCATGGGATGTGACTGCTTGACATCCCTTGCTTTTTTAAGGAATACATACAAACATCTGAAAGCTTTGTGATGCCAAGTAACAAGGGACAATATGCAATCGGCTGCTCTCATTCCCATTGCTGCCACCAGAACTCATCCAAATGTTAAACCATTTGCTCCTCTATGCCTGTAATAAAAGCAGATTTTCTTACTGCTTCTTTCCTGCAAACAGAAAAGTGAGGAAGCCTATAAATTAGGCAAGACAGTTGTTACTAATTAACACATTTGTATTAGCTTACTAATGTTTTGGGTTTGCTCATTATTGTGACAGATTTCAGCAAGACTGGGAAGCCCCATCCTATGAGACCACATTGATGACTACAGTGCAGTAAAAGTAGGCAGCCTGTGATGTAGGTTATCCTTCATTGCAGTCCATGGCTGTGCTCCAAGAATAGACTTCCAGAGCCATGGGCATATACCAATATATGACAAGCATAGAAAAATAATCCATGTGCATCGTGCTGTTTACAGTGGTTTGATTCGTAACAAATCTGGATTTTCTGCTCACCAGGTGAAGAAAAATTTTTTACGTAGGCACTTAAATATTTACAGATTAAACCACAGTACAGCACAATGTAGCTTTTATGGACCTGTGACTCTTTGGGTGGCATTAGCCAAGATTCTGACTAGCTAGTTGATATTTAACACAAGGAGAGTTGTTTTGTCAGCTATAGCCACTCACAGCAATGTTTATGTGTAAATGCTTGCTCCCACTCAAGTGCTGTATGATAATCTCATCACAATATTTATGCAAGAATGGGGTTTGTAAGAGGAGTACTATCAAATGAATAAATAGAAGTATGTCTTATGCATTAGTTATACCCTGCTTTTAAGTGTCAACAGAGGAAACTGCATTCACTTTCTTCAGTTCAGACTACAACAAAGAACTGTCTTACAAATCCGTGGTAGAAAAAGTAATTAAGACAGAAACTATTTCAGTAATTTTTGGGATGGATGAACTTTTAATTCTAGAGAATTGTATGTTATGCTAAAGAGAGGCTGCATTTATCCTGTCTTGTTGCATTATGAAGAAAATAGGTCTTTATGTTAAGAATGTCAAAGTCATCATAATTCTGATTTTTCAAAGGGTTTTATCTGCTTTTGAAAGCCTGCTAGGGTCTCTGATCCTGGAGTGGCATTTTAGTTACCTGGAAATAGGTACTATACGCTTGGAAAGATGTGAATAGATGCATGGTTGCTTTTTTTAAACATAAGGGAGAGTGCAGACTTTAATGTTTAGGAGAAAAATAAAATGTTACCAGATCCTCTTTTTTTTTTTTTTTTTGAGGTTCTTTCCTGGGATTTTGAAAATTTGACTGGATGCGATAATTTCTCGTGCTTTAGCAAACAGCAGTATCAAGAATAACAGCTTGCTACATAGCTAATATTCAGAAGAACTAAATTGATTGTTTAATCATTCATGTTAGATTTTCCTTAAACACAGGGTACACATAATTATTGCAACTAAAAGCAAAAGCTGTCTCAGTCTGAACTATGCCTTGGCTTTAAGAGTGTGGACTGAGATGAGACTCTTCTCAATTGGCTAAAGTTTTAGGCAGTAAATTCAGGTTTGTTCAGTGGAGGAGAGCAAAAAGAACTAGCACATGGGGTTCAGCCCATCTGCCTGAGACGTCTCTCCTGAAGCAGGATCTCTGATGACAGCCTGCAAGACTGCTGCTTTTCAGGAACTAAAGTTAGGTGAAGCAGGTCTCCTGTTCCATAAGGCATCTTGACTTCCTTGCAAAACACCTTTCCAGGTGACTTCAGACAAGTTGCTTTAAATTGACAGACACTTGAGTTCCTTGTTCTGATGTGCAGAAATTGCAGTATTTCCCCCACTTATGTGATATTGTTATGGTCACTTAATTAAATTTCCGTAATTTTAGATGGCTATTTTGTAGAGGTTTTACTTGATGTATTTCTTAAAGCTTTTGTTTTATACTTACAGAATCCGGTTCTTACAAGTGCAAGAACAGAAGGAAAGACTCAGTAGATGTTAAGTCAATAACATCTCAAAGTAGTGATGGTAAGAAAGCAAACTGTATGTACAATACTATAAATATACATGAATATATATTTATAAATAAAAAAAGAATATTGTGACAGAATATTGGCTTGGGCAATAAAACTGCAGAACAAAAGAATAACAAGACAGATTCACAACTGATTAAACAGAGATTTTACCATTTTTATAACTGCTGTAAAATTTCTTTGTTCTGATTTGCAAAGCAGTGCCCCAGCATAAGTACCAGCATTGCTCTACAATGCATGGCAGTGCTGAGTGCCTTCATAGGGAGGAGGAGTGCTGTGCCAAGGGGTGGGAGCAGCCTGCAAAAAGAGTGTATGGTGAAGCATTAGTGCCACCTCTCTTAGAACGCTGCAGCTTTTGCTCCTGAACACTTATTTTTGGTTTATTAACGATTAACATGAAGAGATCTATTGCCGCTGGTTACTTGAGAGCAGTACTTCTACTGATCCCATTTGTGACTGCTTCCTGGGGTGGGACAATGGTGGCAGAGATTTCTTTCTGCTCCTGCATGTAGTGAGAGAAGCACTGCTCATGGGGAACAGGAATGGTTTTCATTAGAGCAGCTGTATCCCCAAGATGAGAGACACAGGCAGGAGGAACCATGCCTGATAGAGTTCCATAGCAATCAAAAGGCATGAAGTGTAAGCACAGCTCCATTCTGAAGTGAAGGATGAATGAAAATCTGACAGCAGAAATGAAGGGTGGCTGCCAAGGAGGCAGAAAACAGTACAAGAAATGAAACAATGAAGAACTTGCAAGGGAAGAAATACCAGAGATATGGAACACGAGGCTGTTTTTTGTTGTGCCATTCCCCAGCCTTCTGCACTCTTCAAATGCTGTCATCTGATTTACACTCTGTGGCTCTCTTTAATGGCAGCTTCAAGTTTACAGACCCGACGGTACTCTTCAATGGCACGGATCCACTCTATGACAATAGAAGCTCCTATCACAAAGGTGAGTCCTGAGCACTGACTTTAACACAAACTCCAGAGTTTGGAGTTGCACTCATAGAGAAGTATGTAGTTTCTGGGCAGACAAGCAGAGGCTTCCTGCAGCTTGTGTTTAACAGAGTAAGTTGGGTTTTTTTAATTTTAATTACAACTTTCTACATCTCATCATTGCATTCCAAATGCTAGTCATAAGGAAGAATATTAAGGAGGGGAGAAGGGTGCCCTTCCTAGACGCATGGCTTCTGGCAGGAAGGGGACACTGCTCTGTGGGTGAGGTATGAGTAGGAGAATGTTCTTCCAGTCTCACCTTTCTCCCACGATTGATATTTAAAAGATACCATGCAGACAGAAGAAGGAGCACCTGCACCATCTTTTGTCTCCCCTACTTTCTGCAGCCTTTTCTTCTCTATCTGTTACACAAATTCTGCTGTCACTAATCAGCTGAACAGTCACTTGTAACACACCAGGGTGGCAAGTATCTTCCACTTGCAAACTATCTTTTCCTCTCTCCCCATCTTTTCTTGCGATCATGAACCTCTTACTTCCCAGCACTGTGACTGTGAGAGCATCTGGCACTTTTCCTTTTCCTTATCCTCAATCATACCCAGAGGGAGGCTTATAGTGGCTGTGCAGCAGCCTCTGGCTCCTTCTGAAGGCAGCACTGGGACTGTGCTTCCTGTCGTTCTTGGCAGAGCCAGGAGCAGTCACTGCTGCATTCCCAGACTGGGTGAAGCAAAGGATGGGTTTCAAAGAGCCACCCTCTTCTCCCACAAACCAGCTCTTTCTGCTCTCTGCCTTCCACTTCTACTTGGAGAAAACTAAGGTTTAACATCTAATATCAGGATATCTGAGTCACATACAGGAGTTTGTTTGTTTGGGTTTTTCTCCAGGGATTGAATAATTGTTTCAGAGCAGACCTGGATATGCTGAAGGACTGGGACATTGCCGGTCCACCCACCGGCAACTCTTTCAGATACTTCACACCATTCTGCTTTCACTTCCCAGGAGTTGCCAGTTAAAAATAGCAGATGGATACCAGGAAATCTGAGCACAAATTTACATTTTCAGAGTTGTGCTTCAAGGGTTGTGGGGAATTACATTGCATTTGCTAAATGAGAATTAGCATAATCAAGCCAAGAATAAAAAATTTGTAATAAGGAAAAAGTGCCATTCACTATTCTTTGCCTGCCTCTTTAATCTGCTTTCAGGTTATTAACATAATTAATGCTGCCCAGGAAAACAGCCCGATCACAGTAGCAGAGGCCTTGGACACAGTTCTGGAAATCCTGCGGACAACGGAACTTTATTCCCCTCAGCTAGGTACCAAAGATGAAGATCCTCACACAAGTGATCTTGTTGGAGGTCTGATGAATGTGAGTAAAATTACTAGTAAAGAAAAAATTGCTGCTACCATCACAGCTGCTACCATCCTACATCACAGTTCTGTGCTCTGCTGTACTAAAATTTCCCAAGCAATAGGAAGGGGACTTGCAATTCACCACCATTTCAGTTAAGTATTCTGGCCTCTTTACTAGCAGTAGGTAGTAGGATGTAGTAAACTAAGGCCACATCCCAGTCCACTGAGTTCATTCATCCTCAGACACAAGTGAACAGAGTTGCCACAAGAAATTATATCCCCACTCTCAGAGGACACTGAAGGAGATAATTTTTAGAAACTCTAGAAGCTTATATGGGATTAGACGGATTGCTTTATAGCTGGCCCAATGTATCCATGAGGTTGCTTTAATCAGGTTCTAAATTTGGTCCTGTAACAGCAGCAAGAGACAATCTAAATTTTGTCATGAATTTACTCAGTTTTTAATAGACACTGAGCTAATCCCAAAAATAATTTAAAGAAAATGAAAAATAAATGATAATGGCTAATCTGAATGACGAAATCCTGCAGGTGCTAATGACAGGGTGAAGGAAGGCAGTACACTGTATTTATTGCTATATTTTGTATCTTTTCTGGAGAGCTCATACTGCTGTTCCTGGGATCCTTTCATGTTTGTTCTGAAAGACCCTAAACAAGGCTTATGCTATAGTGCTGCAATAAGAGCAGTGCTTTTAGTACCCAGGAATAGTACCTAATGTGCATGTAGTGTTTTTGCAACTAGTGATGCAAAAAAAAACTAAGATAAACTTGCTTTCTTTTTCAGGATGGCTTGAGAAGACTGTCAGGAAATGAGTATGTGTTTTCTAAGAGTAAGCCACCATTTTAAACTTCCCTTTGCACATGTGACTTCTTTTGTCAATACTGCTAACATACAGCTTCAGGCTAATTTGCAGTGGGATACATGTCTCTGGAAATGGTTGTCTAAACAACTGTGGCACAAGTGCCAGACTGCCTTGATTTTGGTGTTGAAACAGGCTCAAATAATTAAAATAATGTTTTCCAAAATCTTAGCAAAAAACCAAATTGTCACTCAATGTTCACTGATCTTTTTGGTTTATGTTCAAATGCTCTGTAATAAACCTTTATATTATAGGCATTTACAGACTTTTTCATGTAAGGAAAAAATGCTGTTTTTCTTGAAAAAGAGTTGTTTCTAAATGGAATTCTGAAGAGTGTCTGTGGTCGTGTAGAGGGAATAACCCAGAAATGTGTTAATTCCCAAATTCCATTTCAACAGATATGAACCTGAGCCATACTCACCTTCCAGTGCCAAACACCATCAATGATGTTCCACCCTGTATTGCACAGCTCCTAGATAACGAGGAAAGTTGGGACTTCAATATTTTTGAATTGGAGGCTGTTACAAATAAAAGGTACTGGACTCCTTTTCCTGGGTGCCCAGAGAAAGTTTGTTGAGGAGCTGTAGCTCTGGAAAAGCTGAAGCAAAACACAGCAAATCTGTGAGAACTGTCTTGCTTGACTCACATCTACTCTGTCCAGGTGACACTGTTCAGTGTAGTCTGATGTTGCTACATGCTGGATACCCTCCAGGTGGCCCTTTTTCCTGCTCATGAGCAAATGGTCATGCTGGAAAACGTAAACCTCTCCCCTTCCTCACCTAAATAATCCTACGATTTGGGAAGATCTAAGGCAACTGTGGCTTTTGATTATAGGGATAATAAAATGGGATGACAGGATCAACAGACTGGGATTTTAAAGCTTATAACGAAAACAGACATCAGCAGCTTTGAGGTCATGCAAACTGCAAAATAAGCACGTCATCCAGAGAGAAAAGTGCTTTTCATTCCAAGATGCAAAGAGTCAAACAGACTACCCGTTCTTTTGTACTCTCTTTGCATAAAATGGCCATTTTCAAAATTTGCATTTGCCTGGTTTTAATCTGCAGATGCTGATGTTTGGTTATGCCTTTCTCAGCTCAGAGGCTCTGTAGGTCATCTTGCAGGAGTAATAAATGTGACCGACAGATAAGATTCTCTCACAGGCAACACAGAGTAAACGACAACCCAGACTGGCTTTGGATTTAAGAACCAAAAAGATTAGAGGTTTTCTCAGTTTACTGTTTCACACATGGGCTTCCCAGCATTGTACAAACACCACCCCAGGCCCCGCCCCTCCCTCCCCCGCACAGAGCACTTCAACAATTGACATTTGACCTTTTTTTTTTTGTTAAGGGCTTTTTAGCCTTTGGCATGTGCCCATGTCATGTTCAAAGTCTGCTTTTTTTCCTCTGGAAAAAAAATTAATGGAATTTTGTTTGAATGACAAATACTAAACGCAAAAATGGGCTTTTAAGATGTTTTTTCTGAAGCCACAGGAATTGCTGAAACTCTAATGGAACTGCACCATTTCTACAAAACATATTAAAATAACATCTGAGAGGATGGTAGATACAATCATTTGCAACCTTGGCCAGATTTTTTAGAGGTTATAGATATGCAATTTTAAAATTTTTAACATTACCCACCCCTTTTAAATGTCTCGGTTTCTTTACTGAATGTTGCTTTTAGATCACAGGTTCTATTTTACAGCAGTGCTTTTTTCTTCTATTGTTTTTCAGGCCATTAGTGTATTTGGGCTTAAAAGTTTTTGCCCGGTTTGGGGTTTCGGAGTTTTTAAACTGTTCAGAAGCAACACTGCGGGCATGGCTGCAGGTCATTGAAGCCAACTACCATTCTTCCAACTCATACCACAACTCCACACATGCAGCAGATGTCCTGCATGCTACTGCCTTCTTTCTTGGGAAAGAGAGAGTTAAGGTAGAACCATCATCTAGGAGTTCTTTGGGCTTGTATTTCAGCATGTTTGCCATTTTATGTGTGTCATTCTTAAGTCAGATGTTTAAATAATGGTCCTGGCTTCAGAAACTGTCTCTGTCCTTGAAGTCTTTCCTGTGATGCAAGCAAGCCCACAGTTTCTTTAAAATCTGTTTATACAAATTTACATTTTGAAGTAGCAATGATGGAGGTGGGGAAGGAACCAGGCTCTTTTCTCTCTCTTGTTACCTGGCTGTAGGTAACAGATCTTAATAAAGTTTCATAAATGTTTTGGAGAGGGAGGTATGAGCTATTTTTCCTGGTACTCAGTGAACGGAAACGCGGGAAAAGTTCAAAGCTGTGCCTGGGGGTTCAGACTGGAAATTAGGAGTATTTCTTTACTGAGTGGTTAAATACTAGAACAGGCTTCCAAGAGAGGGAGCCAAGCCCGTCAGTGCTTAAGGGGCATTTGGACAACGCCCATAACTTTTGTACAGTGCTGAAGTGGTCAGGCAGTTTGGCCAATCATCATTGTAGATCACTTCCAAGTGAAACAGTGTATTCTGTCCTATGCTACAATGTAAGGTGTGTAGGAGCAGTCAATACAGATGCATTTAGCCAAACATACAAAGTGGAAGGAAACCACTAGATGATCTAACCATTGAAGAATTCTGTGCAATGATATTGCTCAGGTGACAGCAGTGTAAAAAGCTTCATTAAAGAAAGTATATTTAGGTAAAGATAGGAGTGGAAGTTTTGTGACAGGTAGCCTATGGTCACAGTGAATGAAAAATGATTCTAAGTAGGTAGGATCCCCTGCTTAAGTTCACATTTGCATAACTGTGGGTACCTGGAAGTTATCAGAAAATATTTACTGTAATTTTTGTGCCACATTATAATTTTTCTCTCTTCCTGTAGGGAAGTCTGGACCATTTAGATGAGGTAGCTGCATTAATAGCTGCCACCATTCATGATGTAGACCATCCTGGACGGACCAACTCTTTCCTCTGCAATGCAGGCAGTGAATTAGCTGTCCTTTATAATGATACAGCTGTACTGGAGAGTCATCACACAGCACTGGCATTTCAGCTTACAACGAAAGACAGCAAATACAACATTTTCAAGAATATTGATAGGTGTGTCTGCTGGAGAAGGGGAATGTCCACGTGTGGGGCTGCTTATTTGGCAGTTTTAGTTTGGGGCAAATTGAGAGCCTACCTTCTAAAGAAGAATACATAGTTAATATAGATATTAAAATTTAACCTCTTCTAGAATCCTATGTAGACATGACTCATTAAAGTATTTTCATTTTCCCCTCACCACCTCTGTCTTTCAACTTGTAATTATTAGAAGTTTAGAGAGATGTTTAATAATATTTTATGAATTACATAACAGCCTCATCTGCATCTTGGCCCACTGCTTTTCCATTGCAGGAGCCTGGGCATTACTTTTTTGGGGTATTTTTGGGGTATTTTTGAAGGTTTTACACACCTGCAGCCAGATGCTGCCTGTTGTGTCTGCACAAGATCCCATGCATCCCAGCACTACTACATTCACATGGAATGAAAAGGATGGTAGCAGAGGACATGAAGCTCTGGGTGAGCTGGAAGCTCCCTGTGGTTGGCTGGCTATTCAATTAGCCCAGGAATTCCCACTGCATGACTCTAGTTTTTGTAGGGACAAAGCGAGAGAGAAAGAGCTCTCAAAGGGAAAGGGCCTGACCCCAAACAGGTATTTCATTTGCCTACCTCCCATAACACTGTTGTTTTTTAAAAATGTGATATTTGCATTCCCAGCTAACATACTACCATACAGCGTGGTGGACACATTGATGCCACTCCTGGAGAAGTTATCTTAGTCTTACAGCATTATAAAACTGTTATAAATTTTTGTTGACCTCACACGATTGATTTTCATTACATAAAAATAACAGAGCAGGGGGAACTTGGGAGAGGCATGATCTTGTTCATTCCTCCACTGCTAGACTGTTCCTATCTCTGAAGGTGCCAGCTTGTGGCTGAGCCCCTGCGCAGTGTTTTGTAGCACTGTGTGGGCAGGGATGAGGACAGGGCAGAGCTCTGTCTGGCAAGTTCGTGAGCAAGAACTCTTTTTCTTTCCTAGAAATCGCTACCGGACATTGCGCCAGGCCATTATTGACATGGTTTTGGCAACAGAGATGACGAAGCACTTTGAGCATGTGAACAAATTTGTGAACAGTATCAACAAGCCTATGGTATCTGAGGAGACCAGCCCACATGTAAGTGCTTGCAGGACTTTATGCCTTCAGGCATTTCAGTGAAGTTCTTCCCAGACAACCTTAAATATAATTTTCATTCACCTTGCATTAATTTGCACCGTGGTAATACCCAAATGACACAAATGGATTTGCGGCCTCACATATCAAAGTGTAAAAAAGCACACTTCTTCTCTTTTCTGCTCTTAGTTCATTTAAACAATTCATTTTATAAGCCTTGTGCTCAAAGCCATCTTGTATTCAGGAAATATATGGGTGGATGTTGTTTTACATTGAAATTTCTGTGCACAGTCAGGTTAGCACCTGTTCCTATGGTTCTGTCTTCATTGTCTGAACCTAGGCCTGTAACTGAGGAACCTCTTTGAAAGTTTTGTCTCTGTGTAATCTGGAGCCTTCAAGCCCTGAATAACTTTGTGAGACCTCTCACTCCCGATTATACCAAGGGATGTCCAGGCCTTTTTGCATTACAGCTGCACACCCTAATGCTCCTCCAGGGTTTATTTAATAAGCGGCCTCCGAGTTTCCATCCCCTCTTACCTTCTCTTGCCCTCTCAAGGCTGACCACTCAGGGCCTGACCAGATCCTCAAGGGCAGTGTTACCTGAGGAAAGACTATCTTAACCCACCTTAGTGAATATAATGCTTGTTGGAAACATGCAAAAAAAACCAGACAAAATTGAAGTCAGCAAATATCTTCTGTTAGTCCATAACTGGACTTTGTACTGTAGACTGTTGTGGGTGCCATTTTACAACTTTAAAGACAGCATTCAGTCAGCTAAAATTACCTGCTTCTACAGACTGCTGAGCTCTACTCTCCCAGCAGTTTGAGCTGGAAACCACAAATAATACTGAACTTCTCACAATAAATGCAGAAGACAGAACCATTTGCACTTCAGATTTCTTGTTTTCCCTCAGTATTAGGCTGTTCTATTCTTTACTGTTAACAGTGGCTGTTTCTGGTTTTGATCTTGAACACCAGTTAAGGTACAGGGTTAACTTAACAACTATAGCAACAACTATCTTGCCACTTCCACCTTGTCTCCAGAGTAGTCAGTAAGAAGTTGGGTATTTTACTGTCTAGCAAGCAGAGAATTTCTGCACTTGGTCTGACGCTCCTGTGATTTCCTACTGTTAATCTCATAGATTATGTAAGATTTCACCCTCACTGGGAGCTGAGATCAAAGATTATTCCAGGTCGAGAGTTCAAAATCTGGCACAAAGAAAGCAGTTCTACTTGGAAACATGCTGGAACTGAATGACAGAGACCTGCTTTTCTGAGTGTGAAAGTAATTGTCCAAGTCAGTGCAGCCACCTGTGCCTGCCTCAATTTTGTCATTTAGGAATAAAAATGTAACTCCAGAAACTCCCCTAAGTGAAGCAGTCCCCTACCATCACCACCCCTGCATTTAAACATTCAGAAGTGAGGATTGTTTATGAGCTTGCTGGTGGTGGATGCATCCCCTATCATGGTCCTCTTCCAAGACAGCAAGGGTGGGATGTAGAGAAGGTAACATCCCACCTGATAAAGAGCTTGTGGCACTTTATTTCACAGACTGTGATACTAACTTAGAGAATCTCCATAACTGTAATAATATGTATTTGGGTTGTCATGAGTTACTTAGCAAGGCTCCAGTTCTCAGACATCTCCTTCTTCTCGAAGTTCCTGGTGCTCTGCATGAAATTGTGAGGCAGCAGACTGAGTTTGGTAGAGCTGATAATGATGCCCTCGCCCTGCTAGCAGGGGATGATGCCATTGCCTGCTGTAACCAACTCTCCTTTACAGAGCGAAGGCAGCGACACTGAATGTACAGCCAACACAAAGAATTTTCCAGACAACCAGACACTGATCAAGCGCATGATGATTAAATGTGCAGATGTAGCAAATCCATGTCGCCCCCTAGAGCTATGTATCGAATGGGCAGGCAGGATTTCAGAAGAGTACTTTGCACAGGTACGTATACTTTTATGATTTAACTATTATATTATGTAAGGGTCTGCCTGGTGTCACCACAGAGTCGAGACATACATTTCTTGTTCGCAGTCAGAACTGGCCCCTCAATTTCATGCAGAAGAGTCCACCTGAGCAGTTAGCTGGTTTGCTTACCATGAAGCTTATTTTACAGAACGGAAGAAAGGAGCTTTTACACTTTCATCTGACCAAAATGATTTGATTAGTCCTACTCAATTTAACTGGCTGAAATCAAGATGGTCAGCACTCAGCTACCTTTAAGATCCACACCTCAGCTGAGCTATTGGGATGTCCCTTCCTCTTCTGAGACAGCACCTGAACTACTATCATTGTAGGCAGACGAGCAGTGCAGGCATATGGGCAGTGTAAATACTTATCACATGGAATGTCTCCAGAGAGTACTGGAAGCTCAGCTTTCTTTCTTCACATTCATTTTTTCTGCCAGAAATGTAACCAGCTTCCTTAAACACTCACTTAGCTCTTTAATTAACAACTGATAAAATCCTAGCTTTTATTTGCCAGTAATGGTGTGGAAATAACAGCTATGAGTGGAGAGAAAGAAAAGTGGGCATGCCTGCCTTCAAATTCAGGTCACACATGTGATTGTTGTGTTACTATTGAAAAAAAATTGTAGCTACTACCTTAGACATGTCTAAATTTGATTTTAATCAGTGCATAAATTCTTTCACATCCTAAGAAAGACCAAGGATCATTTATATTGTATCTCCCTAGCAGTCAAGATATCATAAACTAACTTTAAATCACTCAAATTAACCACTCGCCTAATTGCAGCAATGTGGGGTGCAGAGAACTCTTCTTCTGTTCATTCACCTCTGGTAATTTTGGAGACTGGTCTGCTGCTAATTCCTGTATTAAATGCTGCCTGTACTTCTTAAAAGGGGATGTTATTTGGAATTATACTCTAAGAAACTGCTGAGGTCTAGTCCTACACCATAGTGAGTGCAACAATATCAGGCCTCTTCCAGCTGAAGAAACAGAGTTAAATGGCATACCTTTACTTACATTCATCTTATAACCTGATACAAGCAGAGGAAGTAGCACCAGCAACAATCTCTTCTGACATAAAAGAAATGGTTTGAAACACCTGCTACAGATGTGGAAAAATGAGAGATCAAACCTGTTCTCTGCTGAAGGACTCTGCAACCCCATTTTCCTTATTTTTAGCTGGTGTACCCTTATCACCAGATGATAGCATTCTGTCTTGTTGGAGCTAAGTGCAATCACAGGACTGCAGTAACAAAGAGTACTTGTGAAAGGGAAGAAATGTTCATTTCAGTCTCCTGTTCCAGACAAAATAACACACATGAAACGAAGGCAGTTCACCTCAGGGGTTCTAAGGCTTGTCTCAATCCTCCTATTGCAATTCATCTAATGCCCTGACATCTGCTATTCCAGCATGAAAGTCAGCAAAGCTCTAGTTGCTAACTGGAGTTTTGTCTTCTCAGACTGATGAAGAGAAGAGACAGGGTTTGCCTGTTGTAATGCCAGTATTTGACAGAAACACCTGCAGCATCCCGAAGTCTCAGATTTCCTTCATTGATTATTTTATAACAGATATGTTCGATGCGTGGGATGGTAAGAACTGATTTTTCTTTCTTGTTTTGAAACAGATTCCTCCAGACCAAATTGACTGATCTCAAGCTGGCCTTGTGTCCACTTTTTTCAGAGGCAGTACCCATATATATAGGCAGTACAGTACATGATATTGTCAAATCATGACAATCATTAAAATCATGAAGCCTGATTCACTGCACACTATGAAGTTGAGCACTAACTAGAAAATCTATGTAAAGAGGGAGTAATGGCTTAAAATGAAGCACTTTTTTCATCTATGTATTTTTTTTCCTTTAGCACTGTATTTCTTCTGAGCAGCAGAAACTAAAATCACCATGGCTTCATGTTAGGATAGTTTAATGAAATCATGCATTTGGAAAGGATTTTCTTGAAAGAGAAACACACTAAAAAAAAATCTTCCCCATTTTAGTATTACTTTAGGGAGCTGGAAGAATGCCAATTTCAGATCAGGTTGGGCTGTTCTTCTGTCATTCTATATACATGGTAAAACTCTTTTTCCTGTTCTTTCAGCATTTGCACATCTGCCTGTTTTAATGCAACACTTGGCTAATAACTACAAACACTGGAAAACACTGGATGATTTGAAGTGCAAGAGTCTCAGGCTCCCATCAGAAAACAACAACTGACACTAAGTCAAGAAAACCAGACCTCTTGCTCTACCAATTTCACTGTGAATCCCTTACAGAGACTCTTGGCTACAAAGGGGATTAATGTTGTTTTTCCAGTGAAATTAAGACTGCGTGAAAAGAAGGAAATATTTTAATCATTTTTTAGCTTCTATGAATTCTACATAAAAATGTTTTTAGAGGCTATATAAACCACAGACGACTAAGTGCTCTTTGGAAATAATATTTTGTGGCAGAAAATGTTCTTCTGAAACTAGTTTCTAATACTGAATATGCACTTGTTGAATCTTGTAGTTGATACACTGTATTCACTAACACTTCACACAACTGTTTCTCAGAGAGAGGGGTAATCTCGACACCAGGAGAGTAAGAATAGCCTAACAAATAAGGACAGAAATTTCCCACTTATCTAGCATAAATTTGTTCTATCAATGTTCTTCAGCTCTCTGAACCATACTTCTAAAGAGAACATGCACAGCAAAACAAGTAAACATTAATAAACTGGATACATAAAAAACCCAAACATGACACCTCAAAACAATCTTCTTATTACAGAGACTCTCCCAGAGCACTCCCTGTTATTTCTTTTTCATATAAAATCCTGGTAGCAGTCAATGTTCTCTAAAATTGATCATGTAACACAGAAAAATAAGCATGTTCTGTATAGTTAGTGTCATCCACATGGTTCTCTGCCATCTTGCAGATGTTATCACACAAGTTTTCATCAAATTTTACACAAAAAAACTATTGTGGCACTTGATCACCATCCTTTTTTATAAAAAAGGTGTTTGTAAACATGGTTATCACTTTTATTAAACTGACCTAAATTTTATGGCAAGTTCATTTATTGTGCTACTTCTAGGATGAACCTATCACTTTTTAAAAGAAGTTTCCGGGCTATAATTTGTAAAAGCATTACAATTTCTACTGCTTTATCCTCCTAATAAAGTGCTGGTTTGTTTTGTGATATAAGAAGTATTTCAAAATATGTAAATCAGTTGGAAATCAAACACAGTTCTTCATTAGTTCTAAGATATGAAATTTACGCTAAGGATTTCAAAGTACAAATGTGTATTTTTGTATGTCTCATTTTAATCACATGCAGAACATGAGTTTTTATTTTAGACTATTCTCTCTCTCAGACTATTCAGTAAATAAATACTAGCAGAACTGCTGATTTTTAACACTGTGCACTTCAAGCAGCAAGCAAGACTGTCAAAGCTGTGGCTGCAGTTAAAGAAGCAGTCCACCTACCCTGTGCTGTATGAAAAATCAAACTGGATAAAAGGGGAAAAAAAAAGCAAACAGCATACATTGCTATGGAAGAATAGTGACAATGCTGTTTACTGCAGGTAGCTTACATATGTGCCAATCTTTTTTGTATGTTTTGTACCAAGTTCTGAAACAAAAGGCAACATTCATAAAATGTGTGTGCAGAAAATTGTATAGAAGCTATATTTTTGTTAGAATTGTAACAGATCCTTACTTTTAGCCAAAGCAGGTTGCTATGTATTAAAATGCCACATTGTGTATATTTGAAGAATGGTGTTTCTGGCGAAGCATGGTTATTCATTCTTTCCTATTATCTATGGCAACATTCTTCAGTGGATTTTTATTCAGAGAAGTTGAACCTCTGTTTTTTAATACTGTATACTGTCTGCTTTTACCATTTCTTTATTTAGAACTAGTACTCTTGGTGGTTGTACCTTAACTATGCTGATAACTGAACACTCACTGCAGCTTGCATTAGAGACAAGAATTTCCCAAGATTTAGGCTTTGTTAATTTCATTTGTTAAACATAGCAACATTGTAAGACCACATCTATGTAAAACATGTCATTCATAACTTTCGTCACACTTCTGTCACACAGAACAAAATGTCAACAGTGGATGGCATAAAAAAAAAAAATAAAGTTCAACTTGTGAACCAGAACTGAGGCCAAGGCATTAATACAAATCAATGTATCTGTTGCAGGATCTTGTGTTTCTTCCCACAGTCAGACTAAGCAAAAAAAAAAAAAAAAAAAAAAAAAAAAATTCTGTGAATATAGGTCTTCCATAATAGCAAAAGAAACCAGCACAGATTAATCATCATCTGCCAGTTATATCAGATCTCCTACACTAGTCCAGTTTACTAACAGCTGCTTGTTTCATGTTGTCAGTGTACAGATGTAAAACAGCAACCTCAGAGTTGTAAAAATATTAAGAGTAGGTCTTATAAAGACATTTACTTCCGCGGTGTACACATATGGAATTCAGTGTTATTGTAGGTGGAAAAAAATTTAAAAGGATACAAGGTAGATAAAAAAAGTCTCATCTCGTCACCGCAATTCTGCTCAGTGCATCTCCCAACAGCGAGTGACAAACTCTCATTTAACTAAGATCTATGTTCTCCACACTCAAAGTTCATTCACAAAACAAAGAACTGAGTTATTTTAAGTCAACCATCTTTAAAAGAGACCCTTGGGAGATCTACTGCCATGGAGTGTATCTGAGAACAATGGCACTTTTGATAAATATGAATATTTATACATGCATGTAGGACTACCTAAGGCTGAATTAAATCTGTGTGAAATGCACAGCAAATTTTGGGACTACAACTGTTCAGTTAAACAGGTCTATTTCTCTACCAGGTATTCACTTAAAAGCAGTCACAAAAAGGAAATAGCTGTTCTCATGCTCTGAGTGAGATAAAAATATGATCTTCTTTCTCTCTACTTATAACTGATGATAGCAGTCTCCAAAAAACCACAGATTTATAAGCTTTCACTGTAAAGGTGTCATAACAATGTGTACACACAATATTATATATACAACCAAATAGTTATTTCCCAATCGAAACAGGGAAAAAGATCCAATGAGAAGTTTTATCTCCCCAGCTTCTCCTGGGTAAGCCAAAAATGCAACATCTGCTGAAGAAGACAAGCTGAAGCAATGTAGACTTAACATGATTTGCACTCTCAAATGTAATACCATATACCCAAAGGCATGCTATCCTCAGCTGTAATCCAAATACACTGGTCAACAGAATAAACAGCCTTAGCAAAGAACATGCAGCTCAAGCTTTAACACTGATTTAACCTCCCTGAACTGAGAGAGTAATTTAACAATTCCTCCCTCAGTTTTGTGGTTTGAAATATGTTATTTTGAGCTCTATACTCAAGTAAGTTTAGCTGTACAACTTGACTAAGGTAGGGAACTCAACAACCTCCTGTCAACTCAAAATCTTACTGTCCTCCTGCTCCTTCTTTCCAGAGAAGATTATGGTCTCGTAGTAAGACTCAAGAGGCAAAGGTGGGCTTCCAGGTGGTAGGACAAAGGCAAGTGCCCACTGCTGCTGGGCAAAGCAAGTCTAAAAGGCTCTTTGGTTTCTTCTGGGAAGCAAAGAGCTTTCTCCTTTTGCTTCTGCTCTTGTGAAAATCTGCTTAGCCCTTTGTTTTAATAGCACTTACTGCAGCCACTGTATCTGAAGTCTGGAATTACAGCCATGTAGTTCTCTGTACTGAAAACAATTCTCATCGATTCAAAGGGAAGAGATGGCACTGAAAAGTTGCACAAGACTTATTCCTGCACTATTTAAGGACAATAGTATCCTCTTCTACACAGTTTTATGACCACTAAGTTCCTAATATACCACTCATTATCTTGTCCTCCCTCATGATTTCTTTGTATCCATTGTGGGTTTACCTTTGCTTTGTTTTTGGTTTGGTGGTGGTGGCGGGTGGAGGGGCAGGAGGGATAATTTGCTTGTTTGTACGTTGATTAGTTTTTTGCTTTTGTGTTTTTGTTGCCGTGGTTTAAGCTTTATGTTTTAGTTTGCATTTCTTTCCCTACTCCCTATCTCAGACTCTTAGAACTTGTATATTTAGATGCTTATCTTGTAACTCTGAAATACTATTCACCCTTACAAACTTGATGCAGATTTCTCTGACATCATATTTCAGCTGAGAATTTAGTATTCATATGGCAAAATACAATTTCACTACTATTGAACATACCAACTCCTACTGTTTAAGAAAGTACTTTTACATTCTGAAAATTCATGGTAAGGCAAATGTTTTTTATTAGATACAAATTAATTTGATGAATGCACTATGGAAAGACCAAGCTAAACTAATCACACTGCATGCTAGACTTGGTAATGTACACTAATCCAAGTAATGTAGGTTAATCCAAGTAAAACTGCAGCTACTACTAGCAAACAGTTTATATATACCTCAGTTTGACAAAAATTAAAACCTGACAAACTGGCATTACCTACCTTTTTTCTTTTTCTTACCATGGGTGCAGGATATTAACTTCAAATGCAAAAATTCTATTTGAGAATGCTTTCTTTCAGGGCTTTCTGTATACACACAAATCTGAGCCATCAATGACGAAAGTTCACCTTCTAGAAATAAATTAGATAAAGCAGGAAGCAGATTTTTTCCCATGCCTTCTTCCTGCACCTACCATTATGAATGCCCCCAACTGCTTTAATTATGATCCATCTAGCGTATTTCACAATTCTTAATTTTGACATTCACCCATGATTTTAAACATTCAGAATAATATTAGAAACTATTTAATGAGTCATCATTACCTTCAGTCTTTCAAAAGAACACCATTTCTGCTGACAGAGCATACCAAAATGCAAAATTCTCCTTTGAGAAGAGTATCAACTAGAAGTTCCAATACAACACTTGACATTAAGTATAAGCCTTACTAGTAGTCAGATTCCCAGTAGCTCAGACGTACCTTTACACTCATGTTTAACACACATTAAGTTCACATACATGCAGCCTGTATTCAAACAATTTAAAGTTTGAGCTGCAAATCACCATTTTGTGCCAATTTTTTAAATAGTGCTAAACTGCGGAGGCTAGATTCTCGTTCACCATCCTTCCACAAAATAATGAGGTGGTCAGCAGAGCATGTAGCCAATCCCAGTTCACCAAAGTACAGGAACATCTGCAATGAAACAACTATTATTACCATGATGCTCGCATGAGACGGTCAACTTGCTAAATTATTTAGTGTATAGCTCGACTAAACAAATACATATATATGAAATGGCTCTGCTTATACACAGGAAGACAAAACTACATACTGTCTGTATGTTTGAGATGCCATAAAATTGCTACACAAAAATAAACTCCTTAGGCACTTCATACTGAAAGATCTCCATCTAAAAAAAGCAGTAGAGCCTTACAGATAGGGAAGCTAAAGGACAGAATCCTGAAGAAACTTTTTTAAAGCCAGCAATAGAAGAGTGAATGACTTGTATGAACTGTGATCTGGCGGAACAGAAGTCACTGTTCTGTTCACTGGGTGCACTGTCCCCCCTTCCCACTACAGCACAGTAGGGTACTAGCAGCAGGCCTGGAAAGATAGGAACAAACAACTGTGTCAGACATAAGCACATGCCTAGTCACGTAGAGGAAATCCAACTAGCAAGAAACACAACACTGGAGGGAAGTACAGCACCAGTGGAAGGATTTTGCAAGACCAATGGAGCTGACAAATTTTGAGTTAACACTTGACTTCTGAGATCTTCACAAGACTGCCTAAAATTAACCACTAATGTCATTTCAACGTGACAGCCCACGGAACCAGTGATGTCACACTGGCATGCTCAAAAGGCCCAGATTCTTCATTTTGTTAAAGAGATCTGTCTGGGGGAAGCATTCAGGCCAAAGCCCACCTGCCCTGGGAATTGTCACTTAATAGCTAGGTTCCAGCAGATGTAGTCTGCCAAGCCCTCATCTTGGCAATCACATTTCATCACTACTCAACATTTTCATCCTTAACAGCTCCAATCTGCCCAGAGTTTAAAAAGAACTCAAAACTTTTCATATGTAGAACATTACAGGAAACCACAACTACAGTCATCGCCATTCATCCTTTGCTTTGCATCTCAGCCAAGACCCAATGCCTCTCACCTTCTCTGTGCCTCCTGCTGAATTACACACTATATCCTCTTTCTTAGATAGCAGCCTTCCAAGAGGATAGTAAGATCCTTTCCAAAAGTTTTTCAAAGGAAAGATGGTAGAAAGGGACAGAGAGCCTTGCAGAAATTCCTTTAGCAGAAATGTTCATCTTAGCTATTAAAGAAAAGCTTTCAGGTTTAGCAGCAGCAGTTCTGAAATGCAGTCTGTCTCATGAACACTTGTGAGCAAAGCTACTCCAGAACCATCCTTCTATCTGCCCTTCCCCCTGCTCCTGCCAAGAATAAGTGCAGAAGTCTACTGTAATGAAGTGCTTTGTTACTCCAATAGGTTTGTCACAGAAAGTGTGGAGGGAAAATGCCATTTAAAACAAAAACATGCTATTTTAGGCAGACAGAAGGACAGAATAATACTAGTAGTACTGTGTAGGTTAAAAGACCTCCTTAATGCTCACAGAACAGAGGGCTAAGAAATTACTCAGTATGTTTCGATTTTTTTTTTCATAGGATCCCTTGTTGTGAACTTAAGATGAAATCTGGGTCATGTACATCCCAACTGTACTGTCTGCAGGCTATAAACAAAACCAAATACTCTGTCAGATTATCTCTAGCATATATGCAAATACAATCCGCAGCCATCAGTGAGAGAATTGTCATTAGAATATTGTCTGTATGAACTACTGTTTTCACACTGCACTAAACATACCATGCAACGTGCTCCTAGCCTCCAGAGCCAGTCAAAAGTTACTGTTCAAGAAACACTGTCAGATTTATGTTACTCACTAACATTCACTTTTTCTCATTCCTACTAAAGCTGACCTACCTGCACAGCTGATGAATGACCAATCAAATCACCAACCAGCTCCAAGAAATACATAGGTGTATTCTCCTGCATCTTCTTAGCAGCTTGGTTTGCCTGCTTGTTTGACCTTCCAAATCCCCACATGTTGAAAAACCCTGAGAGGGGAAAAAAAAAGATCTCTTATTTTGGCAAAAATCACAAATACTATTTATTTCTTCTAGCTGAAGTGAGAACTATAAAAGCCACATAAAATCTAAAAGCAGGACACTGTATGGCAAAAAAGAAGCATTTTACTTGCAGCCCTTTAGCATCTGATTATTCATCTTGAGGGAAGAAGGAAACACAGCTACTTGTCCCACTTAATGTAATTTAGAAAGCATACTGAATTACACACCTGGATGGGACAATACACAGATTCAGGAACAAATACAAAGAATAAACTGAACAGCAAAGGTAGATGCAGGACAAGTGGTGTTTATCTTTGCTCTGCCCTCCTCAACTGTTACTTGTGCAAAGAATACAAAAATGAGGCGCCAATCCCACCCCTGTATGTTCTGCACTACAGCATCTAAGTGCTGGCTCATTGCCTCCTGTCTTCAGGTTTAAAACAATGTGGAGTGTAAAGATAGTATTCCACATATTCATTTTAGATAGTACAAAAGTACACAGCCACAGCCCCCAGAACTGTGCAGCAGTACACAAGTAAGAAGGTTGGCTCTGTTGGCAATGCAGTTCAGACTTTATTCCCAATACTTCCCTCAGCCCTATCAGCACATAAAACTAAAACTGTTCTAAACCATGGCCCTAGTGCAAGGGAGATAACTGGTGAGATTAACAAGTTCTCAGGGAATCTGTAGAATAAAAACAGTGCAAATCAACAGCAAGATCTCCCTAAGGTTTTTTCCAATCATCTTGATTCAGAGAAGTTATAAATTTCTAATGTGAAACCAAATACCACTTGTTACTGTGTAGTTCAGCCTGTCACCAGCAATGCTGAAGACAAAACATTCCTGAAAAAGTGTTTCTAAATCAACCCAGGCAGCAAAAATATATTTTCAAAAGTAACCAACAACAGATGAACAGCAGGTAGACAATATACATCAAGAAAATTATTCACACCTTGAATAAAAAAATTCCTACAGAAGAGAAACAGTCTGTTTCTGCTTGCTCCCAGTCCTTGATACCAATTATATTGCCAAGAGCACCTGTTGAAGACCACAGCTGCCAGCGTGCAAGGAGCTTGGTCAAAGAGCAGCAAGTAGTACAAAGGAACTCTCATTACTAAAGCATAAGTACGAAATACACGAGATGGAAGCAGGACCAGGCCACTTGGAATGAATATCAAGAGGCTGTCAGAGTAAGTAAAAATGAGACAAGGAAGGCCAAGACTTTGGAATTAAAACCGGCCAAGGATGTCAAAGACAACAAGAAGGGCTTCTTCAAATACATTAAGAACAAAAGGAAAATTAAGGATAAGCTTGGCTTGTTACTAAATGCAGGGAGGGACCCTGGTAAAACAGAATGCAGAGAGTGTTCAGTGTACTTTGCTTCAGTCTTCAGTGACAAGAACAGCTGTCAGTATTCTCTGACCCAGGAGACCAGGGTAAAGGAATGTTGTAAGGAAGACTTTCCCTTGGACAAGGAGGATTAGATTAGACGCCATTTAGGCAAACCTGACATTCACAGGTCCATGGGCCCTGAGTAGATGCATCCACAAATGCTTAAAGAGCTGGTGGACACCACTGCAAGGCCACTCATGATCATCTTTAAAAGGCCATGGAGATGAGGAGAGGTGCTGAGGACTGGAAGAAAGCAAATGTCTTCCTGAGCTTCAAAAGAGGCAAGAAGGAGGGCCCGGGAAACTACCAGCCAGTCAGCCTCACCTCAATCCCTGGGGACGTGATGGAGCACCTCATTCTGGAGACCATCTATATCTACATGGATGACAACATGATGATCAGGAAAAGACACCACGGGTCCAATAAAGGTAAGTCATGCTCAACCAACTGATTTGCCTTCTACAATGAACAACTACTTGGATGGGAAAGGGGAGAGCAGTGGAATTGTATACTTGACGTCAGCAGGGATTTCAACACAACATCCTCATGGATAAACTCAGGGATGTGGGCTGGATGAGTGGACAGTGAGGAGGATCAAGAACTGGCTGAAAAACAGATCCCAGAGGGTCAAAATTAGTGGCACAGTTGAAGACCTGTCACTGGCGTTATCCCCCAAAATTCAATACTGGGCCCAGTACTGTTTATCCTGACTTGTAAAAAGTGGAAAGTACCTCCTCAGCAAACAGAGAACACAAAGCTGGGAGAAACTGCCAACAATCCAGAGTGCTGTGCAGCCCTTCAGAAGGACCTCAGCAGGGCGGAGAAATGGGCAGAGAAGAGCCATCTGAAAATCAGCAAAGGCAAATGCTGGGTCCTTCATCTGGGGAGGAACAGCCCCAGGCACCAGCACAGCCTGGGGCTGACCTGCTGGGAAGCAGCTCTGAAGAGAAGGACCTGGGGGTCCTGGTGGACAACAAGCTGTCCATGAGCCAGCAGAGTGTCCTGGTGGCCAAGAAAGCCAATGGTATTCTCGGGGGCATTAGGAAGAGCATTGCAGCAGGTCATGGAAGGTGATCCTGCCTTCTACTCAGCCCTGCCAAGGTCTCTCCAGGACTCATCAGGACAAGCAAGCAGGTCAAGCAGAGGGCTGCAAAGATGAAGACAGGACTGGAGCATCTGGATAGGCTGAGAAAACTGGGCCTGATCAGCCTTGAGAGGGGACCCCATCAGTGTCTGAAGGGAGAGTATCAAAACAATGGACCAGGCTCTTCTCAAAGGTGCTGAGCAGAAGGAGAAGAGGCAGATACTGATGCACAGGAAGTATCACTTTAAAATGAGGTGAACTTCTTTACTGTGTGGGTGACTGAGCACCTGAACAGATTGCCTAAGAGCTGTGGAGTCTCCCTCACTGGAAATATTCTAGCACCCTCTGGACACAATCGTGCAACAATGTGCTCTAGGATACCCCTGTTTGAGGAGGGAGGCTGGACCACAAGACCTACTGTAGTACTTTCCAACCTCATTCATTCTGTGATTCTGTGAATGTCTGTTCTTGGAGAAAATGCTTCCTGTAACACTGCCAAGTAGCTCTGAGGACTGCAGCAGCAGTGCCCAGAAGTCATATGTGAGTTTGGGTACAGCTTCAAAGTAAGTTCCAATATAATTTCAAGTTCAGAGGAGATGTGGAAAACACCTCTTTTGGTGCTTAACTGCAAGCTTTCTTCACAAGGTCCTGCAACTATTTACTCTTCTCTATGGTACAGAATTCAGCACTACTAGGTACAAGGAGGAAAAGACCAAGGTTTGTCAGGTCTTTTTTTTTTTTAACTGGCTCATACAACTGTAAACTCTAAGTAAGCTTTATGGCACAGAATTGCTTCAGCTGGTCCTTCTACCATCCCATATCAGATCGTGGAGGACTTGCACACCCACACTCTCTTCAGTTTCCCCCCCACACACCTGTAATCAGTTGGTTAAACACAAGACATTATCTCTTCTTACAAAGCCTGAAAGCCTCTCTATTCCTGTGTGGTGAATACTGGGTTTTAAAACGTTCCTTTCACTCCCCACTAGTAGCAAACCTGTCGGAACCGGTTCAGCTGGTAGCTGCTGCTTTTCTCTGAGTTCCCAAATGCGCACACTGCCATCTTCTGAACAGGAGATCAGCTGCCTGTAAAAACAGTTGATAAGCAACACTAGCATGGATATTTACCTGTGCAAATCACCTTGTGATGCTTCTATGAAAGTAATTGCCTCACACTCCATACAAGTTTACTAGTACTCTTAAATGTAGCAGGGTGTGCTACATTGAATAAAAACAACATTCAATAGTAGCAGAACTATAACAGACTTATAGAATAAGTGGAAAAAAATAAACCTTTTCAACCCCATATTTAAAACACACCACTACGTAAACCAAAACATAACCAGTCTAGACTCTGCAAACACAGTTCCTCTAATTGGTTTCTGTAAGTTTACTTCCATTAAACAAAATCCTAATTTTTTCTTATGGAAAAATAATGAAAGCAAAGGTACTCTGTTTCATGACACATTTAGAACAGCTTAGAACAGTACATGTGTTTACAAGATCAGGGCGTCAGTTTTTATCTTCTGGCAGACTTTGCCCCATTGAACAAGAGCAGAGGGGATCTAACACTAACACTACTATTAGCATATACATATATGTGCAGCAACTTGCCCAAGTTGGCTGTCAAAACAAATTCCAGATAGAAATTCTGCACTAACAAACAAAACCTGTAAGTTATTAATTTCTGTTGAAACATTTCAAGTGTTACCAAATATTTAGTGAAAAATATATTCTGAATATGCTATACGCCTTTGCTTTCTTGAAGTAAAATGCCATTAAGCTATATTTTCCCAATACAGGCAAAAGTGCTTCATCAAATCTGATTTTGAAAATAGCTGAGATATTTTCAGACTGCGTACCAGTCATACCAGAATATAGGTTTTTCGCATTGAATTACAATGACAAATTTTCCAAAATCAGAACAACAAGATCTACCTAATAAAAGCAGCTCAAACTGAAGATCAACTCCCAGCCCTAGAAATCCAATGTAGCTTTGCAGTCTGTCTCCAGTCACCCTTCCAAGTTTTGCTTTTCTTTATTGCATTAACAAAATGTACTATGTTTTGTACCTGTTTGGAAGCTTCTCAATGTGCAGCACAGTGGAGTCGTGAGCAGTTTTCTGGCAGGCAATCACACGCTTCATTTGAAGATTATATACGTATATGCCTTTCCCAACAGCAGCAAACACACACTGGAAAGAAAATTCAATAGAACAACTTACAGAAACAGATACTAAAGAATGCCCTTGCAAATAATGGATTTCCAGTGAAACTATGACCTGGCTTGTTTCTGTCCTCATGTTACTGCTTTATCCCAAACATATTAAATTAGCAAGTTATAAGAAGAGATGGATTTTTTTAAAGTAAATGTGATATATAATCCTACAATCTAAGCAGTAATTTAATGTCTGTATTTTTCTCCCATACCTCACAGTCTAAGCAGAAACTTCAGAAACCAGCAAATCAACACACTTCTGTAATCAAATGCTTACACTCTTACAGTAAAATAATGTCCCGTGTTTTGAAAAACCCTTGTTTTATCAAGAAAGACTGTGAATATAGGAAACTGTTTGGCATTTTTGACTTGTTTTGAAATTTAACCGAAAATGTTAAATGCAAAATGTTTCCATTCAGTACGTATTTGCAGTTTTGAACATACCTTGTTTAGATGACGGTGTGCTGGAACATTTCCCTGAACAGCCTGCTTCCACTTACACAACCCAAACATTAACATCTCATAGGCAATTCACACTACTTGCCTGTCAACATTTTGTACAGCTTGTAACGTCTTGACTAAAATTTCCTATATCTATTCAACAGTGTTTTGATATTGTTCAAACTCTTTGTCCAGGTTTTTACTCTTTTTTTTTTTCCTTTATGTGTATCTGTTGTGGGAGCACTGAAACCAAACAAGATTTCTGATAGCATTATTACCAAATCTAGACGAAAAACAAACCACTGAGCCCATTATCCTAGTTTTGCCTAACATTGAAATTCAATGGTCTTCCGCATCACTCTTCCACCTTGACCTACACAGTCTTACAGCTTTGCAAAAGAATGTGCTTCATGGAGCACTCTTCTTCTTTCACAAGCCCTGGCAAAATCCCGGTCATCCCAAAATCCAAGAAAACAAAGGATATGAAGCATAAATTGTCCATCTCTATTAACAGGCAAGCTAAACACACACATACCAGGGCACTGGATGCACTTCTTAGCACTGTTTCATAGTTTTAAAAACCTTTACCACCCCTTTTTTTCTGAATCATATTTTCCTACTTGTCAAACTAGATAAGTGTATCTTCTCCAACTACCTAACAACCACGCCTGGGAAACAGAGAAAACATGTATTTCATACTAATTTTTTTAATATGAAGAACAGTGTTCTGTTTTGAGGTAGCAGGTAACAAAGTACTACATTATACAAATACATTTCTGCACCACTTTTTAAGTAGGAGCTTCACAATACAGACAGCTCTACCTTAAAAGCACCTTCTATTTTGGTACGTAACACTAGAACCACCTTTTCTTCTCATCATTCAAAACCCTCACAACGAAAAAAAAAAAAAAATCAGAGCAATTTATTTAGTTCAGTTCCATGAATGAAAGCAAGCCTTCAGCACCCCCGATTCCACAAGGTATGTTTTAACAACTTCTGACCTTCCCCAAGTTCTTTTCTACTCCCTTAAAACACATCATATGTAGCTTTCAAGCATGGAATGAAAGCGTTTTGAAGTCAAATTATAGAACTTACCCTAAACAAAATTCACCTTTGGCTCATTGTAGAAATAAGCACCGACAACAAAACCACTGGAAATCCCACTTTTAAAGACAACTGCATCTTTTTTAGCCCCCACATCCCATAATATTTCTCTCTCCAGAGTTTTAGGAAAGTTCTATTCAAAAACTGACAAACGCATAAAGTGACTATTTGGTCCTTACCCTATATTCAGGCTTCTCATCAGCTTTTATTCTGTTGCATATTATATATTGGAATCCATTTCCAAGAATCTCTTTCTTAATCATTCCCAATAACTGACCTACATGCTCCAAACAAAATCCCACTGTACCCCAACAATGAAACATCTTTTATTTTGCCGCTAACAGTTGGTAATATTTCACAAAATTAAATATCAACCTGAGTATTTTTAGTGTTTACTATACAATAACTGAGTTCTGACTGAGTATTCTGACCAAGAACTTATCTCTAAAGCATGACTATAGTAGACAGCATCTTGGAAACATATTTGAGTATACAATTCTGCATACTCTGAAGAGAAAGAGCAATACTGATTTACTATTAAGCATAGACGTATGCCTACTTCTGAAAGTACCCCATAGTATTCTCATGGTAACCTCAGCTGTAACTGCTCAAACAGGTGCATTATTGGGAAAACTGTATTTCCAGAAGCTGGAATACAAAAGATGCACACCATCAAAAAACACACCCTTGTATTTATTTTCCTCTAGTGATATTGTAAACAAGTAATAAATCTTTGTTAGTCAAAAAGAAATGCTTTTGTGGCAGTCACTACATCAGTTTCCATACCATCGACATATTATAACCTTTATATAGGTCAACAGCCAATATTTTATATAAAAACTGTTGACTATATAAAACAGCTGTGCACATTTAAAAGAAGCCTCTCATATTAAAACAAGGAAACTGAAAATAGAAACCACTCTGTCTTCTGTGGCAAGATCATCCTAGCTTATTTAAAATAATTTTCTCTGAAGCTTTTTACCTCTTCGTCAGATGCTAAGTGTTGAACCGAAGTTTCGTGTGGGCTTTGGGACAATTTTATTTCCGGCTGCACGTCTGGATGGACAGAGGAGTCCCAGAAGTTGCACTCAGATGCCTGCTTTGTCCACTCAAGTGCATCCCAAACTATTAACTCACCTACGTGAGAACCTGTCACAAAAGTCAAATCTGAAGAGAGAAAAAAACCATACAGAAATCACATGATAGTAAAAAAAATAATTTCACACAAAGTAACAACCCTAGAAAGGGAAGACAACCCATTTATGTGTAAAGAATGTGAAGTATGTATGAACGTGCAGTACATAACTGACTGGACAAAAACCTCTCTCTTTGAGTAAATAGTCATCTAATTACCTAGCATAGATCAGACGAGCTCTCTTGTCAAATCAGAACTAGGAAGGAGAACATTCACTCATCACAGTGCACAGTACAGAGTTCCAAAGGCAAGGAACACCACCAGAAGTTTGTACAAATATTTGAACTTCATTTCTACATACAAAGCCCTTCTATTCCTTGGAGAAGCAAGTGTAGACATCCCCCAGACACAACCAAGTATGTCTCTGCCATAAACAGAAATACTGATCACAAATTAAATCGATGTGTTAATGGCAATATTGAAGTAGCTGCTCATGAATTTGTTTACTGCACATGGAAAGGAACTTCTACAACAATATTTAATGCATGTAGCATCTTGTCTTTTTAAGCCAAACACTGCTTGCCTTTCATAATAAAAAAGGAGAAAATAATGACAACAGTTAAGCTCAGAAAGAAATACCACAGAAACCAAGTTTTCTTTTTTTCAGTCTCTTCCTACCCCTGTAAAACAGCTCCTTTGTGCCAACCAGGCAGGCACAGATACACCCAAGGTTAAACACACACTCAAGCATGCCTCTTTTCCTGGTCACTGGGAGTGCTCCATAAAAGAAAAAAAGACAAGTAAAAGAGAAGGGGCTGATACTTGCAGCAGAGTTGACAGAATTTCAGGTATTTGTTCAGTATTACCCTAATAAGTACCATAGATTGTATCAGCTTCCAGGCCCTCTTTATAATGGATCTACACGCAGGCTCACATCTGCACACTCAGAACCTTCAGTTACCTTAGGACTACAACTGCAATGGAGGGGGCATTGCATATCCCATTTTAAGAATGAGAAAGAACAAGACAATGAAAGTAGCATTTTTAACTTTCTCAACAGAAAGACCAAGAGTTCCATTTCCATCAATTACATTGACTCTTCTACACTGTAACTTGCCTGGTTTCATTTCATTGTTAATCCATAAACAAAGCAATTCTATTTTGTCATATCACTACCTTTGCAGCTACCCAAAAAGGTACCTCCACTAGCTAATGTCTCATTCCAGTTAAAACTTTGGTTCAAAGAAAAACACCACAGGTGAAATATCCCACTGGTAACTAACAAAACCAGTAACATTATAAAATTACTCTTACCATTGACACTCACTAATGATGAAATGTTATCCTGATGGTCAAGAAGGTGCTTTACTTCAAGGACATTCCAACCTTCAGACCCATTGTTGGAAGCACTCAACCTAAAAATTACTTCAAAGATAGAAAAATTGTCTAAATAAGCTTTTCCATTTGGAATAAGATGGGGCTATGCTTAAATAAAATATCATTTTCAGAGACACAAAGTAAAACATTGTAAGTGAGACCATATAAGAGCCACTTATGATCATTCATAACATTAAAAAACAGGAAGCAGTTATTTCATTGTTGCCACTAAGGCCTCTTACCACAGCAAACCTAGGGTGAAACACTTCAGCCTACTCATTCAGAAATTCAGAGAACTGGTCAACTCAAGAAGTGAAGAGTATCAGACACCTTTATGGATAAGTAACTAAAAGTAAAAAATGTTTCTTGAGGACTCATCTCACTGAAAAATTAATATTAAAAAATGATGCAATATCCTCTAGTAAGGCAATCAATATTGTCAGAAATTAAGACTTTATTTTAATCAGTCTTGGAATTTCTTTTCTATCTACAAAAGCTACTCCTTATAGCTTTAGATAGTAAGGCATCAGCAATACCTTATACTTAGGATCCTGGGATAAGGAGGCTCGAGAGAAGCTGAGTATCTGACAGCTCAGCTAAGCAGTTCCAGGCCTTCTCCAGAAGAACAAATGCCAATTGCCACAATCAGATCTAGACAGGTGGTACTAACACTGCGGGAGCTGACATAGGAGCTCACCAAGCCACTCTGTCACTTATCATCAGTCCTCTTAAACCAGGGAGGTCCCAGTCAGACCTCCCTGAGGTTGCCAATGTGATGCTTATCTACACAATTGGTTGTAGGAAGGACTGAGGGAACTACAGGCCTGTCAGCCTAACCCCAGCACCAGATAAAGTGATGGAACAAATTACCTTGAATGTGATCATACAGTGCATACAGAACAACCAGGGAATCAAGCCTAGACAGCACGGGTTTAAGAAAGACAGGTCCTGCTTGACCAACATGAGCCAATGGATGCCCAGGTGGCCAAGAAGGCCAGTGGCATCCTGGCCTGTATCAGCAATAGTGTGGTCAGTAGGACCAGGGCAGTGATTGTCTCCCTATACTTGGCACTGGTGAGGCCACAACAGCCACTTGAGGCCACACCTCAAGTACTGTGCTCTGTTTTGGGTCCCTCATGGCAAGAAAGATATTGAGGAGCTGGAACATGTTCAGAAAACAGCAATGGAGTTGGTGAAGGTCTGGAGCACAAGTCTTATGAGGAGAGAGCTTGTTTAGCCTGGAGTAAAGGGAGACCTTATGACTTCCCACAACTACCTGAGAGGAGGTTGTGGCAAAGTGGGCACAGGCCTCTCCTCACAGGCCACAAGTCACTGGAGAAAAGGAAACAGCCTAAAGCTGTTCAAGGGGAGGTTCAGGTTGGACATCAGGAAGAATTTCTTCACTGAACAGGTAGTTAGGCATTGGAACAGGTTGCCTAGGGATGTGGAAGAGTCGGCATTCCCGATGGTGTTCAAGAAATGACTAGACATGGTACTTAGCTGTATGGCATAGTTGGCACAGTAGTGATTGGTCAAAGCTTAAACTCAATGATCTTCGAGGTCTTTTCCAATCTTAATGATTCTGTGGTTCTAAATATAGTAAAGTTTTGTTTTGCATGTCATGCATACCTCTAAAAAATTCTTGAGTAAGATTAGTATTGTCCCCTCTTTGTCAATGGTAAAAGAAAAAATGTTGCTGACTACATCCTAATAACCATTTACTTTTCCTATACAATTCCAGCAGCATGCTCTTCACACATATCTCTGATAAGCAGCTGTTATGGACATGCTTATAAACACTGGAAAATTCAACATACTCACTTAGCTCTTTGCCAACTGCTGCCGCAACACAATTTTTGGGTAATTCAACCAAAGCACTGATGCCTTTGGAAAAAAAAAAGGAGAGGGGGACAAGGGAGAAAAGCATATTAATAGATCACAAGAAAACACAACAAACTGTTAATTCCTTACTAATGAAGTTCTTAACAATCTTCTTTCCACATATCAAAACAGAAGTATGTTGCCTTAAGAGGAAGATAAATGACATCAGAAATGAACAGATTATCTCAAACAGAGGTAAGATCAGCAGTTTTGGTCCCGAATCCAGCAGAATTCTGAACATCAAACTTATGGTGAAGTTGAAAGTAAATTAACTTTTTATTTTAAATACAATTAAGATATTTATGGCCTAATGCTGTATTAAAAACACCATGGCAATTATTGTGACTCTAACTATGGGCAGTACCAAAATTATTAGATACTGGTACTACCTCAAGGATGCACAGTTCTACAATATTGTGCAGAGCAAGATGAAGAATAAAGCATATGATGAAATACTCAGTTTACTGTTTATCTGTCTTCATCTACACAGCATCTCCCCACCCTGTGCTGAAGCACCATTAGAGGAAAATTCCTTTCCCCACAAAGGAAGTCAGAGATCAGGACAGACAACAGGGTCCACAGGGTCCATGGTACACATTCCACTGACTCCCTGAACCAAAGTTTCAAAAGCACTTCATGCTAACCACCACCATCCAACTGCTATTTAACATGGTATTTCATACTGAACCAAAAGAAGTATTAATATCCTCAAGGATTCAGAAAGCTTTGCATACCACTACTCTATTCTGTGACAAAAATAAGGCCAATACTGGTTCCACCTCTGAATGTGGTTCATAGCTTTGTAAGCATCTTGGTAAAGTAGAGCAACAACATACAACAATTTTCTTCATATGGAGAGGTAATATAGAACTTTATTAATAGAAAAGCATGATTGACATTGACTTCTGATTAAGTTTATTATATTCCTATCAAAACGTGCATTTTCTACATCAAAAGTACTGATTCTTAACCATAAAAAGTAATCTTTACTGCTTTACTGTTACAAAGCTTCACTTAGGAATATAATAAAACTCGCACTCAATCACACAAAAAGCCAGCCAAAGGATCTGGTACCCGTTACAGCAAACACATATATCAGCATCTGAGATCCAGTCCTGTAGTCCAAGATAATGTACAGTTACTGAGATCGGATATATGCTAAAATTCACACAGCAGAGGACATTAAAAGACGTCTTAGTTCGGAAACTATTAAATCTGACATTTAAAAAAATAAAGAGTGGCTCTAATACATAATGTTATCATTAGAATTAAAATGAATTTGCCAAGTTGGTTTTGCATCATTATACAGATCCATTTTACTTGCACTTTAACAGCTTTAATGAGTCATTTCCATTTTTACCTGCATCAGTAAGATGACTGGTCTTACACAAGAGATCTAATTTTCGGTTCCAAACACATAGATCACTCCCTCCAGACAACCATACATTTAGCCTTTGAAGAACTGTCAAACACTGCAGAACAAAAATCAGATATATGTTTCCTGTGAAAGTTCTTCAGGGAAATGATCATGAGCTTCAGTTAGATAAATCTTTAAGTACTATGAAATACAGTATCAAGGTCTCCGAGAAATACATATTTAATTACACAATAATATGTTAAATTTTTCATCAACACTGCAAAACCTTTAAATGCTGTATGTTGCCTTTTCCAACACAGTAATAAAACCAAATCACAGCATTACCTTTGTTCTACATCCTTTCAAAAAGAAAATTGAGGTATTAAGGGTTCCAAAAACAAATTAAGAATTGTACTCACTTCTCAGCCACTCATTACGTACCTATTTTTAAATAAAACAATGCTGTTCATTCTAACACACATGCTCACATGAACCATGAGCCAGACATAATAGCTTAATGTACAAAACAAAATAAAAACATTTATAGAGTTTCCTCCTACCTTTACCGTAGAATGGAAACATGACACTTTCTGAACCTGTCTGCCACTACTGCAGTCCCAAACCTGTCTTTATTCATTAAGGAAATGGAAAGGTTTCTACGTATTATAAATGTAAATGCTGTGTTGGTAACTAAATGACAGATTAGGAAAGAGGTATGCAGAGACTCAGTCTCCTAAACCATGACAGTATTTTCAATATTTGGCCTAAATGATATATTCATAAAGGCCTGTTGTGGATTCATTTCTGTGGCATGGACTGTATCTACATGTGAATAATAACTAGTGAAACCCCTGTGTAATTCAATTACAGCTAGTGGGTATTGGTAGCTATTAAGCTTTGAGATGGGCTGCAGCCTGTGTCAGTGTAATCTTTAAAAGAAAAACCACAAAAAGCCTACAGAAATTTAAATTCTCTACAGATCAAAGGATACAATAACTGTTCTATCAGCTGATGCTGTTATAATCAAATCAGTTTTTTCTTCAGTAACATCTGATGAAGAAAATGGTGCTATAGCTGTAATTTTGTGTGTGTGCCCATGAAGTTCATAAAGTTTTTCTCCAGTCTGAAAAACAAAAACATGAAAATCTAAGGGCAAAATAGGAAAATTTCTACTATTGCACAAAATATATCACTTTTTAAAGCAATCATTTCCAAGAGTCTAAAAATCTCCCTTCTTAAAGTAATTTAAGGATTTGCTACTTACTACCTTCAGTGTGTTCAGGATCTTAAATTAAATAAAATACTACCTGTAAGTTTAAAGTAGGAGTACATAAAGCAAATTATGTCCAACTAAAAAACTCTAAAAGCCCTTAAGAACAAAATTCTGTATTAAATTCATTTATTTTTAAGGCAAATATCGGCCTTTTGCCCTTCTTAATTAACATTACAGCAATTCAGAGTTGTTGACAAATCCTTATTTGAATTTTTTTTTTTACTTTAACTATTGAAAAAGTCTAGCCTATATTTATGGCCAACTTCCTGCCAGATTTATTTAGTATGTACACTTTCTATAGATTCAAGCTGGTGCTTTAGACAACTACAGCTACTTTTACTAACATTTTAGTTGAATGGTAAAACCCTACAAACAAACACGCAGAAGCAAACTGGCATTTTAACCACACAGCTAAAATACAGGGTAATTTTAACTGCAAACTTCTTGACAGATGTGGATAAATGTTTTAAATTAAAAGTACGAAGATTTGCTTTAACAAACACAATAAAAGTCCTATTGAAGCAGAAAATGGAACTCAGTTAATAAAACTGGATATCCAAATAAGTTTTATGCTCTGCTCAGAACAAACTGCTCAGAAGACTTATTCAACATGAGTTTTAATATTCAAATCCCTTTACATTTCCAAATTATAAAATTACAAAATTATAAAAGGCCTTCAAAACCAGCAAAGGAATAATGGAAACTGCTCAAAAGTTTCAAGTCTCTCCTTCTGTATTTTAAACTACAGCATCATAAATGTAATATAAATTTTTCAGAAGATTTTAAAGAAAATTCAAAGTTTGGGATTTGTTTCCTGAATAGAATGTTTGATAGACTGTACACAGTATGTCTCCCCTTCAAACTTCTTATTAAATAATGTAACTCATATAGTAGACTTCCCTTAACATAGGTCTAATGCTCACTGGTTCTCTACAGTTCTGCCAATGATATGGAGAGACAGAGTGAAGAGTAGAACAGCGGATGTCACACAGAGCAGTATTTATATTCTAAAACTAATGTCTTAGTAAGGGTTTTGAAAGATTTTTATCACTCACAGCAAGCAATTAAGGGCTTGTTTCTGCATGGCATGAAATACTTAATTCTTACTGACTTTGGTATCTTTCCAATACAACTTTGTGATACTTTTCCATTAATCAGTCATACTACAAAGAGGTACTACTAGGAGAGCGATTTAAATGTATTCCAGTCTTAAAAATCCTGGCAGGGTTGGAATCTTTGCTACATATTTGTTGAGTTCCTAGTCAGCACTTCAGCATTTACAGCAAACATGGAACATACTTTCAAAGAGTAATTAAAGCCACAACTTCATACATACTTCCACTTTTAATACCATGATTTCATCTAAAATTTTTCTAAAATCACTATGTCATCCTGAAACATTCTTTTAAAACTTACCCTTTCCCCAACTTCTACTTTCCTAACTCTCCTTTGTAAACTAAGATTTAACAGACTCCCTCCACTCTTACATTTTTAAACAGAGCTCTGCAGTAATTCTTATTTATTCTGCTTTTTTGCTCCTAGACATTCCTACCTCTTTTCTACAACTTCTACCCTCTCCACAGCACACAAGCTACCCCCAAAAAAGACAGCTAACCTGAGCATTCCACAGAAATATGATTCCATCATCTCCTGCAGATGCAAACCTGAAAAAAAAACCAAACAAAACAACAAACCGTAACAAACTGAAAACTTCATTATAGCATAATGTAATGGAAAAGCAGTCAATACTTACAGAAGAAAACATGCTTACAAGATGTATCAGATTATGTCTTTAAAGAATAACCATGTACATGTAAATCCTAATTACAGTTTCTAAACTGAAACAGTACATTTAAATAGGTGACTAAGAACATATACTTAATATAAGAACAAGACTTAAGAATTCCAATACTATTATAAAAAGAACGCCCTCATGAGTCACCTCACTCTTTTCTAGTCATGATCACCATCTTCTGTAACCTTGTCTGTTTCCTGAAGGAGCACGGAATGGTCAAATGATCAACAAAAAATCTATTCTTAAAATGTGTTATAAACTCTGTTTAATTTAATGGGTCAAATGCTAGAGTATTGCAATTTTATCTCAGACTGGTTTTTGGAAGACTCTTGCTGAGGGGCTTAGCCTTCTTTAGGGATCTTCCAATCAATATGAGCCTTACCTCATGTTCAAAAAGTACAAGAGCAAAGAAGAAAAAAACCCAAAAAGACCAACCAGCTTTCTGTTACATTCATAGAGGATTTATTTACCAATCTGAGAAAATTTTCCACTCACTGGTTTTAGCTGAGCCACTGAGAAAACAAGAAAATCCTTCTGTAAAATTCTCACTAAGATGATATTATCTAAAGACCTGAAGCGTGAAACTTGGCTTACAATAGTTGACAAAAAGCACACAATGGAATAGCTGCAGAAACTAAATAAAAACATTTCAGAGGCTGAGTAACAATACTAATCTTACTGAAAAGAATCAAGTGAAAAATATTATCATGTGTTTAACAACACAGAAAACATCATATTCTTGATAAATAAAAATTTAGAATTACTGTCCAGTGAAACAACTCTATTAACTCCTCAAACTCCCAGAATACTAACCAGCTCATTATCTATATGTTATTTCATAACTTATCTTAAATATAGCTACCAAGGCTTTAGTTTTGCAGTGATTACCATTATTTTAGTTTTAGCACTTTACCTGCTGCCAAATAACAAAGCCTAAAATGATAAAAGATTTCTTTGCATCAGACAGCATCTGCAAGCTAAGAATACTGCTGTGTTTCTACAAAGATGAATTACACCTATTCAGCATACATTTGAGAAAAACATACTTTGATAAAGGATTATTTTAATAACTTGTCTGGAGAAAAAAGGGACTGAAGAAACCACACAAGATTCTTCCATTTTTATATACATATTCTGGTGGACTACTATATAGAAAAATAAATGTTATGATAACGCATGTAACTTTTCTACATATATATATATTTATGACATTAAAAATAAAAACTGGCTAGCTAAAATTCCTCTGTGGAGTCTTCTGCGAAATTTTTATTTATGTATACAGATATATATATATAAATAATATTAGAAAATAGGATTATGTGGGCATTTCTGAACTGAAAGAAACCACTACAATGGTCTCTTCCAATCAATGTGCATGGGGAGGGAGAGATCTTTCCCCCACAAAACACTTGCTGTACATTGCAAGGATATAAAACAAACTCTTGCCCATGTTAACTTCATGCAGTGTATTGATGAATATATTAGAATTTCCCTTCTGTGTCTAATCCATAAAAGATGTAATTACTACAGCTCCTTAACAGAGCTACTCTTGTCTATTACTAATGTTCTTAGTCACTAACTGTTTTCTATTTAATTCCCCACATCAGTCAAGAGTCACTGCATTTTAAGCCTGACTAAAGACTTCATAACCTTACTTTTAAGGCAGAAAAATACTTCTTCTCTTGTAGAATTATGTTAAACTAAAGAATATGCAAGGCTAATTTAGAGAAAACTAGAATAGAAACTAGGTTGTAATGTACAACTATCATAATTCACTCTTTCAGTCTTTCAATTCACACTTCCGAAATGACAAAGGTAAATACAATTACTTCATCTTTCTTAACCCGTTTTTCAGTTTTTAGATAACTCTGGCCTCAGAAGATAGATAACTCAGTCCAAGAGTTACAGAGAGAGACTGTCATGAAATATACAGAAAGGTGCCTATAGCTGAAACCTGAAGGAGAGAAACAAAGAAACTATCAGGTTTTGAGGAATTATAGCAAGTTGAACCAGATCAAACTGGAAGAAACATGTAATGCAGATGTTAAGCATATGGTGACTTTTGCCAGGTAGTCACTCTGAATAAAGTAGTTTAAAATTTTGAAACCTGAAAAGTTTCAAAAATTGCACTAACCAAAGCTCAAGTGAATTTAACAGTACAGCATCAAAAGAAGTGCAACAAAATATTGAAAAGAAAGGAAAAGCAACCCTCAATATTGTTAAAGACTTCAAGTCCAATTGCTACAGCACATCTGTAGGAGTCTATTACATTCTTTCATAGAACCAAGGTAAAACAACAGCTATCCTCAATTCAGAAACATAGAACACATGCATCCTGTCAGAACAGTAGCAGACAGTATTGCATACTGTCCTGTGAGAATCTATGCACGTACAGAAGGCAACGTTCTACCAGGAACAGACTGAAAAAGAACAGCTGAATTAGCAAGAGGCAATTCTTACAAACAAATGAATTTGTACTGAAAAACATAATATTATCACCATCATTTTTTCATTAAAGTATAACTTAAAAGAGAAGCCAAAAGATATAGTAACATAGCAAGAAAAGGGAGTATTCATCCCTTGCCTTTACACTGACTTTTCCTGCCCTCTCCCCAAAAATGTAAAAAGACAGAATTAAAAATGTTACTAAATTTTTTACAAACATATTTTCAAGGACATTATGAAACTATTTGAAATGGCATTTCATACCTGCAATCATCTATTTGCACTAGAAATCGTACTATATCCTGATGGCCTTTCAACACAAGGAGCTCTGTGTAAGGATTCTGTATTTGTTCTTCACCAATTGTCTGTACAGATGATTTCTAAAATTCATAAAAAAGGAAATAAATTTATTTTGTACTAACATAATTATTTTCATCAGGTCTTTGTAATGTCTAACAGTCTACATATAGACTCGTGTAAAGTTTCTGAAATACCATTTTGCCTTAATGAAAATCATTATAAAATACAGTTTCCTGTTATTTCACATAAATAAATTTTCTACAGTATGTGTTTTAAATTATGATATAGCATTTTCTGTTTAACAAAAACATTTTGTACTGATTTAATCACTGATACAGTGAGATGAAAACCCAGATAGTTATGAGCTGTCAGGTGAAGCCAGCTTCATGACTCAATTCACCATACATTCAGTTTTTCATTAAATTACACCTCTTATGAGATGGCTGTGAACTTCTCATATCTTTCATCTACTGTTCAATTTTAAAATCCTATATAAAGACAACATATTTAAAACAAATAAGAACAAATGCTGTTCTGTTCCATAATATATAAATCACCCATTGATAGCCTATTCACAAAACACTAAAGCAAACCGCTTAAAAAAACATAGAGAATGATTAATCATTTTATAGAACAACATCTGCAATTACCCCCGACTAGATTATTAATTAAAAGAACAATCAATCACTTGGAAAAAGCTGATCACTAGGCAGGGTTAATAAAATACTGCATAGAACTGCATTTTCAAGGCAGAATAGCTCTGCCAATCTCAGTCATCATTTTATTTCAAGACCACTTTTTTTATAATTAAGGCCTTAAATATTCTGGAGCAACTTGTTGTCAGACATTATTTTTTTAAATAAACCATCTAAACAGCTTGGTAGTTACTCAGTCAACAGCCCTCTCTCCCCTCCACATTTATTTTACACACAGTCAACATATTATTTCCAAGACTGCCCTTTCTTTGAGGACTCAACAGAATGTGCATTGTAAAACAGCAACTACAGAATACTGCACCAAATCCAGCACACATGACAGGTAATACCACGTGAAAGACAAACTTGTCATCCTCAGATACTTGAACTTTTTCTAGCAGGATTAATAAATTATTTTCTATTACTTTGACATTGGTATTATGATAATATTCTTCAGAAACTAAGAATGACATAGTTAATAAATATGGATGGAAAGAAACCTGTGGTTATTTTAAAAATGAAGAGTTCTTCATTTTTAAATGAAGCTCTTGTGATTTTATCTTGGTTTTGTGCTATCTCATGCATTTCATGAAGCAACTGTTCCTCATTTCATGCAACCACAAGAGAATAGCAGTTCCCATTTAAGATAATGCAAGCAGAATCTGCACGGCTATAAGAAATTTAAAAACTTGGAGTTCACCCATCAAAAACTAACCAGAACGCTCCTTAAAAAATGAGAGTTCTAAAAAACCTAAGCAAATCTCAGTACATTAGCAATACTGCAATCAGAAAAGAAACATTCAGAAAATAATTTTAACACAATCCAGAAAAACTCAGAATTTGAATGACTAACACCCGATTCTACAGTCTATTATCGCTTCCTATTCAATACAAAATGGTGCTATTTCTTTTGAACAACATGTCTAATCTTAATTCTAACAACAACTGTGAATACTAAAAGGTACAGTGCTGATAAGGTACTCATAGATGAGAACAAAATAACACTTTTTCCCCCAGAAATGTCATCTAACAGGTTATGCTCTCTGCTGATCTTCATTAATATTTACCCAAGTGTTAGGTTACATGAGCGTTCTTTCTCTGAAGAAATATATTTTTTATACAAACTACTAACTGGACTCTTCTTGTAGCAGCACCAAGTTTTGGAGGTAAAAGTTGGATACTGATGTTAATGGAATCTATTCCAAACTTGTACATTTTTATGCATGACCTGTAAGCAACACTACAGTAATCAGGAAAAAAGAAACCAAAATGTTAATCTCAACCTCAAAACTTCCTATAATCCCCATGATGTGAAGCATTTAAAAAATGGGATTTTCAAAAGCAATTCACAAAAAACACAGATAAGAATGTGCACAGGAATACTGATCTATGGATCATGGAGCACAACAGATTAGCTCCTACGGACCATGCTGCTATTGCACTTAAGTGCTCCCACTATCAGAGCCACCCTGCCTAAGATGAACACCATGGCTGGCCACCAACTGAAGAGATTCAGGAGCTCAAGTCTAAATATGACTTCAAATTCCGCAATCTAATAAATAAATAAATAAATAAATAAATAAATAAATAAATAAATAAATAAAATGGGCAAGGAGAAATTTCCATTTCCCAAACTCGGGACAGCTTTGCCAGAGGTTTCCCCTATTCACCCAGTGCAATGCCACTCTATCACATCTGTCTGAAGGGACAGCACAGAAAACAAACACCATCAGTCCATAGCCCACACACTGCTGTGGGCTTTCTTACCTATTAAAGATTACTAGATGAAACAATATTACCTCATGCAAGGGGTAAAAAAGTTTAGGGCATAACCCTCAGCAATACTTGCTATTCACATTTTCTGCAGAGAAGCAAAATCATTACTATCATTCCACACAACTGTGAGAGCAATACAATGAGAACAAAAGGCCTATGGAATGGATTTAACCAAGGCATGAACGGCAGAATGGAAGAACCGGGCCACACCTTGATTCCTGTTCATGCTTTATTAAATCACAGTATATAAACTGAGCCAGAGTCTAAACTTTGGAAAAGGACACACAACAATGCAGTTTTCTAGCATACCTGGGAAAACTGCATCACATTTCCCATCCTCCTTCTAAAAACCCAAACCTGCAAATACGACTGCAATCCAACTGGCATTTTGACTGATGACAAAAGTCAGAGGTAGTCTCACACACCATCATTCCAACCTGGTGCAGACCCAAATTTCCACCAAATTAAGTACTGACTTTTGAAGTCGGCCATGACATTGGCATAACTTGCTCATGAACAGCAGCTGGAAAATAATTACTTCCTCATACTCGTCTAGATTACAAAAGCATTAAAAGTGTATAAAGAGCAACAAAACCTTTAATTAAATTCTTGTTAAAACCATGCTGAGAACTTCAGCAGACTCTCAGAGACATGAAAATTCCAATAATCTCTCCCTCTAATTCAGCAACATTACTCTTAATCTGAGTAGTAGGAAGAATGACTGTGTATACAGCACACTACATAACAAAGCATATTTCAAGGATGAGGAACTAAGAAGAAATGCAGGAAGGCTACCAGAAACTACTGTGACGCATAAATAACAATACTGCCCACTACGCACATTATCGACCTCACAGCGCTGAAGGCAAACCTTGCAAGGACTGCATGCAGGCTCCGCACCAGAACCCCCGCC
>JAHLSL010013598.1:0-44209 GCA_025920805.1 Petroica traversi | reverse complement strand
CTGCAGAGCAGCAGGACAGTCATTCATGGGAGTTTACCCACTCTTGTCGATCGCCCAGCCGTGCCTGAGGGGCCGTGAGGGGCAGATGAAATGTTCTCTGGCCTTTTACCTCGCTGTCTTCCCACCGCACAGAAGGTTTATCCTATTGCCTTTGACCGTATTGCCATACTGCTTATTACCGCGTCACAATTATTTTATTACCATTTTATTGTGACGGTCTTCAGCTGTCTCTTGAAGTGGAATGAGCGCCAAAATGTTTTCTGAGTAACAGGCGTCCCTTGGCTGAGCCTGTTTCCAGCTTCCCTCGCTGAACTCCCTGAGGCCTTTGGTGCTCCTGCCAGGATGGAGCAACAAGAGTGGGTAAACTCCCATGAATGACTGTCCTGCTGCTCTGCAGAGCCCCGGGATGGTCCGGCTGGTAAGGGCCGCTGTCAGCCATCTGGGCCAACCTCCCTGCTCAAGAGAGCACATTCATAGGATTTCCCTGGCAGTTCTTGAGTAGCTGCAGTGAGGGAGACTCCACACCCTCTCTGGGCAATCTGTTCAGTGCTCGGTGACCTGCAGAGTAACAAAGTTCTTCCTCATGTTCGGGTGGAACTCCCAGTGCATCAGTGTCTGCCCATTGCCTCTCGTTCAGCACCACTGAGAAGAGCCTGGACCCATCTCCTTCACACTCTATAGGCATTGATGAGGTGATGTGTTAATGCTGGATGCTTTTTGAGTTTTAGGTGAGGCAAGATGGCAAAACCCATCCCAAAAGGCCACACAAACCCCATTCTTGTGAGCAGACACAAGAAGCCCTGGAGGTGTAAGGATGTATCCAATAGGCACTCTGAGCATCTGAATATATACAGGTCACTTGCCCTAAAGGCTTTTTGCCCACATTTCTTCAGATAACTCCACACGATGCCTGAGATTTCCCATAGGACAGGAGATTATGGTGTTTTTCCAAATTACAGGATCATTGAGTGGTTTGGATTGGAAGGGACCTTAGGGATCACCTAGTTTCAACTCCCCTACCATGGACAGGACCATCTTCCACTAGACCAGGTTGCTCAAATCCCCATCCAGCCTGGCCTTGAACAGTTCCAAAAATGTGGTATCCACAACTTCTCTGTCCATCCTGTTCCATTGCCTCACCACCCTCATAGTGAAGAATTCCTTCTTAATACCCAATCTAAACCTTCCCTCTTTCAGTCCGAAGGCATTCCTTCTTGTCCTGTCACTTCATGCCCTTGTAAAAAGACCCTCTCCATATTTCTTGTAGGCTCCCTTTAGGAACAAGAAGGCCACAAGAGAGTTGACTCAGAGCCTTCTCTTCTCCAGGCACAACAATCTCAATATTCTCAGCCTTTCTTCACAGGAGAGGGGTTCCACCCCTCCTGAACATCTGTTATTGACCAGTCTGTGAGTGTCAAGCATGCAATGCTAGGATGAAATGATAGTGTAGTAACCTAAGTTCAGCAAATATTTGTGGTGTGTAACCTGAGATTTGCCATTTGTAAACTGCTGTGAGTTCCCTGCAGCTTTGTAACCAACTTAAGCTGATAACAGTCATAAAGCAGTTTTAAGGCAGTTGTTTACTGACTTTAGCAAACTTCTGCTTTTTCATTTCAGTTCAATCATGCTGATTTCCATCTTAGAGGTGCAGTTCCTGCAGACTAAGGGCACAGCCAGTGGAATTACTTGGCAGATACACCTGCCAGGGTTTCCATGGTAATCAGCAGTTTTGTCATCAGCAATCTGGTCCTTGGCAGTGTCCCTAAATAATTTGGTGTATTCTCCAAACTGGCAAGTGTTGAGTCATTTTGTTAGATTTTATTTATTGGAAGAAAGGCCTTCACAGCATAACACTACCTACAGTTGTATGACCACGTGAGATGAACTGACCACAAGCTCCTTCCACCTTCCCCCTGTGCATTTGAAGGAAGAAGAGAATTTGTGAGTAAAGTTGAGCCCAGAAAGAAAAAAGACATGTTGTAAGGTATTTTTTCCTTTATTTCTCATTATCTTACTCTGACTTGATTGGCAATGAATTAAATTAAATTTTTCCCATGTTAAATCTGTTTCCTCTTGATGGTAAGTGGTGTCTGATTGTCTCCCTGTCCTTATCCTGACCCATGAGACTTTTGTCTTACTTTCTCTGCTCTGTCCAGCTGAGAAGGGGAGTGATAAAGCAGCTTGGTGGGTACCTGGCCTCCAGCCAGGGTCAACCCCGTACAGATGGACTTCAGGAGAGTGCTTTTTGTCCAATTAAATAGAACTGAGTGCAGAATTCTGCTTCTGAACATCTTTTAATTCCTTCTTTAAACTAGCAATGCTGTCTGCTTCCAGAATTTCTACTCCGTTTTCCATTTCTCTGCCTTTGTAGGTGGTACGAATTTTTTCTTTCAGTTTAAAAAAACCAGTTTTGTTTTTACTATTTCAAACATCTAATGTACTGTACACTTCCAGGAAGTAGAAGCAACTTCTCTGCTTCCCAGTGTGGTTGGTAGAGATGCTGTGTTTGTCGTAGTGCCTGGGTAAAGAGTGCAATTGATCACAGCATTGCATTTCATGGGCCAAGATGCAGTGTTTTCTGCAATTTATGGCTTGTTGCTGTCAGCCATTGGCAAAGGATTGTGCTCAGGCTCTTAAACTATGCAAAAATGATGGAGTGTTGGAGGATAATGCTCACTGCAGGAAATTTATAGCACATGTTGTGATTACACGTGCCCACTTTCCCACAAAAGTGGCATTTCTTGTACCCAGGCCTTTGTATCTGAATGCAGGTATACTTTTTCTTCACACTTTCTAGCACAATGGTTTCCTTTTAACTTGTCCCAGTGAGATCCTGGCCTCTGCTGTAGTGACTAGGCATCAAAACTGTCGCTAGGTTATCTCTCGCTCTATTAACTAACATTTCCAGTATGTCACATTAATTATATACCTCTAATAAATTGCTGAAACCTGTTACCATTTCCTCAAGTTGCACAGTTCTAATTTTTCTGTAGATTTGATTAGTTGAATAGATTCCGTAGGAATAAGTGAACAATGTACAATCATCCTTATTGTAAGAATTACTTGGAGAGATTTTCACAAAGGAAGTACTAGAAAACATTATTTTAAAGGTGACTTCTCTAAATCAAACTATACCTTTGAGATATAATTGTGATTCAATTTTAAAATTCATGCCTAATCCAGACAGTATTTTCCTTTATGTCTGATAAACAGATCAGTTGAAAAGTGCCTGCAAGGATTTCACACCCTGTCGAGATCAAATACAGTCCAAAGCACTTTACATATTAAAGAAACAGAGTTAGGAGCAGAGTGGACCAGCCAACAGATGATATTTCAATGGACAGCATATACTACAATCCTCCTCATCCAGCATATATGCCTTAAAAATCCATGCTGCTTTTCCTTCCATTCAATGGTGGTTAAATCCACCCCCTCAGGAAATGGCTAACTTTGCATTCCCAGGTCAGGAGAGGGGTACAGAAGAAATCTGTTATTCCTACAGAGATATTATTCGTTTCAATTCTGTACACCCTCTTAGAAGTGCAGAGTGGCTCTGGATGACGGGGGAACACAGGTAAGTTTCACTTGCCTCTTTCTCGTGCTCGAGGCCATGCTGTCTAACCAGTTCACTTTGTGACTGAAACTGATAAAAAGTGCTGAGAAAATTGGACGCTATGGCTCCTGCCAGTTCAAGGGCATTGTTGCAGATATGCAGTGGGGCACCAGAGCACCCTCGTGGCATTCCTTATGGGATTCAATTAATTTTGCCATATGACCACCTATTTCCCACCTAACCACCAGCATTTAGAGATTTAGGAGAAGGGTAGGAGATCATCCACCTGAGCACACTGAGTTCCTTCTCTTGGCCTGAATCCTGTTGCTCTAGGTCTGGGATATTAGCTTGATTTAGGTGAGCCTGAATCTAAACTCTGGGAACTTGTGAGGGCTTGGAAGTTCAGCCACAGGTGGTAAATAATTTGACCCCATTTATCCTAAGGGGATCTCCTTAGCTCCAGCCATGGTATTGTATCTGAGAGAAGTGTTTCTCCCGCTTGATGAAAGGTTCAGCTGCTTCCATCATGAAATTCTGGAGTTGCTTGCAGGTCAAAGAAATGTATGGGTTCAGATTCATAAATGAAAATAAATAGTTTTGTATTTTTCTAGATTTTTGTGGCTGCAAGAAAAGGCTTTGTCACCCCTTCTAGTCAACGGCTTCCTTTTCCCTTGAAGCCACAGTAGAAATTCACATGATGTGAGCAAACACAAAATAACTCTGCCCCTAGAGATAAGCATCCTTCATGGTCCACAAGGACACCCAAGTTCCCAGATCCTTGGCCCCAGAGAAGCTCACTAGATGGAAGGACCCATCAGCAGGTACCTGAGCACTTCAGGGTCTTAGAATCATGATGCAGCTCATCAAACAAGTTATGGAGTCAAGTCGTGCAGTGCTCCTATCTACATTTTCATGGAGGATTTCTGCAGACTGGAGAGAAGAGAGAAGAGTATCACACGGCTCCTGGCCAATGGAGAGCTAAATAGTGACTTGATTAAATTCTCAACAAAATCTCCTCTCTCCCCTTGGCCTTAGATTTAACATTTGAGTGTGCAAAACGTGTATGGTCTGGTCAGATTCAGAAAAGTTCACCAAAAATGCAGATGAATACTTGTAGGGTGGGGATGCTACTCTACCCACATACTAACAGTCTTCATTTGTATTAAATTGTAATTTATGGCAAAGTTTCTTATCAGCTTTTGTCATGCTGGCACAATCCCTGAAAATAAAGTCGAGGAAAGTCTTACTTTTAACATTAGTTTAATGGATTAGAGTTATTGTCTGTATATTTCCATTTTTAATGCTTTGATGTTGCAGTTTATCTGTGCTTGAACAATCCCTTTTCTGCCTCCACATAGTGTAGCCTTCTCTGTCTGATGTAATCTAGTATTTTCTATGTGTTGTCAATAAATAAGCTTATTTTTGTGTTTCTTGTGTTTGGTTTACATTTATCTGTGAAAAATAGAGTACCTCACACAGTGCATAATGCTGTGTTTCTCTTCACAAAGCAAATTGGTTTGCTTCTTCAGTGCCTATTTCTTGTATTATGTTCTTGCTGAAGGTCTAAGGAAGCAAGTGCCTTAAAATGGAATAACACCTGCATGAATTCCTCAAAGTCTGACTGTACTTTGTGAAGAAAATGGAGTGAACAATTTTTTTCATCTGACAGTACAAATTGCATGCTGCTCTGATCTAAAGTGGAGTGTGATAGCAATATAAGCCCCCAGGTGGCATTCTAACCTTGTTTTTCTAAATCGTTTGTTTTCATAAGGAATGGATCTGATTCTTTTGTTTAAAGATAAATTTTCTTCACCCTCATGGTAGATTTGAACAAAGAAATTAAAGCCATAAGCTGATCCTTTTTTTTTTGACGTTTTCAATTTGTTCATGTTTTGTTGATTCAGATGCAGTAGCCTCAAATCCAGCTTGAAATCTGATAGACATTTGATGGAATGATGTAAATTATACTATATTCCAGATATTAAAGTCCATAACATGATGATGTCCTGCAACAGCTATTCAATGAAAGATACCATTTGACTTTTGAAAATCACAATTGCAGTAAAATACTTTGCAGCAAATTTATGAGAAAGGCGTAAATCAAATTGTAACTAATACCTTACAACACATGGATATTAACTGATGCTGGGTTACAATGAAATCCAGGCAGAATTCAATATTATGACTGCATGACACCCGTGTGGTTCTGGTTGGATTTCTATTTCCTTCCAGGAGTACCAGGTAGGCCTTGAAAGAGCACAACTTGTACCTCCTAGCTTAGTCACCTTGTTTATGCACCAAGGGTGCTGATGGTTCATCTTCTGGTCCCTCATTCACCAGAGGAGGGATGCTCCCACAGAGATTTACTCAGACTGCCTCACGTAGCTCCTCAGCTGAGTTGTTCCCTGCTGAAACATTTTTTTCCCATCAGTTTCACAGTTAAAAGCTGGGGTCTGGTGACACTTTTGCAGTGTTTATTCCCTTTCAGCTCTCTAACACCAGCTGTTCCTTTGCTAGTAAATTCTTATGTGCTTTCTTCCACACTGTCTGGTACATGTGGGAGGAGTGCCCACAAAAAAACTTCACAGTCACCACTCAAATCATGTCTTCTAACTTTTCTCTGCAACAAAATCCACAACTTCTTTATGGGCTGATATGCTGCAAGTTGTCCTTACAGCTCTGACCAAAACTGTCACTTAATCATGTACACCACGGGCTGCCCCACCTGCAACTCTTCACAATCTCTGTTCATGTTTGGTTTATAACCTCTTTGAAAGGCAGACCAGTTTAGCTTGTATTTGTGCAACACTCAGACAGATGGAATCTATGTCCTTCTTTAGGATTCCAATGGGATACGGAGCACAAATACACAGTAATCATATTTAATAAAGCAAATGGAGCTAATTTAAATTACTGCTTAAAATATATTGGTATGTAATAGGTCATAAATAAAAATCGACCTACACGCTGCCCTGGATATCTTTCAGAGTGTACTTTAGGAGGAGTCACTAAGTCAGGGTATCATCAATCACTGTTTCTAAAGCAACAAAACCCAAATTGCTGCTGCACTGTGAGACTCTAAGTAGCCAGAAGGCACAGAGGGAATGTTTGAAATTCAAACTTCATTTGTCTTTGTTGTGTTTCAGCCCTAAAATTCTCAACAATCCTTCTGAAAAGTATATATTTTTCAGTATAAGAACCAAGCCTTAGTTTATAGCAGACTCTTGCAGGTGGTATCTCTGGGCTTTGGACTAAACAAATGCAAAATTTCTTGAGTTTAAATGGATTTTGAAACAAAGCCATGTATGTTTATTCACAAAGGTTTATGTATTACCCTTTGGGCTGTCCTGCACTGTGTAAGTTATACTTTCCTGTTCAGTTGCTTCCACATTTGTCAAACACATTTTTTCATCCTAAGTTTTCTAGTGACATTTAGGTACGGATATGTTCAAGTGCTATGGATAGACTTAAAATTTTATCACCCTGTCCCCTTCATAATATGTCCAAAATTTATCACAGGGTATTCTCTTCTTCCCTAATTCAGAAATGCTTGAGAGAATCCTTTGCCCTTATTAAAAAAAAAAAAAAAATCCTATTGAGAGGTAAAGTATAGCCTGACAGCTGATTACAGTAAAGCTTCGTGCATGTAGCAAAGAGGTCCAAAATGCAAAAAGCCTCAATATATTACCTGTAGAGAATACTCTGGCAGCTACAGCAAAATACCTTGAATACCTACAGCAAATTAAGCAACACTATGAGCGGAGGGGTCTCTTCTTACCTTGCCAAAGAAGTTGTTCAATGCCCTCTACTGTTAATTTTTTAATTCCATTGGGGTCACAATCACTTCCTGGCCATATGAGTACATTGGCAGTGCAATGCAAATGTGGAGCTAATCTTTGCAGCTACAATGGTGAGATACTTGTAGTACAGATTCATAAAGACCAGCATACATGATATTAGACAAGACCTGGTACACCATATCAGCTGCAAGTTTGTATCTTCACTCAGAGAACACTAATTCACACCCACGCATGAGCATGGAACAGTCACCTTAACCAAAAGACTCATCATATGATATGACACCAGAAATTCAGCTCATCCAAACATAAGTGGAAAGGGGACAACAGCACTCCCTTGTATATCAGAGATTCTCTAGAAGGAGGCTGGGAGTTGGGAAGAGTTTTTAATCAAAAGCAAGGTTTTGGTCAGAGAAGCCCTTAAAGGGCTGCACACTGGAACACAGGCAGCCTCAGAAGGGCCAATAGGGACAGAAACAATGGTTATCCTGGAAAACCCCTTCTTGTGCTCCTGTCATCCTGGCAGAATGGCAGAAAGCCACTAGGTACCAAGCAGGGGCATAAAATTACATGGGCATGAAAGATGCATATATATTTCTCTGATCTCGGAACTGAGCATGGTGATGATAGTGAAATTTCAGCATTTATTTGACAAGATGCAATCTAGCAAAGTATTTCCATCACATTTGCTATATGCAGTATCTGAATTGTGTCACCAAAATATTAAAAGGCAAATCTGTCTGTAAGAGTGCTGCCTGAACACTATGTGGGCCACATGCTGATAACTGGATTTCATGCATTTTCTGTTATTTAAGAGAAATCTTCCTGCTCAGATTAACAGAATAAAACCAAATCCTGGAGCATATTATTTTATTTATTAATTTATTTCAAGTAACTTAATGGGAATTAGGCAACTAAGTATCTGAAGGACTAAAGGCTCAGTCATAAAAGACAAAATATGGTCTGACTGCAAATTCCAGCCTCAAGTTAAGAAATACACTGAAGTACAGGTTACATGAGCACAGATGTTGAGGGTTTTTTCTTTCACATTTCAGTCTGCAGAGTTTGAAATAAAATGTCATTCAAGTTTACATAATAAGTTCAAACAAAAATTGTAATTGATGAGCCATAATGATTTATGAGATTAACTAGGGGAAAGTTCCTTTCTTCGCATACCATGGTAAAAAAATACTATTATGTTAATTCACACTGTGCCAATAAGTATAATGATTTTCCAAATTTCACTGCCTTCTCTGTATAAACTACTGAAATGTCACAAGGAGGCAGTGGTATTAGGCCATATTCATTGCTGCCTTTTCATAAAAATTCCCCCTTGAAGTAATATGTAAGGCTAAGTCAGGATACATCCCCATTTTCTTTGGTCTTGATCTCTTAAATCCTCGCACAATGTACAGTTGGAAGCTTAGAAATGCTGTTCTCAAGGCTAATTTTGTGGCAGAAGAGTCTGGATGATGTGGTGCTGAGTGTCTGACTGTCAGCTAACCTGCTGTGTCATTTGTCCTGTTGCTGTGTAGTTTTCCTTGCCTCGGTCCAGATGAAACTTGCTGTGGTTTTTTTCCAAAGTACAAGCAAATGCTGCAGCTGGGCTACAAGAAAATTTGGGTGAGACCTGCAATCTTCCATTACGTGCGTAAATTATTCACAAGAGCCTGTTCTCTTATACCTTTCATGACAAAAAGGGTAAAAAATGTTAAAATGAGTAATCAATAATAGTGGGAACCTTGGTCAACAGAACAAGCTGGCGTAAAAGCAACATGGATTTCAGGAGAATCAGATTCCCTGATTAAACAGGGACCCTCAAAAGTACACCTTTTGTTTCCTCTTCCTCTTAGAATAAGACAGGCTGTATTGATACCAACATTTGGCAGGGTTATCTCTTTTTTTACAATACTGCTTTCTTGAGTAGTGCATTGTCTCCACTGTGTCCTGGCTTAAGGGCATTTTAATAAGCTTTCAGACCTGTCTAAACATTTTCTCTTCTTTTCTCTCAGGTGTTCTTCCAAACAAGTCTGTCACTTCAGAAATAAATAAACCAGAAAGAGCTACTTACTCTGGTAAGTTGTATCTTCAGTGTAACACAAACCAGAACATTTCACCCTACCATTTCTATACAAAGCTTCCACACACGCTGCTGCATATCCTCATAAAGGCAGATATTCTCCATGTAGGGATTTCACATGACCGAATCTGGCACACATGTTGTCCAGCTACTTCAAGGATTGATTCACTTCATGTTTAAAAATGTTTAAAAACATCTTGAGATTTTTTCTGACTGTGACATCCAATGAAAAGGATCATGGTATGCATTTTTCTGCCAGATTTCAATAGCTAATCTGTTCATTCCCAGACGAGTCAGCAAAGTGAGAAACAAAATATTTCTATATACTTTTCTAAGCTTCTGAACTGTTCTTTTTCCTTCTTTCCCAGATATAATCTTGCTCTCCACCTCAGCATCTTGGCTCTCCTTCCTGACCTCCTTATAATATTAATGTGAGGTTGCAAACCCATTCATACCTCTTCTTTGGTCCACAGACTTGTGAGACTGCAAGCTCTGTGGCATAGTTTCATTTTCTCTCACTACTCACCTTCAATTAAATAAAGAATCAGAGGATTCTACCAGAGACCATGTGAAATTTTGTGAGAGGATTGTATTTGAGAGAACCTACATGAGTAAAAACCAAAATTTCTGATATGGCTGAAATATAGGCTTTGAAGACAGATGGTTTTAGTATTTTTTCATTCAGCATGTGCAGTTGAAAAGACAAAAAGCCCAGTTATTGTTTTTAACAGACAAGAGCTGCTTTTTACAAGGAGCCATCAGAAAGGCAGCCTCAGCCTGTCTGAAAAAATTAAGGGAGAAAAAAAGATACATTCCTGTCCTGGGGCTAACCACAGCTCCTCCCTCACCTGAGGGAGCTGGGAAACACCAGGCCCATTGCTCCTCTCCTCACTCTGAGTACCTTCAAAAATTATGGAGAAGGAGTTAGTACTCTTGGATTGATAAAAAGGATGTGGTACTGTGACCCAGCAGCTTTGGCCATGTTCTGCACCATGGCAAGCTCAAGGATAACCACCTGAGTATAAGCTGGGGAAGGGGAAGTGAGGCAGAATTGGCAAGGGCTCACTCGGTCAAGAGTTACAAAAGGGTAAAAAATCTTTGGTCTCTTGATTTTCTCTTCTAGAGACATGTTAAACACATTTCCCATCAAGAATTCCCTAGGGTCTAAATGCCAGAGGACCTTTGAAGAGCAAATCTCAGTAGCTTCCATCTTGAATGGCCACCTTTTGGGGTGTTTTGGTGTGAAATGCCAGGCTTAAGGTCCATTTTAAGAACTGCTGAGTGCAGCCCACCAGAAGAAGGCTGCCTGCAGCTGTCAGTGCTCACTGCCTCTGGGAAACACAACTCAAAGGGTTCTAAATAGCCAAAAATCAGGAGCAGTTTTGAAATGAGTAAGCTTCAAAGCAGCTGCAGCAGCTGTGCCACTAATCAGGCAGTTTGCTACACTGCCATTCAGGTCTTCTCCAGCACCAGATTTTAAAAACAGACTTGATTGTTGAACAAATAGCATGGCCATTTCTGCACGTGCTTCTTTGTGTATCTGGGCTTGGAACTACCACCTCCTTTTTTTCTTGTAGCTGTGATTATATCCAATTGGTACCTTTGCTGCATCAATTCTGGACTCAAGTGAGAATTCAAGAGAAGCAAAGGAAAAGGATGAGGTTATTAAAGGAGAAGACACTGCCTAAGAATTCTCTTGCCATTCAAGAAGTATCACACACACAACCCAGGCTTTCCCTGCTAGGACTGGAGTCTGTTTTCAGTGGGACTGATGGGCTCCCTTCCAAATCCTTGCCCACACTCTCACTCTCAGGTGCACTTCCTCCTTCAGGCTCTCTCCTGGGTTTTCCACACCAATCTCAGGTGTCAGATTTATAAAAATAAGTAATTTAATAGAGTAGTAGGCCAGCAGATCAGCTTAAATTTACCCAGAAGAAAAAATCTCAGCTATTAGATCCTCATGATTTATGCACCTGCCTTCACACACTCTTCATGGGATTTCAAGTCCAATGGTGATTTTTGGGCTGGGATCTTCTAACACCTTATTGGATATTTTCTCTGTGTCCCCATAGCCAGGCTGTTTAATGCTCTTATTTTGTCAAGCTGTAGCTTCTGCTGATGGCTGCAGCCTCCTTGTCTTCTGGTTTGTGTTTCCTGTGCACTCAATCTGTCAGGACATAGTAATCCTAAAAGGCCTAGACTTGGGATAAAAGTCACTTAGCAACAACTAAACACCAGTGTGTTATTTATATTCTTCCCAAACTAAAGACAAGACACAACACTGTACCAGCTACCAAGCAATCTGACTCTGTTCCAACATATCTGGGTGAAAGCTCACAGTTTGCAGCCCAGGGCTCCAGCAAATCCAGCTGCTCATGCTGAGCAAGTACAGCCAAGCAAACAGCAGATTTAATCACATGGTATTATAATTCTGAGTGATCCATTCTGTTTAAAACTCCCTTATTAAGCTAAACAAAAAGTATCTCTCAACAGAGAAGATAGTTTTCTTCTTCATAGCCAAAGAACAGTCATGGTCTCCTGCCTGCACTTCCTAGATATCCATCTGGATTTCCATACATCTGGATATCCATTTTAGCATTATCTAAAGGTGATGTCATAGCTGCTTGCTTTTTTTTCTTTTTCATTTTTTTTTTCTTTCATTCTAGTGGGGCTAGAACTTCGTTCAGGTTCTTCATAGAGTCAAGGAAAATTGTACATACATTCTTGGAGACAGAGCTCTGCTTTCTTTCTCAACCTTAGAACTTTTAAGGATCAGTGTGTGTAGAAAAGACTGGTTCCTGGGCGTGGTCCTTGTCAACACCAGCTCTGCCTTCAGACAACACTGATGAGTTGCTGCAGTTGATACCAACACTGCCACCAGCTGCACTCCGGTCTCCACGTCAGCCTTTGAGTGAGACAGGGGCTCAGGGTAGAGTGGATACCTTTTTGCTTTCTCAGGTCCAGATTAGAGGTAACTTTTGTGATTAAATCAGGTATGAAACAAAACAAAGTTATGGATCTGGGATTTAAGCCCCATCTTGTGTCATACTCTGTGATTGTGCCTAAGCCTCCAGCTGCTGTCTCCCCTTAGCTGCAGGCAAGGGGAAGTGTTTTCCCTGGACTCAAGCAGCCATAAGATACCAACAAGTGAGCGAAGACAAAATGACAAATACATATAGCTTCTAGGCAGACATTCCCATCCTTGCCAGACGCCTCAGCTCCTCTTGTCATCTCCCATGTTAGACAAAAAGCCTGTCAAAGCCAAACAGATTGGTAGATTACAAAAGCCCCTCTGACCCCCTCTCTTTTCCCAAGAGGATTCACTTCCTTTCAGCTTTCACATCATTAGCACTCTCATGGCAGGCAGAGGGTCATTTCTAATTTGTGAATGCCCTTGGACCACAAGCTGGGATTTTTAATTTGTTTACCTTGCATATTAAACAGTACTTTCAAAGGTACTGTCGATAAATCCTCTATGAATCAGAATCTTCACTCCAGACCTTGTTGTTACTTTCACTTTTTTTTATTTGACTAGATGAAATTAAAAAACATTCCATAAGGGCAATCTCGGTCACCAAACACAGTGCTGTCAGCGAAATCCCCAGAGGGCTGAGGGAAAACCTCTAGGGCTTTGTGACATGAGGCAAGAGCATGACTTTGCAAAGGAGAAGTCAAACCAAGCTGCTACGTCAGATCCACAAGTGGGGACTCAATTCCTAGGGTTGTGGCAGTGAAAAATGCCTCCTGGGAGAAGCTCACACAGAGCCTCTGTCCATCAAGAGGGATGAAGGGTATTGCATCACCTTGCCCAGGGTACCCTTGGTAGTACCTAGACCTGTGTTATCAATCCCTGAGCACCACACACAAGGAACCAACAGGGAAATCTCAATCAGTTCATCAGCTTAGCCTTCCCTCAGAGGTCCATGACACAAAGACAAGTATAGTGCTCTACGCAGCTGTTACAGCCTTACATCTTCATGAAATGTAGCCCTGTCCCTCTTATTTCTTCTGCAGGGTAAAGGAGGAGGTTTTATCTACTTTTCATGTTTTGAATTCACAAAACAGGTACGTTAAGTCTATAGGACAAAAAGGGAAATGCCTGCATATGTTTGAACATAAATGCATGGCAGTTCATCAGCAGCACTCACACTTTCTCCCTCTCTCTGGCTGATAGGTGGTGTTGCAGGGCTGTTGAACTCAGGCACTGATCACATATAGAGCCATGTGGAACTCAGCAGTTCCAGTTCACAGGGTTTCTGCTAACCTTGGCCCAGTTTTAGCTCCTGGGAAGTTTGTTCACACATATAGACCAGGTCTGAGTTTTAGGGTATCTAAAAAGCTGGACTAAAATGTAGTTCAACTTCTCATGGAAACTCTGGCAAAGCCATCACATTTAATAATATGTAATCAAATGGTCATTTGAAAGGACCATATTTGGTTCTTCTTATTGTAAAATTAATTCAAAATTTCAGCCCATTTCCCAAAGATGTGTAAAGATTGTATTAGAGCAAATATGAAAGGACCCAAGAGATCCCCACTGAGCACAGATAAGTTCAATGATAGGTTGTTTTTCTGGTCCTTCTGCTCTGGTACATTTCAGTAAATTTCACTGGATGCTTCATAGGAAGCTGCAAGAGGGAAAAGAAATAAAAGAAGAATATAAGAGAAAAACAAACCACAAACTATCTCTCAAACGGTTATGACTTGACCTTCTCCAGGGTAAGGGGTAAACTGCCTTTCAAACAATTTTGTTTAGAGCTTTCCTTACATCCTGAAACATCAAAGATATTCTATAACACAGCATGGGAAAAGAAAAGAGTGTTGTCAAACTAAACACACACTTGAGAAAATACTGTCAGCCAAGGGAGACTTACTGTCTCAAAAGATAGTTAACATTTTCATCACCTCCTGGGCTTCCCCTCTGCTTCATCATGAGCAACTGCTGAAGTGGTCACAACTTTCTCTTCTATCCACCCTTGTCTCTGGTACCTGGGTCTTCCAGGTAGAGCTGCTCCATCATGGAGAAGAGTTGGTCACATCCAGCAGTCCATCCAGAGAAGGAGAACAGGAAAACAAAGTAAAAAAGAGGCAAGAGAGGAAGTGGGTAACCTTGGGCTGAGACCACAAAGAGTGACCTCTCTTTGCAGAATATCTCAATATTTGTCTTCCTAGCTGGGTCTTCACTCCAACACTCCTCATTGGTATTTTCTTTCCTGTGTTCAGAGCCATGAGCCTGGGCTCGGGGATCATGTCCTCCTTATAGTGGTTTTGCACATGCTCTTCCAGTGCCCCGTGGAAAGTCAACAAGTGCAAATGACCCTCTATATCTAAGACAACAGCACAAGAAATGCCACAGGGCCTCTCCTGCAGGGATGTGGAGCTTCACTGGTGATGGGAGCAGCACCACGAGGGCCCTGCTCAGGGTCCCCCTGCAAAGTGGTGCACTGGATTGGAGAGACTGCGACCACACCAACAGGGACAGCCAGCTTCACAGACTGAGCCCCCTGGAAAGGAAATTGAGGGGCCAGAAGAGCCCCTTAGACAACGAATTATCTAAATCAGGCAGTAAGATGTAACACTGATTGAAAAGCTTGTTCAAATTGCTTTCACTGTGATTCATAAACTCTTCATGTAAATTCATATGTTAGGATGAGCACAAAAATTAGAAAGCTGGAATAAGATTGCTTTAATTTAAATAAGAGACATGGTTGTATGGTTGAATATTAGGCCTTTACACTGTTAGCAGTAACCCATCAGATGTTAACAAAATCTGATATGCAACAGTTTTACATATCCCCTTGTGGGAGAAAGATCAACTTGCAAACCGCTTTATAAATCAGCCACACTGTTAGAGTTAGGCTACTGTATCTAAATGGCTTTTAGATATGCTTCCTGTTTTCAGCTACCATATTTACAAATGAAAGCTTTTTCAAACCACGTCTTTTAATATAATTTGCATATTTAGTAATACATTGATTAACATTAAACACGGATTATTGCAATTTATTTCAGAAACAGATGGGATGCATTAAGTGAAAAGCCAGAGCGTTTAAACAGAGCACACTCCCAGGCTGACTCCCGATGATTGATGAATACAAAAACTTTATTAACTATCAAGAAAAATAAAAAGGAAAAAGAAAAGGACACTTCGTGCTGACTCCTTTTCAAGCACCTCCCTCGCTTAAGATTATACAAAACTGCCATTAAGGGGAATTTAAATAAAATAATGCCATTCAGATACGTGCATGGCTTTACGGAAAGCTCTGGCGCAAGGAAGACAAAATTCTGACCCTGGGTGTCAGCTGAAAGGAGGAGCAGCCTGCCCCAGGAGCCGGGGACAGGTCCCCCGCCGTGGGCTCGTCCCCGGTGCCAGTAGGTGGCAGCCGCCCACAAGGCACATTTCCAAGGCGTATTTTGGGCTGGTTTTTTTTCTTTCAGCGCTCGAGGGAAACTTCTCGGGCTGGGAGAAAGCTCTGACGGGTTTCCTTCTCTTCTCCTTGGCCTCTTAGCACCTGGGTTTCAAATACGCTGCCTTCGGTTGGCACCTGATAATAGGAACACCCTGCAATATGTTGTGGGACTCTCGTGTTTGTGTGTGCAAGTATATAGTATATACAAGACCAAAATGTACATATATTGTATAAAATGATCAATGAATCAGTCCCATATACAAGGATATGCATATTTTTTTAACAGCAAAATTATTTAAAGCAATACAATGTGAACCTGCTATTCATGTTTACAGATATTCTCCTCAAAGGAAACCTTCATGTCCCAAAAACAAGCTAGCAAGTCTTCCATCTCTATTTAGGAATATACATTACAATAGTCAAGAAAGGAATAGGCAGTGTCATCGAAAGGGAGGTCCATTGGTGGTATTTAAACATGACAGCTCATGAGCCATGGAAGTGTGGTACAGGAGAGGATTACTTCTGTATGTGCCCTGCTTCCTACACTCTTTTAAGAAAATGTATCCACTGCTGGGCACTGATTAACCCGTAGCCTGACCCGGTGCATTGGTTTGTATCTTATTTAAATTAGCTTTCTGTATAATTAATGATGCAGCCAATTAGTCTGACAGAGCCTGTATACCATAGCTAAAATAAGCTTTGACACTTCAATAGATCTCTTCAAGTAGATTACATAAATGTTTTTTCTATACTACCCATTCAGAGCCTTTCCTTTTGTCATGCATTTCTAACAAGAATGGTCCTTCCCAAAGCAGTTGGTGGAAATCTCCAAGGGGAAGCAGTTTTACCTTTCCCCTTCAGATCGTTTCCTTTCCAAATGGGCCTTGTTTTCCTCTCATGCAGTTGCACATGAGCTTTGCAATTTAATACAGTGGAAGGGAGAGAGGGAAGGGAAAACCTTCTGCCCTCCACACAAATACAAACTCACAGGCAGAGTAATTGTATTCTTTTCTTTCTGGATGGAGAACATACGTCACTGTAGATCTGGGAAAGTAAGACTCCATCCATGAGAGCACATCATGATGTTGAGGGAGTAAGAATGGCTCCCCTTGAGCAAAGTCTGAGGGAAGAGACCTAGGAAAGGGAAGGCAGTTTTATCTAGGGTTCACTTGGGTGGTCTACTCTAAAGTTGGTCCAAAAAGAAGGCGCAAAATAACCTGGGACTGATTGTAGTGATGATGGGATTTAACTCCTAAATTACCATTTTCCCGAGTTCTCTGAACCCAGGGGAAACTAGTAGAAGGATCTGTATGCTCAGTCCTCTGTGAGTCAACCCACCACCCCTGCAGTCAGATGAGATGAGAGGACACTCCAAACTCCAAAGAGGAAGAAACGATTTCTTTTTTTTTGTCCTTCACTGCTGTTGCTCCTTCTCTGTCCTCTTGTTCCTAAGGGTTCTTGTAGTGGGAAATGATTTTCAACACCTCTGTGAAGGGAAGAAGGAGATGTGTGTACACCTCAGGCACCTCCTGCACAGCCCCCAGCAGGAAGATGAGCCTGTACATTTCCATACCAGTTTGGGTGCCCATATGTAGCACGGCTGGACATACAGCCTGGCTGAGAGATAGCACATGACATCGCTAGTTCATACCCTACTGTCTGAGCTGCCCTCATCTCCTTTCAATCTTTGCAGTAGACCAAAGTTTTGACTGCCTTATTTAAAGCCCTTAATCTAAAATCCCTCTGTTTTCTGTTCATTTATCTTTGTGCTGTTGTTACAGTATGCAACTCTGGACATTCCTATAGGTCACAATTTCAGGGAAGATGCTGTGCACAACTGCATCTTCACTTAATCTCTTTCAGATTAATCCACTCTTTAAGGTTACTTGAGCAAGTTTCTTTGCATTCACTAGAATAGGGAGAATTTATTTAGGGGAAAAATAATAGAGAGTATTAATTCATGAGCTTGTTAATACATATGAGCTCTCCTAGCTCCAGGAAAGAAATTATTTGTTAATATTTTGAGTTGCTGTGGCACAGAGCCAATGTTTCAGTTACACTACAAAAAGCACCCAAAAATTACCTATACCTCTTTTCCCTGTCTTCAAACTTTTATTAAATACTCAAAAGTATTTAAAAGGTCAGTTACCCATTTTGCTGCTATCAGGAGATTACTCTAACATGATGTGTTTGTCTCCTATTGTGAGTAGTGAAAATCCCCCTGTATCCAGTGTGTTTTGTTTGGATTGAGATGGCATGCAGCTGATGGCTGTGACCTTCATGGTGGCTTAGATCCCTGGCTGGCACTGATTTTTGATTTAGTGCCGATCTGCTGCGCTTGTCACAGGCTGCAAGGTGCTTTCCATGCACTAATGGAACAGCTCAAGGGCAGAGGGGCCCTGTAAATGTCTATCTTTCACCAACACTGTGCTAAATAGAGAGCTGAGTTTTCTACATGTGAATGACAGAACCTGAGATTATATACAGGAGTGAATTGGGAGTTCTTTCACCTGGGCTGATGTTCAGCAGTAAATAAATGTCACTGTAAAATGAGAAGTTTTTATTATTCTGAGTGGTAATGAATATAAGTCCACAGTATTAAACAGCATACTTAATATTGCCTATATATCCACATCTGAAGACAGGAGCTAGCTCTATACAGCCCATGTCCTCATAAGCAGTTATTTCCTTTGAATACCAAAGGATTTGTACCAGAGTTCAGTTTGACTCTGTCTGCATTAATAAGTCATTAATAAATCCTGTTCCTTAATGACATATTCAGCTGAAAATGAATTCACCCTGAGCTCTCCCTCGCAGGAAACCAGCACACTGGATTGCAAATGGCAAAGGATTCCAGGTTAACTCTTTGCTTATTCACTGAAGTTAGGAATGGATGAAGGGCCAAGATAATGCTATCCATGTAGGAAAAATCTCCTACTAGGCTTGAAGGAGGTTTCTTTGACTATGAGTGTGAGAAAAGGGTATTAGGTTTGCCACAACCTTCATCTTATAGGGAGTAATGCAATGTATTTTAGTCTCATATTAATCTTATAGTTTATTTTTAACAAAACAGACCTTATCAGGATAAACGTATTTCTTACACTCAGGACTTCCTGGGGAGCTCCCATGAAATTTCCACATGTTAGATACAAGCTGGAATATTCAGATAACATAAATAAATGGGATCATAAATTCATGCCCTCCTAAGTATAATTAACCAGATCATACCATCCTTTTCTGCAAAGGAATCCTGAGTGGAATCAAAATTAGGAACCATGCATGGGCTTGAAGTGGAATGAGGAATTTTGCTTATGAGCCAGAACTCTCTCTTTTAGTTGATCACTTCACTCCTTATAATTGGAAATTATCTAGGTTTTAGCTACTTAACTGCTTTTTAAAGTTTTTGGTTTAATCAGTAAGGTTGCCATCACTAATTTCTAAGGTGGGAGATGAAAGGAAAGAGGCCACTGCTTCCTTGCTCTGCCTCTTGACAGCTAAGTGCATTCTTAAGACTACTCAAAACAGCATTTTGCTGTCCATTGCCCCATAGAAAACAAGGAGTAATTGTAACCTGGGAGCACTTGGGCTGTGGAGTGATGCTCAGGACCAGCTTTGCAGATGTCAGTCTATGTCCTAACCACTTTACTGACCAAAAGGGTACAAAAAAGCCATAGCAAAAGAAAATTATTTAAGTCATTTTTCAAATCAGTTTCCTTGCTTATGGAAAACAAACAAAAAACCAAACAAAACTGTGACGTTGAATTACTGTATTATAAGTACAAAAATTATTAAATCAACCAGGGAATTTCTATGGGAAAGGTAGAGGGAGTAACATTCACTATAGAATTTTGTAATACAGGGATTTATTGTAATTTTCTCCAAGCTCTTTTTTTTTTCCAGCAGTAATGAATACTCTGGGAATTTTAACTATAGGAAAAGCTATAGGAGAGTACTCACAGTCTTCTCATTTGGCCTATGAATGTACTTTCACCAGTTTTGACAGTCAGAGGCCAAGCAGGCTCAGGCTGTAGGCTGCAAAGCCTCAGTTTCCTCATCTATGACAGAAGAGTTCTACTCCTTAGGGTCTTGTTGGGCTAATTTATTGCCATTATCAGACTACAACAGGCCTTTCCTGGAGAAGCATGAGAAGCTCTCAGTCCCACCTAGGCCTGAGCTCTTTCTTGGGCCCCAGCCTGAGCCTTGGCTCAGAGGAAGATGATTTGGAGGGATGAGGGTGACACAGCACAGTTTTAGACTGTGGAGGAGCAGGCTTTCTCTCCAGCACCTGCTGCTGCATGGGGTTCATTCGAGCACTGTGGTGGTTTGGAAGACCTTGAGAGGGACACCTGGAGCTGTCAAATCACACGCTGCCCAGAGCTGCCAGGCTGGCCCACTGCCTACATCCAGATTGCAGCTGGGCACACAGCTCCCTCCACTGCCCGTAAGGGAGCCAGGACCTGGCAACCCCATTCCACGGCAATCCTCCTCTCTGCATGCACTCACACACCACAAGAAGCTCAGTACCTCACAGTCTTGTCTGCCAGGAGTAGAGGGCTTGGGTTGCAGTTCAAGTACTTTGAAGTGCACTGTGTTGTGCCAAAGCCTGGACCTCACTTGCAAAGACAGTGCCACCTCACCTGCACCTTGGACCTTGCCCTGAGGCTGTTCCTATGGTCTCAAGCCCTGATACCTGAATTTCTGGATCAAAAAGTGCTGTGATCCCTATGTTATCACAAGGCTTGTCCTGGTGATAACATAGGGATCTTGGAAATGCTGCTGCAAGAAAGGCATGGATATCAGCAGTCAAGATCTGCTGTGGAATGTCACAGCTGATGGGAGACTGCAGGCAGGAATGTGTATTGGTGGTCATACTTAAAAGATAATATATGCTTTAGTGTGCACATGATGGTTTTGCAAAAATTTGTATCCTTGGGTACTCATATTCCCTAGCATACGACTAAGTTAGGGAGGAACAATAAAATTACTCTTTTCAGCTCTTCATTGTTCTTATGATATAAGAAGATAACAGATCTAAGATGTAAGTGGTTTTTGCCCCAGCCACAGAAAAACCATAATTGGAAATTCAAGACCTACATGGACAGCATGTGAGAGCACAGATTTACCTAACATATAAATGACATTATTGGAGAATGCTTCATCTTTACATAAACTTTTCCCTGTGAAGGTCAGTGAGACCTTTGTTCATTTGCTGCATAAATCCCAGTTGTTTAAGGCAGAGCTGCTGTGGAACAACACTCTTTGAATATTCCTACCTCTCAAATTTGGGAATCAGAGGAGAATCTCACATGTATGTGTGAGAGTCTTTACCAACCTTCTCTACCCCCTGCCATTTAGGCTTTCTAATGCAGCCTATCCCATGTGTTCCTCTGAACACACGTGCTCTCTGGTGTTTTGAGAAAAGAGGGTATTATCTAAAAACTTGCTTTGCAAAACTTACAGAGAGTTCAACATGCTCTTTCTTCTTCAACTTAACAGAGACACACTACAGTACATAATGCATGTGAACCTTAGATTCCTATGGATGATCCACTCTGCAGAGCTGCCAATAGATGGATAATGCAGTCATCACATCGTATGAAAGACCTTTTTCTTCTTCTTAATATTTTTGCCATTGACTTTTTGAGATTTTTAACTGGGGCTGAAATACATAAGACCAAATTCTGAGGGAGTCTCTGGGCCTATGGCCTGATCTGTCTTTTTGCGTGCATGAGGCTGAACATTCAGTCGCTCAAATGGCTGGAGAGTCCCAAAGTGAAGGATATTAAAACCTAATTTTCAGACTTAATTTTAGAAAAAGCTGCTTCAGTGTTATGTGGTACAGAGATATCTCATTAGCTCTTACCAGATCCCTGCCTTTGGAGGGCTCTTTCACTGTGCTAATGGCACTTTGACATTTTGTGGATTACTCTTTCAGGTTCCATAATCAATTTAACATTAACATTCATGTAAACTATTAATGAAATAATATTAAAAAAGAAAAATGTTCCTACAATACTGCAACATTTTAATGCCTCATTAAAATCATTAGTAATGCTAATATTAAAGAACTTACTTCATCTTTCAGAGAACCCCAAAATAAATCTTAATCAAATGTTTGCTAACGTACAGCCAGAGAAATAATTTATACATTGCTGGCATATAGGCATCACGTACTCTAAAGATGACACTGTAAGGTCACATTATTAAGCACTCACAACTAGTTCTGGCTTTGGAAACTCATTGTACACAGTATTATTTTATAATTATCATTAAACATACTGAATATTGTTTGTGGTTTTTATTTATGAGGGAAAAAAAAGTATATAGTGTGCCTCTCAGCCAGCCAGTGCTTTCATGGAATTCAAGTTGCAAACAATGACATGCTTCACTGACCTCAATGACTTACAAAGGCCATTTATATTCAGTACTCTCATTTACTCTATCTTTAAAAATGAGTAAGAGACATATATTAATAGCAAGAAACTGGGAGAATGATTGCATCACTACCCATCTCCAGACTTATTGCAACACTTCATTCTCCAGGAGCAGAACTGGCATGGGAATGTAAATGTGGTAGATAATATTTATATAAATTTTTTCCACAGGGCTAAGGGAAGGCCTGTGGTCGTCCCTTTGCTGGCCAACTTTTGTGAATCATTCTGAAGAGCTGTAGCCACAGGAGTAGCCTTTATTCAGTGAACTGTAAGGGTGAACACCAGAGCTGAGTTCTGATTTGGGGCACACCAGAGCTTTAGACATGTAGCAGGGACGTCCTTAGCAGTGTGCTGGGAGGAAAGCTGGCTCCAGGTCACACCAGCACCTTCTAGGGAGTGGTCTAGAGGAGTGATGAGGCAGGTGTGAATGCTGAGCTGGAAAGATTCCTCAAAAAGGGTTATCATTTGTTTTAAGCCACTGCGGGCATCCATTTACACCAATGAGCCCCCCATTCCCAGACCAGCAGTCCTGTAATGTGAAGTGGTAAACAGGGAGGTAACTGAGCATGCAAACCCACAGCAAGGAACAGAGAAAGAAACCCTCCAACCTTTCCCTAAGAGCCCCGTGTTGTTCAGCAGCACAGGTACCAGGACTGCCCTCCTAGCCCCTCTCAGGGTGACCCTCATGGGCACAAGCTGCCTCTTGGGTGAGGGTTGCCCTCTCCAGCACAGGCTTTGCTAGGCAGGACTGCTCCAAGGGCAACTGCAGCTTTCCCTGCCATTAGCCAAGGTTCTTATGTTAGGCTGGGGACATGCTTGCTGCTGCACTCCAAAAAGGAGTTAGCTTGGCTTAGATGTTCTCCCCATTAGGCCACAGAATTCAGTTCATCCCTCATTCTGAAGCAAAACATACACAACTTTTAAAAAATCACCTCCTCACCATTGGGTTTTGCTGGTTCCTGTGCCGGATATTTGAGACCAGATCCACTGGACTAAAGAGGAGCTTTGGCCTTAACTTCCAGAAATGAAATACCCGACCTTTCCTGGACAGTGTCCCGATTCACTCACTGAACACCGCTCTCTTTTACAGGAAAGACAGCCCGGCATGTCCTCCCTCCATTTCCAGCATTAGCTGACCCAAGCTCTCACTGCTGAACGGATTTTGATCTGGAAAACCTCCTTGAGGAAGCCCAGCAAATAAATCCATTGGCATAGCCTTCTGAATTCAAAACCAGAGGGCTGATTCTGGCATGGTTTACGTTTTCTCTTTTAATTTGTCATTTGGTTTAGATGAAAGGTTAATTGCGTTTTCTCTTAATATATTTAATATATTGTAGTAACAAGCAAGCTCTAGAAATGATAAAGTAATTTGTTAAAAAACAGAGCTACATCATCTTTAGCCATTCATGTTCCCTTCAGAGAGAAAATTAATTGTTCCAATCTAGTAAGCTACAAAAGAAATACAGCCGACAAAGGGTGAAATATGAACATCAATGGTAAGTTTCAAATTTACCCTATTTATTTTGAATGTAAGATCTCGTGACCCACTAAAATTCAGTTCACAGTGTTTTATGAAAAATAATGGCTGAAATTGAATGTCTTAATTTACATTTAATGCAATTAAGAATGGTTTAAATTATGACTGATGAACAGCACACACAGATGTCAGTCAGTTTCATCAGAATAAATTGAAGTCAGTGTCAATGAATGCTCCACTGATAAATCCCACTTTACATAAAATTAATAAAAATAAGGAAATATAATCCTTAGCTAATTGCAAAATGTTCTGGAATTCCCCTGAATTTTGGAGGGGGTGGGGGATTGTAAGTAGAGAAAGCCACAAAGTAAAGTATAAAGAGTGATTTATTTTCAAAGGTGCCCTGTGTGAAATTGTGTAATGGTCTAAAAGTTTTCTACAAAGGGTGTTTCTGGGCAGAAATACCTTGCTTTACTGAAATGAGTTGTGGAAGAGGGAGAAAGATGCCTGTAATGTGCAGCCGTGCGTGATCACAAAAGGCCTGTCCTCCTTGCAGTCTCCTGGGAAGTTCTGTGCCTCCACACAAGGTGCAGCACCTGAATTGGTATTTCCCCTGCTTTTACAGCTTGTTGGGGACCAGACTTACCTTTGCCAAACCTGGTGCCAGCAGGAATTAGCCCAGAGTTTTCAGCCCTGTGCGGTAAATGCAATGGAAATATCATTTAGCACTCTCACCTGTGAAGAGTGTCAACTCCTCCACACAGGCATAACCTTCCAGCTCTCTATTGGCACGGGGTCTGGCATAGCAGCATTGTGGCTCATTGTGGGTCCCCTAAACACTTCCACAGTTAGGAAGGTAATTTACATGAAATTAATGTAAATTCAGACTGATTTATAGAATGCTTTTGAGGTAAAACAAGTGCACACTGGAATTTCACCAAACATTTGATAGATGTTTTTCATGCTAGCACATGAGGGCAGCTTTCATTCTGCATTCTGCATTGAAGACATATTGTTGCTTTCTAAACAAATACAAAATATTTTTCAGTCTGTCTTCCTGGAGCAAACGTCAGATGTAGGGAGTGCTGTAAGCTCAGCATTTGGCTTACAAAGTAGTTGTGGAGCAGTCCTTCAGTCCTACTGCAGGAAAGAGAGAGCCAACCAAAGCTGAAGTCAGGAGAGTTTTGAGCATTTCTTCTTTTTGTCTAAAGGCTGCAGTGGCTGATTTTAACACATCTAAATTCTCAGGGAAAGCAAAGATTCTTTCTGTGGAAGACCAGGGCAATGCTAAAAAACATTGAGCTTCCTTATCACAAATGGCTACACATGCTTGTTGTGGTTACTGTCATCAGAAAAGCTCTGGAGAACAGGATTACCTGACACATTTGTGCTGTTTCCTGTGATCTCCTAGGCAATCATAAACACTTTTCTTTGTAGAAGCTGCAGGTTACCAACCATTTGTTTGTGTATATATAAAGACAAACGCCTCTGAGATAATCCCTTTTTCACATCAAAGTCTTTTCAGCCAAGCTGGAGAAGTTTCATGTGAAGGAAAAAACCATAATCTTCTCAAATCAAAGCACCATTCCTTCTAAAATGTGGGAAAAGACAAATTATGATGCTACTGTAACTAAACATCCCAACAGTATTTTATGGTTACAAGCTTACGTTTTCATGCAGCAGTTGTAGAACATGTGGCAATAACACAAGCTGAAGTTGGCACTTAAATGTACATGGTGAATATTTTACATAGGTAGGAAATTACTCCTTACCATGTTCAGAATATACCTGCTCCCTGTTGTGTGTCTGTTCTGTGATATCAGATTAATCAGGATGCCTTAATTGTGTATTCTCACTGGGTGCAGGTGTTCATTGTCTGTATGTTAAAGAGTTGAGTGTCCTACCTGTCCTTACACAATATGGCCACTGGGCCAATGTGTGCCCTAGAGAGGTCAGTTGAAAAACATATGAAACCAAGGGAACTGGAGTGATTTATGCAGCTCCTTTCTGGTGCCCAGAAGCAAAAGGACACAAGTTTAGGTCACTGTAGTATCCTGCACTCCATTCACATTTTGCTGTGAAATGTTTGCCAAGCTCAGCTTGCTGGGCTTGTAATTCCACAGGCCTGTGCAAAACCAGCACTGACCCAAAAGCCATGGGATCTGCCACCATCTGCCACCAACAGGAGCTGAGCACTACCTCTCCCTGTCCAAACCCATGGGAGCTGTGGGTGCTCCACACCTGGGGTGAGCCGAGCCACTTATTTCACCTATGGACAGTACAGTGTCAAATGCAGCTCATTTAATTCTTGCCAGAGACTGCAAACAGGCCAATTTAAGCACTTACCTAGGGCCAAATTCTCAAAATGGAGGTGCCCAAGGCTGCAAACCAAAAAAATGAGGTATGTTCGGAAGTGCACTCAGAATTGCAGGCGGTATCAGTACAATGTGTCTTTGCTGTGCCCTTATTATCTTGTAGATATATGGTGTAATTTATGCTAATAGACTGACTCCCAAATTTACCCTTGCTGTGTTAGTTACTTTTCTCGAAAGTACAAATGGCACACTGTCAGCTAAGAACCAGAAAAAACTGGAAACAGATGGCAGGGGAGCAGCCCCTGGTGATCCACCCCAGACCCACCAGTGCACAGAAAAGTGCCTTATATTTTGATCTCCTTATATTTTCTAATGCTTTTTCAATTAAGTTTTCAATGCATAGAGCTTCATGTGATGGAGCCTCCCATGAGAAATTGCTCCAGAGCTGTGTTGTATATATTGCTCTCAAGGAGCTTTTCCTGATTCTTCAACCTAAATTTTTCGTTTGTTAACTTCATCGTATTACTCCTACTTCTATCTCTTTTGTCAGCCTAAATAACTTTCCCCCCTCAGTTCCCCCTCTACACCCTTCAAACATTTGTAGAATGATATCCTCTCCTCACCTTGTGTAGTCAAGCTACATATATTTGGGGGGTTTAAGTCATTCTTTACATTCCTTTACCCGCATTTGTTGCTCTTCTCCACGCAGTTTGCTCTTTTGTTCAGACAAGAAAGCAAAGGATATTCTAAATGTGTGTTTTTCTTTAAAATACATGCTATACTTTTGTTTGCTTGTCTCCTCCATCCACAAATTTTCCCCCTTGTAAGCTAAGCATATAGAGGGAAGCACAAATGAAGGAGGCAGGATTTGCATAGGCATGTAGACTGCCTTGGAGTGACACAGAATGCTAATAAAACTGGTTTAAGGGGTTTTTCTATGTACATTTTTTTTTCCATTTGACTTTAAGAGATCATCACTCAATGTTATTTCTTAGACTGAAGAATCTAAGGCGAATGCTTTGACTTGATTTTAAAGACATTGAATTTTTTCTGCTGGTATAAATAGTATGGACACAGTAAAAGTACTTGAGAGAGCCTAATGAACCATTTCTTACACCCCATTACCTTTAGTCTGATATGACTGAGAGTACGGGCACTAATTATCCTCTCTTTCACAGGCACCGACATAGATCTACAGTAGGTCTTAAAACACAATATTCCATACAACTCTTAGCAGTACCTCATGTAATACATTTCTGTATTTTTTTCTAATCGAAATTTAAATTAGAGACATGCCACTTTCCATCTACCTGCCACTTATATATGTTTTATGAACAATTCTTTTAGATTATTTCCTGCAAAAAAAAAAGTGCAGGTAGCACACGGCCAGTCACAGAGTGAGTCCTAAAAATTAAAGGATTTTTCTTTGAAAGGAGTGAGGCAACCATACTGCTCTGATGACAGAGAAGCTCTGCACAGCGGAGACTAGCACAGGAAAGCTGCCAGTTGAGGGAATCAAGGGAGTGTGAGACGAGCACAAGATCAGAGCTCATTTCCCCTGGGTCTCTCGGAGAATGGAAAATTGCTTTTACTAGTTTAGCTCTGCTCCTCTGTACAAGAAAAGAGCAGGGAGCAAGGCTGATCTAGAGGGATAGGAATACAGGAAATCATGCATTGCTCTGCTCTGCTTTGCATTTCACAGATAGCCTTGCTGAGGTGATGCAGGTGCATCAGGCAAGATGTATGCCTGTTGTTGGTGGTGGCTATGCTTTTGTAAATTATTCGTCAGACTTCCCAGGCTCAGGTCATATGAGGAAGCTTGCTGGCATCCTCCAAATTCTAGCCTTTTCGATCCACGAGGAGTACAAAGTGCAAAGCTCCAACACCTCACTGCCCGGGGGTAAATGCTGCTCCCACCTGGAGTGCAGATTTGCACGACTGTAACTGAGCTTGAACCTTTATCTCACGTCAGATGGAAGATGAAGTTTTCTGCTGGTTAACGAGGAAACACTTGGAAACATATGAGCTGCATATTGGGATGCAGATGGTTCTATAAGACAGTACATACATTTATAAAGGAGACATGTAAGGTCATTGGGAACCATCTGCTTTAAATATTTAAATGTCCTTACACTAAACGTATGAGTAGTTTTGCCCTGGACTTGTAATATTAGCCATCTACCAATTTTTTATAATAATGCTGAAACAAAAGAAAAATGGGAAGGTGGGAGACAAGGCATGGCAACCAATTTACAACATCTGGGCCCTACACAAGCAGCTCAGCAGCAATGCAACCTGTCCAGGAGCAGTTTGCTCTTTTTGCAGTGGTTCACCCCCAGCCAAGGACACATCATCTGGGGCTGTCCTAAAGTCCTGTGCTGCTCTGGCCAGACAGAAGGGAAGGCACTAAGCAATTTAACTATCAGGAAACCTCCATGATCCTGCTCCTCCTTGGCAGGGTGTTTCCATAAGGGGGTAGTTTTGATATGATTTGCCTTGTCCAAGATCTTTTCCTTGCACTAGTCCATATTCTAGCTGAACTTCGGAGAGCTATGCCTCAAGAAACTCTTGACCTGCTGACTCTGCATTGATTTTCCCAGGAAGACAGGTCCCACTTTCTTCATTACCCCCAGTACAAACCAAAATAAACCTACTGTGTCCCCCTGTCTGCACTGTACTCCTTGCATGGTTTGAGAGCCCTATCCTTGCTGGCAGTCATGCTGGCACTCAGAGAAACCACCAGCCATAACTGCCCTCACTCCCACCTATGCAGACCCATACTTTTTCTGAAGACAAATGTAGAGTTAAATCACTTTGGTCCTCCTTTACTTACGTATTTTTCACCAAACAGAACCACCCAGGTAGAGAGAGAGGAGCTGGAGATCTTCCAGGAATGCAGCAATTCTCCAGCCCTGCACCTCTGGAGCCCACAGCACTGCAGTGCTCCCAAGAGCCCCCAAGGAGGAGCAGTCCAAAAGGATGCACATACTCTGGATTTAGTTCCTCACTGCAGCTCCTATAATCAACACCGGAAAGCAGAGAGCACCAGCTCCTTTCTCTGTGTTTCTCATCTGGGTTTATCTTAGACAGGTGCCTTGGGCTTCCTGGGCCAGTGTGTTCATAGTGCTGGCTAACAACTTTGAAGAGCCCTGCTGGGGCAGGCCCGACATGGTATCCACAGCACACAGAGCTGCTACTCCTGCCTGTGCCACCAGCAGGCTAATGTCTTTATGTCTTTTGTGTCTCTGTCTCCTCTGTGTTCTAAGAAACAGAATAGTCAAATTTTTAAGTGGTCATCCAGTTTCACACCCTTTGCTGGAAGTATACATATCCCATATTCATCATACTTACATACATACATACATACGCACGTACATACATATATATACATATATATGTGTGTGTGTGTGTGTGTGTATATATGTGTGTGTGTGTATATATATATATATATATATATATATATATATGTATGTATATATATATATGTATATATTATTCCTGAGGTCACATTTCCCCTGAGGTCTGTCCCTGCATTACAGTTCTCCTGTTCATCTCTCTTATCAAACATATGCAGGTATGGGGATTAATGAATTTACCAGGACAGATGGATTACTTTTGATGGTAAAAATCCGTTACCAAAAGAAGGAAAGCTGTTCTGTTGCTCTCATCTGGAAATAAATGAGGAGTAAAACTACAGCTAAAACCATTTGTGAATGTTTTTCAGTCTGAATCATTCTGTCTCAGACTGCCTTGAACTGTAAGAACAGTCCTGCCTGCAATTACCAAAGCCTAGGAGCCCAGGATAACCTCCTTCCCCAACATGAAGCCTTCAATCGTACTATTGAAAATGACAGTTGGTTGTTGTTGCTATTGCATTTCACTGATGTTATGATTTAGAGCCTTGTCTTACACCTACTGAGGAGAAAAGACAAACTCCACCACCTTCTGGGAGCCCCCACGCTTTTCCAAGTTCTCTTTGAGATTGTTTGGTTTAGGTTTGTTGGTTTTTTTCATTTTCCCCAGGAGACCTTGGTCTGCGTTATTGCAGAATCACTACATCTATCTTATCTTCATTTCAGTACTTTGTCCTTCTTAAAGATCCCTTTACAAATACTACTTGCACCGTCTTGAAAGCAGCTTTCAATTCAGAGCAACAATGTGACTTCTTAATGAAATTTGTGCATCTATGTATGCTTGGATAATATTCACAACAAACCCCAAATGGCTACCCGGAGAAAGAGTGAAGAATCTGGAATGGAGAAAAATAACAAAAAAAGGATAGATGAAAAGCGAAAGTGTGAGGAAATAATTGCACTGCCCTGCTCACACAATTAAAAAGCATATGGGAGGAAAACAGTTAAATTAGCTCACAGAGTGCATACAGGAGTTTTGCAGCTCTACAGTCAGCTCAATTATAAACATACCCTAAAAGCAGCATACTGATTTTTAAAGCAGATTACATTCTCCAACAGCCTGAAATGGTCTCTTTGACACCACCAGCAGCCACCTCCTCCTGCTTTCCTTGTCCTTTGGAGCATTATAGACTGCACAGGATGATTTCAGACTGTCAGGGCTCAAAAACAGCTGCTCCTTTTCTGGAAACCAAACAGCCCAGCCTTCCACTTTCTATGGCAACAACAGTAAGCCCTTCGCAATCTGACCTGCCGAAGAAAACCTGCTGATAATTAAATGTTAATTGCTTTAATGCAGTATGCATTATGTGGAAAAACGCAAGTTATTTTAATCTGTATTTTAAAGAACACATCTGAGGCTTAAAATGCCAGGCAGAGGTACCTTATAAATTGACAGATATATATTTCTTTTGCCCCTTTGGTGTTAGAAGAGACTCCTATGAGTTTAATAGAGGTGTTGTTCTATTATTTCTCAGACTTTCAGGTCTCTTCCAGACAATTTAATTTTATTTCTATGCAAATTCAAATGCCACATCAATAGCCAAGTTTGAGTGATATTAAGATGTGTCTTTTTAACCACCACAATGTTTCTTTTTATTTCAAAATATATCAGGAGCTGAGCCTCTCTGATTCCAGCAGACAGAATGTGTGATTTGACTGAAGGATCTTTATTCCTGGATAGATATGAACATCCCCAGAGGGGCCATGCCACACGCCACTTCCAGCACCCTGAGGGAAATAGGATTGTCAGCTTCTCAAATTGAAGGGCTTCTCTAGAGCAATCTGTCTCCCTCCTGCAACCTTCTGCTCAAATACCTTGCCTTCCCTTAAACTTCTTAGCACCTGGGCAAAAAGACCTCATTACTGTAGCAGTTTTCTGCCAGCTTGGCCCAGGCCCTGAGGAGACTTTCCACCCCTGGGACTGAGGTGATGGGGATGAGAGGAAGTAGAAAGCACAAACTTTTTTTATGTATAGGGGAACAACTTCTTCACAGATGCTTGCCCTGGCCAAAATTCATTGTTAATGGCTGTCATGGGCACAGGAGTGTCCAAAGTGTGTTACACTGCTTTTTCTCCTGGCCAAGTTTGTTGTTATATCTTACCTTAGACTGCTGCAAATTCCATGATGCAAATGCCTGTGCAGGGCATTTCAGGTGGCAACAGAAATTGCCAACACAAAAAAAAAAAAAAAAAAAAAAAAGTTTATTGCCATTAACTTTTGTCTGGCTCAGGAAGTAGTGGGTATGAGACAAGTTATCCCACAATTAGTGCTTGTGTAAAATCACTGATCATGTACCTGTGTTTCCCAAACCATCTTTTGGGAAGAATAAATTGTGCAGGGGCAGAAAAGACATACCAAATAGCACCAACCACTCCTCCCTCCTTCCCTGTTTTAACTTATCTGCAACTCACAAAGGCAAAATACCAAAGTTAACGGTAGGGAAGGGTCTGCTGCTCAGCCTCTTTGCTTTCATCACCTTCAGTTTAGCTGTGCAAACAGAAAAACTGAAGCTGACGAAGTTCCACTGGTTTACTCTAGCAGCAAACACCACTTAAAATGAGCTGCATATATGTTGCAGTGGTCTCATGGGGATGTGGGAATACCTGCTTCTGTGATTTGCTGCAAAACTAGTTATAGCCTCAGAATTTAACCCCCTAGACAGGAAGCTGCCTGAAGAAAGATGTCAGCAGAGGCAACAGCACTCCCTGCTCAGTGCAGGGCCTGCCCAAACTCAGAGTCAGCATCCATTCCAGGGACCTGAGCCTCTCCCAACCACATCTGGATTTGATCTCCAATATTTACAAATCTGAGGAGTGTCTCAGTGTTTTTGGACTGCTACATGCATTATTTTTCTCATCTTAAAGCTGCCCATGTAGAGAAAAACACAAGACTTCAGTAACAGTTACCAGCATGATTTGCTTTTATTACCTTTCTGTTCAAGACCCTTGTTTCCCCTTGTAGCATGTCAAATTGCCCCCAAAACCATATTATACAGCAGAGAAATGTCGTTCACACTTCACTGGCTATTGATTTACTTTACTTATTGGCACAAAATCAGCCTGAGATAAACATTTTGTCCCCCATTTCCACTATTGTAAGCGATATAGTTCACTGCAAGATAGGCAAACCCCAATGTGCTGGGTCACAATTCGACATGGCTTTCTAATCAATGTGTGAAAAATTACCTAATGAATAATGGGTTGCACATTTCCACAAACAAATTAACCAGGGTGAGACTGAAACTAATGATTATATTTATCTAATGTAATTTCACATCTGTTACTAGAGCTAGTAATTTTTTTTTCTTTCCATGGCATCCTTAGAATTGCAGCCTAGCTTTTGAGAGACAGACATTTTACATCCATTCAAATGCATAATGTTTCAGTTTCTTATATACATAATTTTAAAACCACAACATATTTGGGAAGTTTGTTGTTATTTTACAGCATTTTCTGGGGGTTGAGTTGCCTTTTGAAATGTGGTGTGGACCACCAGAGCCACGGTGCTCCAGCTGACAACACCCCCCATACAGAGAACAACAAAAGTGATCTTTTTCCCCACCTGATTATTTTCACTGGAATTAGGCTAATGTTATTTGCAAATGAAAAAGTGGGACAGTGGGAAGAAACTTCACGGTCACATTCTTTTTCTTCTCCTTAAAATAGATTTGTGCTTTCTTGATGAAATTATCAGTTTTGTAAAGCAGATGTTCCTGGAATCTGACTGGTGACCCCACACACGTTCAGAAAATAGCAGGACCTGAAGAAGCAGGATCTTCTCAGGATGAGGAAAGCAATTAGCTTTACAGGGTTTGCTTTCCAGCTGGGGGTTTTTATTCTCCAGGCACATTAAAATGGGATGACAAAAGTTGCTTAGGCACCCTCCCTGGCCTTCAAAATATGAAGCATTAGCTTGTCTGTCCCTCTCCCAAGAGAATGTTTCAAAGAAGGGCTTGTAATGCAAGCCAGCAGGGAAGGACAAAGAGGACAATGCTGGGGTTTCCTCCCTAAACTTGACTCACCTTAATTCCTCTGGGGATATAGAGCTCCCCTTGCAGCAACCACCTTCCTTCCTACTCGGGGCCTGTGTCTGCTCCATAACATCCACTAGCTTCCAGTTGTCTTTAAAGATGTTGCAAGAAAAGCAAGAGTCTCCAAATGATGTCACTGCTTGAGTCAACATTATTAAACAATTTCACAACCTGTCTCAGTCGTGGTGGCAGCTTTCATAAGGATTTATTATCCAGAAAGAGAAGAAGAGAGGGGGCTGAGAGTGCATAGAGGTTTGAAAGTCATTGTACCGAGAGTTTAATTATTGTATTTTTCACTGAAGTTGAAAGTATTGAAGAAAATCCAGCCAATTTCATATTACCTCATTTGATTAAAGAAGTTGTATGATTGTTCAGAATGTGTAATTGCCATTCAGTACAGCTGAGCTGAAAAAAAAAGCTTTTTGACTGCATGTCCTTAATACTTGGTGATATTTTGTAGCCTCATTGAACTAGCCAAACAAAACTGGGAAAATAGAACCAGCTTTCCTCTGAAAACATTCTGATAATTGTTTTGACTGAAAATTATGGTAACTCAATGTGTATTTCTGTTTGGATCTGTATGTACGTGCTGTTTTTAATAGTATATGTTTATCTTAGCAGCATTGGGAAGAGTCCATATACAACCATGTATAGAGGGGCAATACATAACTTCACAGGTGGGTTTTCAAACCACAGGAAATAAAGCTTGACACAACATCATGTTTATTAAATTGAGTAAGGCATGTAGACATCCTGCAGTTCTGTGCCTTATAAGCCTACAGTGATGTTTTGTTTTTTAAGTACTGTTTTGTATCTGACTTCTTTATTGAGAAGAGAAACTCTAAATGTGTACTACTACAAATACTTTTTTTTTTTAATGAGGACAGATAGCCCTCGTTCCTTTTGATGCTTGTTCTAGAAATAAATGACCTTGTTTTACCCAGAAGCTTGTAGGACAGCTGAGGAACATTCTGTCTGGGTCACTCTTAAATTGTTTGGTTACAAAGCAGACCTCTGGATCTCATGGAGACTCCTTGTTCCACCAGCCACAGAAGAGGTGTCTATGTTCTACTAGCACTTTACCTAATGAAAAATGGATTGCACAGTTCTACAAACAAGCTAACCAGACAAACAGACACTATCAAGTGTCATCCAGCCTGGCAATGGTTGAGCTGCATCCTTCTGTGGGAGCATCTTCTGCAGGAGCAGAAGGAGTGGAGGACTGGTGTAACACCAGAAGAGGAGTGTTTCTGACCTCTGGGTGTGACTAGACTGAGATATCACCAGCTGGAGTCTGCTCTCAGAGATTGAGATGGGTGCTGCCACTGGGGGAGGCAGGATGCATGTAGGTGTCAGGTCCCTCTGCAGGGGCAGCTGAGCAGCTTGCCAGTCCCCACCTGGCTCACAGATAACTTTGGTGGAGTTCCAGGGCACCAGGATGGCAGCTGAAAAACAGTATGAAAATAGAGCACAACACACTTGTGTGCACACAAACTTGTGTGCAGCCGCCCTGTCCCAAACACCCAATTGCCCAAATGCACCATTCTTCCTAAAGCCCCTTCTTTTCCCTGCTGTGAGCATGATGGCTGCAGCGTCTCCTGGGCTGCCACAGCCTGCAGAAGACACTCAGTGGGAGGGGTTTGACCAGGCATGGAAAACCCAGGGATCCCTTTTTTCCTGATGACCACAGAGACAGAAACAGGTAGACTGAGCGGGGGGGCTGAGCTCAGGAAAACATTTGATGCTGCTGATATAACAAACATATTCACTCAGTTGTTTTTGCTTCTCCTTTATCCAGCACATTTGCTTCTTCAGTTAATGTCTCTTAGCCTACGTCAGGTTCACTCAGTCCTGAAGAAATAACTCAATACAAGCAATTCCTGTTTTAATAATAATTCACTGATTGCTGCATAGGCGTATGCTGCTGGAGAAAGCAGTGAACTCTGTTGACTGAAGAACACAAAGAATGTTGATGCAAACACAGCGCAGAGCTGTCCAGAGGGACTCAGAGCATTTATAGTGAAAGCACACCAAAAATAATCTAAGCATCAGTTTTTCTAGCAGAGGCAGTCGGAGTGTCTCAGCCTGAGTCCAGAAGGAGGTCACACAAGAGAGGCACGGCGTGACAACAGCCTCAGTGCCTTTTCAAGATAACCAGACTGCACCACTTGTGTTTCTCATTTTCCCTCTGGTACAAATTTCTCACTGAGGGTTTTGACAATTTTCAAATATTGTCATGGAGAGTGTGACAACATGAAATGAGAGTAGAGCACAATGATGCAGTAAATAGTTACATTATTAGAAAGGCAGATGCTGGCATTGAAGCAGGGTTGTTGGCCTAAAAAAATAGATTAGGAGGGAGAAAATAGAAAAAAAATCTGTGAGATATCAGAAGCAGTTGATAGCATAATAACATTCATATGCAAGCAAGAGTTTTCTGTGGCAGTGTGAATCAGCTCACATGCTAATATGACCAGTAAATAAACCATAGTAGGGTTCTGCAATTGATATTATTACTCACCAAATACAACTCCAGGCCAGTGAATCATGTCAGAGGATTGCATTTTGGACTCCAAACCCTGACACTGGTACTCAATAGGCAAGACAAAATCCTGCTGCAGTGCTTGAGTAACAGCAGCCATCTACAGATAACCTAAATTCATCATAAACCTTGTGTCTTGTATTTCCTATTGGCTAATCCTTGTCCTTAGATTCTTCAGAGATACACCCTGAATGAGTGCAGAGATACTGCTGAAATTTAGGACTTTTGAATGTGCTGTGCTACCTAAATTGAAGTCAGCAAGGCTGCTGCAGCCTGATCCCCCACTTAAGCAATTGTGAGGAATGGGCTCGCCTCACCCTGCTGTGGAAGCTGTTGCCTACCTCTTGGGCCTATTTTCATCTACCCAAAATGCTGCAAACTGCAGACTAAATTCAGCTCATAAGAATGAACTTAAGAGTATCAAAGGATTTTCTACAAGCTTCCAGGGTCCAATGACTCATGTAACAATCTGATATTCTGATTCCCTGAGAATCTAGTATTCTCCGAGAACCTAATAATCAGAGAGCCTGGGCACCAGTAACTCCAGCTTGAAGAGTTTCAGCAACCACTACCTCAAAAATCAACCCTAACTGTATTGAGGCAGGCACGCAAATAAACTGTGAATTTGTGCAAAGGCAAACTCACTTTTAACCAATGTAGGAGTGCTGCTGTAAAGCCATGGTAAGTGAGATCCACTTGCTCTGTAGGATAATGCTGTAAAGCAGAACAGTCAAAGCAATATGTCAGCTGCCTGTGCTTAAATGCAGCATGTTGCATTATGGATATTCCTCCACAGGAAAGCAAACAGAGAGAAAATTTCACATGTTGCTTTCCTGCACATGGCAGGGCGAACTCAGAAGCAAATAGAGACATCCCATGGAGGTACTCCCTGGCAATGTTACTTCCCAGAATCTGAGGGAGGAATGGCCTGTCCCCATGCATGGCTGCTCTGGCCAGCACATCTCAGCTAGAGTGCAGGTGGGACTCCAGCTGCCTTTGCCAGTCAAACTACTTCCCTGGAAGCCTCTGGAGAATGTGCTGAGGCAAACAGGACATCTTTGGGATTTTCCACTGCTGCACAGACTCTGATACAAGGCAGGACCAATTAAAATTGCTCTGAGTAAGTAGAGGAGGAAGGCTTTTGCCATTAAAAAATTTGCTGATGAGTCAAGTGCCAGATGGTTTGATTTTTTTTTCCTGCCAGTTTGGGAATGAGAAGACCCAGATATATCAAAGTCATTCTATGGAAGTTCACCAGTTGAGTGGCACTCATGATGACAACTGAAGGTGAGGGTAAAAGGCAAAGCCAGGAATGGTGCTTCAAATTGCTTTTCTCCTGGAGTGATTCACACAGCTAGTCACAAGAGCATGTGATGTGTCAAAATCCTAGAGGCAGCAGTGAAAGCAGGAGTAGGCTGGTAGATAATCTTTTACACAGAGGGTCAAAAACTGCTTTGAGTCTGCAGTGGGTCTGGCTGACACAGAGCTACGCTCATCGAGATGTGCTTTGCATCAGTAGCTCGTTCTGAAGGTACAGGCAAAATGTAAGGATCAAAATGAGATTTAAACATGAGATGGGGCTTTGTGGGTTGGTAGAAAGAGCAGCTCTGGAATGACTGGACTTTAACTGCAATGTTAAAGGTGGCCAGTTGCAGTTAATGGAAAGCAAAGATTTGTGTATTCATACAGATTGTAGACAGAGCAAGTAGGGAGGACATTATTTGATAAAGAAGGAAGTCATGAAGTAGTTGTGGAGTTTGATAAGAAGCTAGTGAAATTAAAAGCGCATTAAAACTGATGAAATTTGGCAGCCTACATTACTTTGAAGAGGAGACTGAGGTATCAAAACACTTTGATGTTTTCCAACAAGTTCCTGCAATATTGGATGCTTTCATTTGGTAGGTAATGGTGCAACCAGCTGCTGTCAGAACACTAAGGAGGACTAAGCATGAACCCTTCCATGCTGTTCATGCATGGAAGGCATGAACAAGCAACAGGCTGACTTTGTGGTTGGGATCTAACAGATTGACTACAGAATCCACGGATTAAATCTATAGATTTACACCCTACTGAAGAGGCCAAGAGAGGACGTGATAATGAATGAATGACTACTGGAGCAATTTATTGTAGGCAGAACAAGAATCATCTTCAACTGGAATGAGAAATGTCTGATTTAAGTGAGGACACAAAGCACGTGATGAGTAGGTCAGAGGCACCAGCTTCCTGTATGAGATATGAAGACAGGCCAGAGCAATTAGCTAATAACACAGGGTCCTGCATCCTTTAGAAAACATCTCCATTGTAGCTGTCCCTGCCTAGACAGGGTCCCCCAGAGCCCAGCAGCATTCCCCACACTGGCAGGGATCTGTCCAGTCACAGTTTGAGCAAACGCAAGCTTAATACTGCAGAGCAGTTAAAGCAGAAAGGGCAGAGTGACAATAATATAAAATATAGTGGAATTATCTTCAAATATTTCTTGCAGTAATTAAAATTTAAAGAATAAAGTATGAGTCATTTATTTGCTACCAAGACCTGAAGATCACAAGCTGACAACGAATACAGTTGTGGGTGTTAATTACTGCTTAAAATAGACAAAAATATTAGAGCCACAAACTGTACCAAGTATAATTCTTTATTTAGTAATTTAATATTCCTCCCTTTTCATTTCAATGCATTTTTATATGTCTGACCTTCTGTAGACTCCTCATTTTGTTCTCCAGTTGAAAGAGCAAAGCTGGTTAATTTCTGGTGACATTTTGTAGCCATGTAGAGGCTGATATACCTTTTTACACTTGGACTTGTTTATAAATCTGAATTCAGTGAGTATCTCCCTAGATGCACAAGCCTGCAAACTGGGTGAGGTTACTGAAATGAGAGCCTATTCCTTCCCAGGGACTCCTTGTATGGAGCTCATCCTGCTCTCAAGGCCCCAGGGGACAGTGAAATGGCTTTACCCTATAATGGCTTTACCCTATAATGGCTTTAGCCATGGCAAACACCTGGACCACTCTAGGTCTTCTTCATGTGTCTTCTACACTCCAAGTGTATCACTGACTCACGTGGGCTGTGATTATGGCACAACCAAATCCTTCAGGCATGGGGAGCCTTTGTGTCAAATCAAGTTTTGCCTGGACTTTGGTATAAGGCAGGTAGCTCAAAATCACAGCCTTCCAGTACATAGGAACTTCATTTTAAAGTAATGTTTACGCCTTGAAACAGGGTCTGGTGCTCCCTCTTAATTATTAGACACCAAAACCAGGGGAGGATGCTCGTAGCCATTCAGAAACACTATTTTAAAAGTTAGCAAAAAATAAACCTTAAAAGCTTGTAAAGGAGCCACAGGGAATCATAGCTGCCACTTAAATTATATTAAAGGGCAATAAATTGAAACCAGTAAAAAAGAAATGTGTCCTTACAGGGTGCATTGTCAGCTTATGAAATTCACTGTAGCAGGAGGTCAGTGAAAGAAAGTCCATAGTTTGTTTTTTCCCAAAGTACTTTTTGGATCACTACCATGATGCTTCCAGTGCTGCGAGAAAAGGCTAATCAAACTTCATACTCCAAGGCACAAACTGTCTATGGGGGTCAGGAGAGAACGTCACCCTCAGAGACAGTGTATTAAGCATATTCTGCATTTTCCCTCTCGACCTTCGAAGGAGGGTAAGGATCTCTGCAGAATTGTTATATAACCTCCAAAGGCAAATGCTGCACAAACACCTCTGGATTCCTGGGGAGGGGTTCTCCTCTGGCAGATTTCAACACCTCTAAAAGCATAACCTTATCTCTGAAAGAGGTATTTAAGCATTAGCATTGATGAATGATGCAACATAAAGGTGCAGCAGCACTCTTGAGCCTCAAAGACAGTCATGGGAGAAGCTGAAACATGCCAATTTATTGGCAAATAAGAGAGGCCACCTCCCATCCACACCACTGTACAACATCCATGTGGAAGACAAAGACAGACTCACTCATCTGTGCATGAGCCCTGGCTGTAAGAAGTGTGAGAAGGGAGACACCTTCCTACCAGTTTTTCTCTGAGGAGTAAAAGTAAATCTCACAGAAGGCCTTACATGACTATTAATAAAGCCCCTCTAGCACAGCTTAAATACAAGGATGCCAGTTAATGAAGCAGCATCCCCTGCCACATCCCAGGCTGGACCACCCCCTTTGACTCTTGCTGTGATTGATGTTGCAATCAGGTGTAAAATTAAAACTGTTGCGCCTACTGTCCCCTTCCACCAGCAGCAGCAGCAGCTCTGTTTTCCTATCCCAATTCCATCAGTGCAAGGATAATGATGTCTAAAAGGAGCCAGTGGGTTCTACATCTGCTTCTCTGAGTTAAGACATGGCTATCAGCTGTCCAATAAATTTTGGGTATATCACATGCTTTCATGTAGTCAAACTGGCTCCGAGGCCCCAGGTCCTAACTTGTCCATGGCTGGATCAGCTGATGTAACATGAGATGTGGTCAGACATTGAATGTGATTCATGTGTGGTCCTCTTATCTCTTTCAGAAAAGGAAGTTTTTCACTGTGGGAGAGCTGAGTGGCAGATCAGTTTTGAGCACCAGCCCTGCAGATGTTCACACGTGCATCTGCTGAATTCACTGCTAGGTCAGAATGGGCTTTAAAGGCTGCAGGATAAGGGTCTTTGCTTCTCTGTCTCTACTGTCCAAGCTGAAACTCTTATCAGCTACGAAACAGTTCTGTGACTTTACAGGCCGCTAATTTCTAAGGATTCCTCTCCCATTCCCTTCTGTAGCATTTGGATTTTTCCTATGTTTATAACACATGAGGGCAAAACTGAAATTCCTTTGTTCTCCCTTTCATCTCTGTTCTGAAAGACCATACTTCCCAGACCGACCAACCTGAGCTCAGCCTGCACAGCAGGAAAGAGGTGGCTGTCTCCCTGCCAGAGTTTGCTTTAGAATTAAAGGATTCTTGATTCCAGCACTGGAAATTAAGAAGATTTTGTTATTAGGTCTCACATTAATAATTTAGAAAATACATGCCAAATCACCATGTTCTCTCTGAACACAGCTGCAAACTGCATTAGGTGTTAGAGTGAATGGATACATTTCAGATGAAATATTTGTACTGAATTATTAGAGTAGTCTGTATTACAAAATTACTAATAAACATTGCTTCTGGCTCAATTTAGCCTGAACTCAGTGAACCCAGCTAGTGGTGAGAAATCAAAAACTCTGAAATACCCGATGAATGAATCTAACTAATCAAGAAGCTCTGCAGGAAGTAGATGCCAGGATTAATGAGCCAGTGGTTTCACCATGCCATGCTGTTATTTCTTCACATAAATGCCCTCAGATGAGATTACCTTTGTCATGAAAAGGAGAAAAGGAAGGTTACATACTTTCAACTGACAGGTTAACTGCCATACCTCCATTACTGCAAGATACATTTTCATGTGCAGAGATTTTTATTCTGAAAAATGAAAATTTAAATACCACAACACAAATTAAACCATATTTTCATTTCTAAGAGCAGGGATCATTACTGCTAGTACAATAATATAATCCATACTGCAATGTTACCTGATCCCTTGCCTTGCACAAACTTTCTTCCCATATTAGTAATTGCTCAGTGATTGCAATCTCCAGCAGCGGGTAAGAGCAGATTCTGCCTTCCATGGGGATTTAAGCAGAGGAAGAGAAGAGAGAGAGTGTGTCAAAGCATTTCATCAAGAGAGCAAATGAAAGGTTCAGTGACATTATCTTTATGTATATTCCTTAGACATTAGGGGTGATGTTGTGTTTAGAGCAAAGTAGAATTATATGAATATGTGCCGACGTGGAAATGAATCCATACATAAGAACATAAATCTCAGTCTACTTACACGCTGGGTGGAACATCTTAAGGCTAAAATACACCTTAACATAAGCAAACAAGCCCAGCTTGTAACAGCCCCAGCGCCTGGTGTTACCTACTTAGTCAGTAATAGGCTAATTGTTATTCAGCATAACTATTCCCTCTCAATTTATATGGAATTCACTCATTTATTTTGATCACTTTATGTGAATGAAGCAAAGCTGTTCATGTTGTTAGATAGAACTAGTTCGTGCTGTTTAATTTTTAACATCAGCAAGATTGAGACTTTACAGTAAAATAATTCAGACAAAGCATGTAGCATGTGTGAGTGAAGCCTGTGGTCTCCTTCCTTTCACCCATATTAAACACATAAGAGCATCAGCTTAGATGTTTTATGCTGCAAAGCTTCAGCGGGTGCTAAGGGTACATATAATTTCAAAAATCTCCAGGACTCAGAACACAAGGATCTATTGCTATGGAAACAAATCAAATTTGTATCAAAGTTGTGTAGGATCAAAAAGCTTTGCTCATAACCAGGACTACAGTTGCATTAGAATATGGAGGAAATGATGGATGTTTTAGGAGCAAGCATTAAGCTGGGGGACCTTTTACAGAGCTGCAATGTTCGGTGTCAAGAGCTGGATCTTACAGGTTGTGTCTCAATCCCCTGCCCCCAGCCAGAGAAAGCATTTTTCTCCACCATTAAAAAGCACATATTTTTTTAAGATCTTCCATACCACACTTTACAACATTCCTACATCATAAAGCTGTCTTGCTTATAGCGATATAAAGCAGCTGTAAAAATTATGTGCTTGTAAACAACGTTCCATACATTTGGAAGAAGTAGAGGGAGATTTGCACTCTTCTGCATCTAAGTGGAGGCCCTGTGCCCTCCTGGCAGGCCATGCTATGGGGAAGAGAACACTGGGCCTGGGAAGAACAAGGGACATCCCAGCTCCCCTCGGCCCATGCAGGGAATAGGGATTGGGAAGCTGAAGGTTAACCCTAACCAGCCCTGCTGATAAGCACCCTGTGTGCCCACATCTTTGATGTCTGATCTAAACTGATCACGGACTTCCATCTCAGAGATAAGCCCGGGTGCACAGGGGCAGCTGCTCTGCCCAAGGCTGGGCTACGGACTAGAGGCAGGGCTGGAAGATGGAGATTTCTTTTCCCAAGTGCTACCGTGGTATGGATTGTGGTTTGGGACCTCTCTTGCCTATCCTGGACTACCTCAGGTGGAGCATCCTGGGTTGTTTCAGCACCTGCAGGAGCAGACTCCTGCAGAAGGGCGTAGGGCTGTTTCCTCAGGTGACTCCCAGAGGACTCACTTGTGGTCTGGATCACCAATAATTTATTCTGCTTTTATTTCTCTTTTAAATTAAATATGCATATGTAATATGCACTTTGGAGCGGGCAAGGACCCTTCTGCGGGTGCCTATGGAGTCGGGCACTCTCAGGTGTGTAATTAAGAGGTGTGTAATTGATGCACAAGGAGAAGAGATCTCAGTGTATTGCATAAAAGGCAAGGGCGAGGGGGGAGGAAGAAAAAAAGGAGCCCAAACCTGGCTGTATGACGCTTGGCAATGTCCTGTGGTTTTTTTTCTCACCCTATCAAAGTTTGCCTGGGAGTAAAGCGAGAGTTCTCTCTTCCTTGGGGCTTGTTTTGCCAGCAGCTGTGCCCTCACTTCTCATTCCAAAAAAGTGGATCATCCCTCCACTCCCTGCCTGCCCCAGCCTCCTCCTGACCCACTCTCCTCCATCCCTTGCCCCTGCCCTGCTTCACCACAGAAATTCTCGTTACTCGCAGTTTAAAGGCCAACCACACAGAAAGATTAACAAAAGTTTATTAATCATGAAGTATTAAAATTGTGACAAGTGAAAGGCATCAATGCAAAGTTAAGCAAGCAAACTATCCCCAAACTTGTGACAAAGGACTCAGTGAATACCACAGAAGGAAGTCCTGTCTTTTTTTTTTTTTTGCCTGCAGTTGAAGACACCTCTCATATCTCACACGCCACATCAAAATCTATAATTCTTCATATCACATACTGAAAATGATTTTATTTATCCATTCACATTAACTTGATATAAACGTGTCCGGAAAAGTCAAGTAATATGTTTTATATTAGCTCAAACATTTATTAAGTAACCCAAAATTCAATAAATAAGCACAGACAATAAGTTAAAACATATCACGAATCGACCAGTATGTAACAAGAATGCTTTATCTACACAAAACATCCTATTTCACATCGTTTGTTCATTCCTCCAGCGGCCCTGCCCTGCGGCGGGGTGACCGGCACATGCAGGCGGGCGGGCCGCGGGGCCG
>JAHLSL010013593.1:0-10543 GCA_025920805.1 Petroica traversi | reverse complement strand
AGAAGAAGAGAAAAGAAGCCCATTTATAGTTTAAGTTGATTATAAAAATGTTAATCTTAGATGCTTGGAGGGTACAGGATGAAAACATTTTCTCCCGTTTCTCTGCAATGATTAAGCAGACTTCCTTGGAGGTAATTTCCTGTATGAGGTGGGAACTTCCTCGAGGTGCTGGTTTGCATTCTGAAAGGGCTGTGTGAGCAACACTGCACCCGGAAATGCCTTGCTGAAGCTTTTCTGGACATCCGTGCAAGTGGGGGTTTATTTTGTATCAAGCTAAATTGGGCAGCCTGAGCTTGCTGAGATGTGATACACACTCACTTGCTTTCCTTCCAACAGAACCTTAATTCTACTTTTAAGATGTGAATTCCTGATTCTGGGTATCTTTGTCACTCTTACCATTTTTTTAAGCTGGGCACAGACAGACATCAACACAGATCCAAATCAGTAGCATTTCTCGAGTTTCCAAGGAGAAAACAAAAGTTCTGACAGACGATGGTGGTGCGTTGATGAGGTGTTCATTGTGTTGTAGAGTTCAAATTGATGGACACTTTTGCTGTGGGCATTGTATGGAACTCTGAGCAGGTGCCAGGTGATGAAATCCAAACCCAAGCTTTTGATATCAATGGTCTCGAGAATTTACTACCTCATCAATTTTTTTACCTTTTAGAGTAGACTTTGCATTTGTCTGGAGAAAGATATGAACTTCAATTATATTCAAAGGAATACAGAAAGGCATGAACACAGCCGTCTTATGGCAGGACTTTGCTGGGATGAACCCTGGCTCTGCCACATGGAGAGGGACTCTGGAACTGACCACCTCTCCTTACGCACTTTAGCAGTAAATGGCGTTTTCAAAGCAACATTTGTAGATATGACCAGAGTTACTTGGTGTTTTCCAACTGGTAAAATTTTGATATGGTTTACAACTCATGCAATAGGGGGAAAATTCATCTCTCTACCAAAAGAGCTTTGTTCAGTGCGAGGTGGGTGCTCACAGAGAGCTATTCAGGACCAATCAGATTTCTGTAGTTTGCATACAGCAACCATAATGAACATTTGTTTTCCTCAATGTCTGCCTGTAGGTAGCCAACCTGAATGCAAGGGATAATTCCTTCAGTCTGAAGGAACATTTATTTCAAAGCCTTCAGAAGGATTGGCCTGGCTACACTGAAAGAGACAAGCAGAATTTGAAGTTCATACTTTCTAGGTAAGTTCAGTCTTTAGGGAAAGGAAAGGGGCTTTTTCAGCAAAAATGCCCTGGGGAAATGAAGCCTAGATTCTTAGAATATGCTGAGGTAGCGGGGACCCATCAGGATCACAGAGTCCAACTCCTGAACCTACACAGGACACCGCATGAATCACAACCTGTGTCCAGGAGCATTCTCCAAACACTTCTTGAAGCCTTGGTGCAGTGACCACTGCCCTGGGGAGCCTCTTCCACTGCTCAACATTTTCCTGATATCCAGCATAAACCTCCCTCAACTCAGCCTCATGCTGCTTCATCGAGTCCTGACACTGAAGGTCTGTTTTCCCCATAAGGAAAGAATTCTGGCTTTTGATACTTAGGCATTGTAACCTGAAATGGTGGACCGCCCTTTACAGAAAATCAGCTCCATCTCTGAGCACCACCAGCAGCAGCCAAGCGACATCTGCGGGACCTTCGGAGAGAGATGCTCCAGCAAGACCTGCTCAGGTATTTCCAACATTCTGTGGTGCTGGTGGTAGAAAATCTGTGATGTGAATGTGCAGGGCCAGGCCTAAGCATGTTCTGTCTAAGACATTCAGACTGGTGTGACAGGAAGGTTGTGATCAGAAGGGAGAGTCCTGCAGGGTTGGAGCAGCACTGTCCTGAGCCAGCTTTCTGCTCTGTCTGGAGACTTGAGCTCCCTCCCCATCTTCAACTCATTCCATCAAGAATGCTGTGGCTGTGCCTGTGTGACAGAAGTGCATGAAAATTCTACTGTACATAAGAGGCGGCACCAGGGTGAGGCAGATGGGGCCTTCTCACTCTTTTCTCTCTTTCTCTCTTTCACTCTCATTGATTACTCCAGTTTGGGACTGTGCACGAGGCTGCACCAGCACAGGATCTACAGACCGGCGATATTCTCTATTCTATCTCTCTCTTCTCTCTGCCTTTATTTCTCTCCTCCCTCTCTCTGCCTGGGCACAGCACGGCTCTCCTCTTCCACTCCATCCTGGGTCCTGAAGTTTCTTGTGGGAGTAGGGAGCTTGTGGCCGTGTGTTGTGGCTTGTGAGCCAGCCCCTTTGAGAAGGTCCTTGGGAGGAGCTGAGAGATGATTGGCGTGCCCTGAGCGAGGGCTCATTAGTCACCACTTGTGAAACCCTCTTGCACAAACTTAAGGGCTTGCTAGAGAACAGTTTGTGAGTCTAGTGAGTGGGGTGGTTCCTGGAGTGAAGGCAACTGTACCTAAAACCACAAGAGTTTCATGACACATGACTGCAGTCTTTGTTCAGCCTGATGAGAATTCACATCCAGCCATCACACTTGGAATGATGGATTGTCAAAGTGGATCAGTGATCTTGTCTTTAACACATAAAACCCTACAACAACCAGGTGGCTCTTAACTGAATTGTCTGAGCGTGTGACAGCAAAAACTGCATTTTTTCCTCATGTATAAAAGCACAAGTTTTCATCAATTTCCTGATTTTTCGGAATGGGATCCAAGCCTAATTTTCATCGTAGGTGAATGAATGATTTTGCCATTGTTGCAGAAACGTCCCCTAGATTGCAAGGATACCAGCCCTCTGTTGAGGAAGAAGAAGAAGATAGACCAGTAGTCCAGTCAAGTCCTTCCAAGTCCAGCCAGCAGCTGCTGGGCACTCTTCTTCCTTCGTGCTGCCTTCCACATCCAACTTCATACCCGTCTCCAAGGGTCAGCTCCATTCCCCCTGCACCCATGAGATTCATGAAAGAGCCAAATTTTGGAGTTCTCGAATCCCAGCACCAGTCAGGGTGCAGAAGAAGACTCCCAAGTCCAACCAGCAGTGAAGGGAACTGGGGAGGCTGAAGCAGTCGCATCCTTTGGATTTCAATGAAGGTGTCAATGTGTTGCTTTTCCCATCTCCTATGTGAATAACCGTGGTATATAGATTTGATTATTAAGAGAAGATTCTACCCGCAGTAAGGTGCAAGGAAGACCATATTCTGAAGCACAGAAGGTAGTTTACAGTAAATGTGACTCGGGGTGTGGGAGGAAGAGCTGAGACGAACACCGAGGTGAGTTAGGCCCGGACAGGCCCTCACTTCCTGCAGTGCAGATGCACAGGGTCAGCTGCAGCAGTGGTGTTGCATCCCCTCATTGCATTTGCAGTGCAGGAGGGGAGGGAGAAGTGTGTGTGTGTGTGTGTGGTGAAACACTGGAAATGGCTCCCAGCTTGTGTGAGGGCCCTGATGTTGGCAAGGGCAGTCAGGCCTCGTGCAGCTCTTGGGCTGTGGGGCACCTGCAGCCTTTGGAGCAGGCACGGCAGGGCCCTGGGCCATATTGGATACAGCCAGTGATGCTCCGTGGGAAGGCTGAGCCAAGTCTGGCCCTGCAGGGGAGCAGCTGGGAGAGGCCTGTGCTGGGGCTCTTGCTAGGGGATATCACGGGGCAGAAGCCAGCAATCCAGGCTATTGGTTATGTGGTACCTCTCAAAATGTTGAAAGGCACCTGCAGGTTTCAAAATCATCCAGCACACCAGTCAGGTGCATCTGGCCTGGGATGCACCCCTGGCACAAGTTGTTGTCTGTCTTGGTACAAGAATTCCAACTTGTTAAAGACTTACTGCTTGTAAAAATTAAAGTCAGGATGCTTTGAAGGATTCATTCCCATGAGGAGGGATATTGGGCATCCATAAAAGAACAGATCTTCAGGTTCAGAGGAGCAGAAGCAGTGGCGTGGCCGTGTAAGGAAGAAGTGGTATTCATTATTTTTAGTGCCGCTGCATCTTGGAATTCTATCATGAGCTTGATAAACCGCACTCGTGTTGATTTGAAGGAGAAGTGACTGAAGGATGTTTTCCTTCCAACAGTGGCTTTAAACATGAATGAGTTTTCCTTCTTTAGGAGTTGATGTGGCTAGGTTTTTTGTTGTTGTGGTTTCAAATCTGTCTGGAGTTTGTTTTTATGTCTGTATTAGAAGTGCTTAATTTTTCAACTTTCCCCAAGGAATGGTAACTGACAGAGAAAAAACCCCAAGAGTCAAACTGCTTGTATTTTTAGTGTTTTACACCAGCAGGGCTTGGTAACCTCTGAGTCTGGCTCAAGGAAAGCACATTAAATTCTAAGCTCTGCAGAAATGCCCTAATTTTCCATTTTTTGTTTCCTTCATAGGGTAGGTCTAACTCCTCTGAGAAGAAGAGCAGGTACCAGCAGGTACCTTGAGACAAAAAAACTGTCTCAAATTCAGCAATGAGCGCCTGAGTTTGGGAAGCAGCAAGTGGGGTCCTGGCACCAGTCGTCTGCTTCAGCGAGGGAACATCTATGAGCTCCAGATTTTTCATTTCAAATAGAAAAATAGTTACTTTAGGATTATTCAATTTAGTATTGAAGAGTAGTTTACATTAGGATTGAGCATTAGGTTATCTGTAAAAAACCCTAGATTTAGTTCATGTATGATTAGAGAATTTGCTATTGAATTTCCTCAATAAATAAGTTCAATTGTTCTCTTACTGTCACATGTCATATTCGGAGTGGCTTTCGTCTGATCAATTCTTTTCTTCAGGACTTAAGTTTCTCCACGCCAATAATTTTATGAGTAGAGGGTGGAACCCCAGAAACTCTATTATGAAGGTGTGCGTATTTTAAGAAAATATTGCAGCAAATCAAAATCCTTTTCGCAAGTTTAGGGGTGTTTTCTGACCTTTCTTATTAATGCAAACTCTCTGCCTCCAGTGGCAGAAAGTGAAGAGGTTTGGACAATCCGCTCCCCAAATCACCTTCTTTTGGAGGGTTGCAGAGGAAGGCATATGGGCTGGCCTAAGCTGTCAGCTGAAGCAGCTCCCAAGGCTGCGTGTAGATTTTGGTTTCACCTTGTCAGTGAGCCAAGGAATATCCAGATTTTTGCAGGTGTTCTGTAAAACACATAGAGAAGTGTTGGCGACTTTTAAAGAGAAAGTGTCCCTATGGAAACTCTGTCTGTTTTTTAGCTTTCTCAAAAATAATCTGTTACAACCCTTTTTCCCACAGAGTCAGAGATATTGATTCCTACACAGACCTATGGGGACTTTGAACTTTAGTCCTTTTCCTACGTTTCCTACCCTGCATTTATTCAGCTGACAGGTAGACGTATGGCCAGCAATGCCATAGCCTTCATTTGGAGAAGGATATGACATTGGCTGAGGGAGGATAACATTAGGGAACATTCAAATGGGGCTATGAATGCCCCTTTCTTCCATGTAGCCTATTTTACAACTTCCTCAATTGTCTTCAAGCCAATGATGTCTTCGAGCCCCTGTTCCTGAGAAATCTTGGGGTGTTTTTTGCCTGAACACCCGAGCCATTTTTGCCATTCTCTTCTCCTGGGCCTTTTCTTTGCCTTGAGCAGGATTGCTCCTACACCTCTGCAGTGCGGCAGCACAAGGAATGCTGCTGTGGGGAGCTGTGGGGTGAATTCTGCTGGGCTGCTTCACATATTAGGCTAAGGACAAAAACCTACATTGAATTCCCAGCCTCTTCTGGGAGAAAACTGACCGGTTCAGGTTCTTGCTGTTTATTCCCATGGGGAGGGAGTTTTTGTCCTTCCAAAAGAACCAGACCCAAAGAAGCAGAAGCATTGGGGTGTAAGGGTTGGGAAGTGGTATTTATTATTCACAGTGCTACTGCATCTTGGAATTGTATCATGAGCTTGATAAACCATGTTCATGTTGATTTGGGGGAGAAGGGAATGAAGAAGGTTATATTGCCATCAATGTCTTTAGGCATGAATGAGTTTTGCCGTCCTTCAGAGCTGATGTGGTTTGGCTTTTTGTTGTGGTTTCAGACTTGCTGGAGCTTGCTTTTAGGGCTGTATGACAAGTGTCTGAATTCAATGGTCAGTGATGTAACTGCTGTTCATTAGAAGAATCAATTCTTATCATTAACTCTGCCTTGCTATTAGAGCCACTTCAATGTAGCTCAAAAGTCCCACTTAGTGTACCCAACTCCATAAACAGTCCCTTGCCAAAAATGTATTGCAGATGGATTTTCAAAAGTAAATGTAACTTAATTAAGTTTTTCCTTAGAAAATAGAAAGAGGATGTAATTCTGCAATGTCTCTTCTCGTCCTGAAGCTGCTGTGTTTGTTGGTCCTTTGATATTTGAAATGAGTGGCAATATTTTCTAAATGTGTTCCACTTGCTAATGAAGAAAACCTCTACAATGTAAAATATTAGTAACTAAGTGTCAGAAATGAGGCAGATTTCTAGAGTTACCTGACTACATTCTCTTGAGGCACGTGAGCTTGCCTGTAGAAACCGCCAGTCCTAGAGCCACTGACTTGCAGATTGGGCGTCTGTGCTTGACATTCATCATGTGCTTGGTATAAAATTGCAGGTGTGCTTTATGGAATAGAAACATATGGGAATGTTCTCTTAGAGCAGACTCAAAGAAAAGTGGTCCCATTTTTCCATTAGCAAATGCACAGCCATTGTCTCCTTGGAGCAATGCCAGTGGTACAAGGATGATTTCAATGCAGAGTATGAGGAATACCTGAATTTGCATACTCAGATTGACAAATTCAAAGAGAACTTCAGACAGCTGAGTGAACAGTGGAAGTCTCTGACTCCAGGCTCCGAAGCCTATCGGGTAAAGAAGGATAAAACTGTGAAGGCTGTACTTCAACACAGTGGTATGTGGATTCCCTAGTACTGCTCAGTGAGACAAAGGAAAACTGCAGAATTCGCATATTATGCTCAGACACTGCTTGGACTGGGTCTGATTTATGCAAGACGCTGATCGCAAAACCCAGTTTGAGCTGTCTAAGAACACACAGCTCACAATGTGAGAGGTTTCTCAAGCACAGTCTTAGAGCATATGCTCCTTCTGTTGCCTGTTGAGAGGCTTAATTGAGGATCTTGGGTGATGCTGGGAGTTGGGGATTTGTTTTTGCTGACCTCTCCATAAGCGTGGGGACTCACAGAGAAGTAAATCTCTAGCGTCAAACAGAATGTATTTTTCGTGTTTTACTTACATTTGCATTTGATGGTGGTAGCGAAATGCTTGTCATGCTTGTTTGGTTTTTTTCTTGAAGCTGCTGCTTCATCGAATCCCAGCAGATTATCAGCAGATCCAACATGTATGTGTGACACCCGACCTGCAGGTTGTGGTAACTGCTGAGTCTGGCTCTAGGCTTTTTTAAAGCAAAGGACGTCAAAACAAAATTCTAAACTCTGTAGAAATGTTGGTGTGCTTTAATCTTCTTTTGATTTCTCCTTCACAGGGTCGCCGCATCTACTCTGAAATGAAGAGCAGGTACCAGGACCTCCACAGAAAGCTGTCACATATTCAGAGCCAAATATCTGAATTTGGCAAGCAGAAAGTGGAGTCTTGGCACAAGACATCTGCTTCTGCCTGAAAAAATCAAGAACTCTGGATTTTGTATTTAGAAAAGAAGATTACTTGTCTTAGGGGTTTTTAAGTTAGTCATTGAATATTAGGTTACGTTAACATTGAACCATAAATTATTTCTTAAAATCGTAGGCTTATTTTAAAGTAGTTGAGTAATTTAAGGAAGTTTAAGGAAGTTAGTATTCAAATTTACTAATAAAGAAATTTATTGATAATTCCTTCTCACATTGTTGCTTATATCGTATCTGGAGGAGTTTTCTTCTGGTCAAGTCTTTTCCTCAAGTCTTAGGCTTCTCCATGGAAATAATTTTATCAGTACATAGTAGAAGCCCAGTCCCTCTACTATAAAGATGTGCACATTTTAAGAAAATATTGCAGCAAATGGAAATTCTTTATGAGACATATACGGGTGTTTTCTGACCTTTCTTGTTAATGCAAACTCTTTGCCTTCAGTGGTCACATGCGTAGAAATTTGGACACTCCCTTCCCCAAATCACCATCTTTTGGAGAGTTACAGAGGAAAGCATATGGGCTGTTCTAAACTGTCAGCTGAAGCAGCTCCTGGGACTGCTTGTAAATCATTGCCTCACCTTTTCACTGAAGCAAGGATTATTCAAATCTTTACAAGTGTTTTGTAAAACTCATAGTTCAAGTTTTGGAGGCAAGGTACTTCAACGGCTTTTAAAGAGTAATTGGGTTGAAGTGTCCCCAAGGAAATTCTGTCCATTTTGTAGCTTTCTCAAAAAGAGTCTGAAACACAGGTGTAGTGTCTGAGAGAGACACAGATGTTGATTTCTGAACAGACCTATGGGGACTTTGAAGTTTAGTTCTTTTCCTAAGTTTGCTACCCTGTATTTATTCAGCTGACATGGCGGAGGTACAGCCAGCAATGCCATAACCTTCTTTTGGGGAAGGATATGGAATTGACTGAGGGAAGATTATATTTGGGAAGACTCAAAAGGGGCTGTGAATTCCCCTTTCTTCCTTGGAGAGTATTTTGTAAATTTCTCAATTGCCTCTGTGCCAAGGATGTTAAGCCCCTGTTCCTGAGAAATCTCGGGGTGTTTTTTCATTTAACAAACATGGCATTGCTGCCCTTCTGTTCTCCTTCCTGTGAAGTTCAATAGAATGCCACCTCTTAAACCCTGAGACTTGGATCCTTCCTTTGCCTGGGGCAGGGGTGCTCCTACACCCGTGCGGTGCAGCAGCACAAGAAATGCTGCCCTGGGGAGCACAGGGTGAATTCTGCTGGGGTGCCTCCCCTTGGCCTGGTGGCTGCTGCTGGTTGACAAGAGTGGGCAAAAATGCTGCCTTAGAGAGTGGGTTGAGACTGAGGGCTTTTCATGGTTCCCCCTTTATGACATATCTTTCCTTTTCTGGTGTTTTCTCTAAATAATTCTACAAAGCATAAAAGAAGGAATATTTTCATGCTTTAACAAGTTTAAGCTTCAGATTTCTGGCTGACTCTATTTCCTCCTCTAGATTCTTGCGTGTTGGGGCTGGTTTCCCTCGGGAGATGTGTATCAATGCATGGGTCCTATCACTTTTATTGCTGCAGAAGTGCTCAGGAGTACTTGAAACTGTCCTTTCCACTTTCCTTTAAGTGCCTTGTTGCTCTGTATTCAGACGTAGACACAGTTTAGAGGTCGATGAGGATGTACCTGGGCATCCAAAATCATCAGGGATGCTCAAACGACAAACATGCACAAAGATGAGAGACCTTTTCCCAAAGAGGATGCACATGGTCTTCAATTATCATTTCCTATCACATGACTTTCTCCAGAGAGGATTGTAACTTGGTAAGGTGTTCCACAGAGCATTTCATATGGGCTTGATATTTCTTGAATATGGCCACTTGAATTCTGACTGTCAGTAGTGCAAGAGGAAGTGCTTGTGGCCACTTGAGTGAGGTTTCCTGGCAAATTGGACACATTTCTGGTTTTGCACTCTGATTTATTCTCTCAATGTTGTCGCTGGTGTAAGAACTCCATGGGCTCTGGAGGTTCTGTCTAACTGGGAGTGTTTTGCATAGATTTTGTACATGTTCTGCTGGGAAATGAGAATCTCCACCTGATGATATTCCAAAAAGGATCCCTTATTTGAGCATTATTTCTTTTATTATTACTTGAGGTACTTCTCTAGTTTTGTTCATGTGACAAGGAAAATCCTCTGCCCATGAAGAAAAGGTGTCTAATAAACCTAATAAGTACCTATATCCTCCTTGCTGACATAACTCAGAAAAATATCTTTGGTGTTAATCTCCAGCACTGCTTGCCTTTTTGGTGATCCCTATCGGCATTTGTTTCTAAAACTGTGCATTGTTCTGTAAGCCGATTTTACATTTGCCTACTACACTTGTCACAAGCCCTGTCAGCCTAACACTAAGCACCTGCCTTCTAAAATTGTCTACCGTACCTTCGATACCCCAAGGAGTTTCTTTATATCTATCTTCAACAATTTCTCTCACTATTGCTTTAGGCACTCTAGCTTTATTTTGCCCACTCTACTTTATTTAACCCCCCACCTCTCATGATTAATTAGGCATTTATGAGTTTGCTTGGTATTAAGGATTTCATCTTGGTATTCTGTGACTGATTTTGAAAGGTTGACAACTTTGGAAAGAATTGCCAATAAGATGCTTTGCTCTGCCACCTATTTAGCAGTTTTATCTGCTAGTAGGTTTCTGATGTTGTCTGGTGATTGCCTGAACTGGTGAGCATTGCAGAGCATTATTGCTACTTTAACAGGGAACCGAACGCTTCATAAGTTTTCCATATTAGATTGGAGATCCTGGTTCCTTGGAGAAGGATTGAGGAACATAGCGGGGTTCAAGGCAGTAGCTGTCTTTAGCACCACGTCTTCTTGTTCCAGAAGTGGCCTCTGTTACTCCGACATTCTGCTCAGGGATAAAGAATGACCTCCTTTTTCCTCCAAACCAGACAGAACCATGTGCGGGACATAAACAGTCATTCCCCTCCACACCCCCCCACCCCCCCC
>JAHLSL010013592.1:0-10093 GCA_025920805.1 Petroica traversi | reverse complement strand
TGGTCGGCCTCGAGTCTCTCCAGGCACCTTCTGCCAAAGGCTCCATGACAGACCGTGGCTCCCGGCTGCAGAGTAGAGCACGTTCTTCACATCTGGTCCTGTCCTGACAGGGCCAAGCGCTACCGCATGAGCGATTTCCTGTTTGATCTGGGTGAAGTCTTGCTGCTGTTCAGGGCCCCACTGGAAAGTGTTCTTCTTGTGGGTAACCAGATAAAGAGGGCTCACGATCTGGCTGTACTCGGGAATATGTATTCTTTAAAAGTCTATGGTGCCTAGGAAAGCTTGCGTTTCCTTCTTGCTGGTCGGTGGAGACATTGCTGAAATCTTGTTGATAACCTTGGTGGGAATCTGGCGCCGTCCATCTTGCCACTTCACCCCCAGGAACTGGATCTCTTGAGTAGGTCTTTTAACTTTGCTCTTCTTGATGGCAGTTTTAGGAGGATCTGGATAATCTTTTCTCCTTTCTCAAACATTTCTGTTGACGTGTTTCCTTACACAATGATGTCATTAATGTATTGTAGGTGTTCAGGAATCTCACTCTTCTTTAGGGTAGTCCGGATCAGTTCATGGTAGATTGTGGGACTGTGTTTTTACTCCTGGGGTAAATGATTCCAGGTGTACTGTACACCCCTCTAGGTGAAAGTAAATTGAGGCCTGCACTCGGTTATTAAAGGAATGGAGAAAAATGTATTTGTAATGTTAATAGTGGCGTACCACTTCGCTGCCTTGGACTCTAGCTCATACTGGAGTTCTAGTATGTCTGGTACAGTAGTATTTAATGGTGGAGTCATTTTGTTTAAGGTACGATAGTCCACTCTCAATCTCCATTCTCCTTCTGATTTGTGTACAGTTTAAATGGGGTTGTTGAAGGGTGAGTGAGTTTTGTTGACCACCCCTTGGCTCTCCAGTTCATGAATCAGTTTGTGGAGGGGAATCACAGTATCTCGAGTTGTTCTGTACTGTCGGTGGTGTACTGTTGAAGTGGTAATTGGTACTCGTTGTTCTTCTCCTTTCAGAAGCCTAACTGTAGAGGGATTCTCTGATAGTCCAGGTAAGGTACTTAATTGTTTAATGCCCTCTGCTTCTACAGTAGTTATCCCAAAAGTCTACTTGAGTCCATTTGGGTCTTTGAAATATCTATTTTGGAGATAGTCTGTGTCTAAAATACATGGGGTCTCTGCGTTAGTTAAAATAGAATGTTTCTTCCACTCCTTTCTAGTTAGGTTCACTTTAACTTCTACCACAGTCAAATCCTGTGATCCTCCTGTCACACCAGCAATAGAGACAGATTCGGTCCCCACATGTCTTGATGGGATTAATGTGCACTGCGCACCAGTGTCAACCAAGGCCTCATCTTTTTGTGGTTCTGATGTGCCAGGCCAACGAATCCACACAGTCCAAAAAGCACTGTTTTCCCTAGCCCCTACCTGGTTAGAGGTAGGGCCTCCCTAAGCCTGGTCATTCTTCTTTCCAGGGGCGTACATCTCAGAGGTTCCTTCAAGGGGATGGGACATGTAGTTGTTATTATACCTGGCAGTTCGGCCATGGGTAATTGGAGCTACTTCCTTTCTGGTGGAACTTTCTTTCTGAGTTTTGTTTTTTTTCAATTCACGTACCTGTGTTAGAATAGAGTGTGGGTTTTCTATCCTACTTTTTTCTGTTCTCCCCACAATCACACAGGTAAAACCACAGATCACGTCATGAGGGGTACCTTCTCTCCTCTGGGGAACGTCTATGTCTGGTAACCGAGCCTCTGACTTGTACTGCGCAGATTTGGAGAATTTCATTTCTGAGTTTTTTGTGATTCTCTATTATCTCAAGTCTGTGTTCTTTGTGATTCTCTTCCATTTTCTGTAGTTGTTCTTCCACAGCTGCAGTTTTTGTATGTGTGGGGTTACACACAGTATCTCCATATGTTCAGAGTTTCCTCGTCATTTCTGTTATAGTCACCTCTTTTTTGTCCTGCATCATTAGGGCTAAAGAAGCCTGGTGTTTTTGTGGTCCGAGGTATATAAGTTTTCGTTACATTTTGGGTGTATATACTATTAAGTCTGGATTATTAGGTGTATTTAGATCCTCTGTGAAAACCATCTCTGTTATAGCTATTTCTCTTAAGCGTTGAATCCCTTGTTTTATTGTCTTCCACTGGGTTTGCTGCATATAGAAATTGTCTATATATATGTATCTGCGTGCCACAGCTGCCAAGACTCGTGATCAGAGACTCTTAGGGAGAGTCCCCCTTACTGTTTCCTGGTCGATAATTGGTTTATGTGATAGGTGTCCTAAATGCCTCGTTTCAGTACTGTCTAGAATTGTAACGTCGTCTGCGGAATCTCAAAGACGGACTAATTAACTAATTATAGATTCATTAGGGCGTTGAGTGTAATCCTTTCTTAGACTATGAAGGTCTTTCAGGGAAAAGGAATCAATAGTGTCTCCTGCCCTTGAGCCAGTTCTTGTCCCTGAGGGTCCTTCCTCCCCATCGCCTGCCCGTGAGGGTCCTTCTCCTTCATTATTTTCTTTATCATCTACTGGTTGATCTGTTTTGGTTTTGGCCTTTTTTCTTGTAGTAGTAACTGTCAGTGGCTTAGGCTTACTATCTGGTCCAGGTGTCGGCTTAGGTTCAGTGTCTGGTTTAGTTGCAGCCTGGGGGACTTGGGCTGCTTCACCTTCCTGGCCCTGTGCCTCTATCTGCTGCCCTGCCTCAACTTCCTGGCCCCTTGCCTCTATCTGCTGCCCTACAGTATCCAGTAGTGTGTGATAAGTATATGTTAGGGTTCAGCTTATTGTAATGATCCTTTCTTTCTTAGAACTATTATTACACTTCTCTTTCAGATATTTGGTTATCTTAGTTGGGTTCTGTATTTGGTCACGTGGGAAGTCCTAAGTTATGGGTTCTGAGAACTCTTTCAAGATCTGGCCCCTATCCTCCCATTCTCCGCACTACTTGGGATGTTCCACAACTGGGTCAGGTGTCTCCTCAGTTTCTCTGTACCTATCTTTCTTAGTCCCTCTGTACCTATCATCCTCAGCCCCTCTGCACCTATCAGCCCTCATTCTAGAAAAGTTGTAAACTACATAGAAGAAACTTACTATCTGAAATATTAGTAAAGTGGTTTCTTTGGCATCTAGGGGGTACTGAGTATTTTTAAAAAATGATGTAACAGGTGATGTAACAGATGATGTAACAGATGATGTAACAGATTGAAAAGGGAAAAGGAAAGGGAAAGGCTGGGAAGCCTTATCCCCACCTTTAAGGGATTGGGTGCCATTATCAACAAACCCCCAGAACATGCCACTGAAACTAGGATACAAGGTGGGAAAGAAAAACAACAGACCATAAATAGTTCGAACAATTCCTAGTAGGTTAACTACACTCTCTCTATAAATCAGTATCACTACTTTCAGTAAAATAGTAACTTTAAGCCGTACCCCGCAATGGTAAAAACTCCGTGCTAAGAACAACAGCAAGTAACAAAGCCAGCCTAGGAACCAGTTAGCTGCCCTCATGCAGAGGTACATTATGAGTTTAATCAGCATGGCTACTGAATGCTCTATCTCAGAATGCTCTATCCCAATACAGAGCAAGTACAACCAAAATACAAATTAGTACAAGTTTTTTCCACTTTCTCGAGCCCCACATTGGGCGCCAATAATATTTGTCCTGGTTTAGGGCAAATATTTAGGAGGAAACCTCTGGGGGAGGGTCTCCTCTAGGAAGAGTCGATTCCAATCACCCCTCCACCTACAGGTCTGGGAAGAATTTCTTTAGAGAAAAGTGGAAAAAATTATTTATTTAACAAATAGAATATTCACAAGTAAAGGAAAAATTTGGATTATATGAAAACAATGAAACCTCTCCTTCCTCTGAAGAGATGGTGATTCAGAGTCCGTCTGAGTCCGGTTCAGTTCTCCAGTGGGGGGGCCGATTGCCGGGCCCGGCTGTAGAAGTCAGCGAGGGGGGGGGCCCCCGGGGGTTCCCTGGTGTCTTGGGCCCACGGGATGCCAGCCAGTCCCAGGAAGAGGAAAAAGAAAAAAAATATTTAGTAAAAGAAACAAAGTCTCTCCTTGCAAACAGCTGGGAAAAATCCGAGGAAACCCTCCGCTGTGAGTTGTTCCAGCACCCACACCTGGGAGAATAAAATAAAAGAAAAAAGAAAAGAGATAACGTTCTCTGCTGGAATGTAGTCTTGTTTCGTAGGAGTAAAGGTATCCTGCAGACAAACGGTGAATGGTTTTTTTTCTTCTACCTTTACTTTCTTTGTTTTTCTGGGACTAACTTAAAGTTGTAGAATTTAATGTCTAGTATAAATAAGAGGACGAATGGGGATACAAACAGGTCATATGGCTAACCTAGGACACATGGAAAGTTTGCCTAGCGTACATGGGCCTCCGTGCAGCTGAGAGGGGATTCCTGCTCAAGCCTGATCCCCACAGATAAGAAACACCCCTTTGGGGAGCCCTCTCTGGTACAGAATGGATGTGGACTGAGTGTTTTCTGCATAACTGCAACATGTGCCTTTTACATATGATTTTTTGTCCATCGGAGATACGTCATTGTTTGGCTTCCCACCTTTTATGGAGCGGTCTAGCCACTTGTATTCGGAGTTGAATTTTGTACAGAAATGAGGCTGGGCTGACCCCACAAGGTCTAATTCTTGGGGTTTAGTTTGGGTATGCAGGAGAGTCCTTATCCATCTGTCCCAGCTGTGGACTGGGTGGGCCTCAGTAAAGGTGGCATGAAAGTCAAGGGGTTCCCAAGGAATCCCCACCAGGCAAGTCGACCTCAGGTTCTCTGTGGCGTGGGTGTTAAGGCAGAATTCTGGTTGGCTGAGTGACTTTGCCAAAGTTACCCAGACGTTCTCTTTCAGCAGTTGTACGAGCCACGGGTTCGCTCTTGGGACCAACAGGACCAGGTGCAGGACGACGAGGAGTTGTGGCTGCATCTTCTGGGGTTTTTCCGGTGGGATTTTAACTGAAACGAGATAATCTAGGATTAAGGACAAACCCTCTGTCCCCTTACCTCTTTAGGGGTATGGGGTGGGAATAAAGGGGGTAAGGGAAAACACACAAGGAGAGGCGGGGGAGGAAGACAGGGAAGGGGGTTTTTCTTTTTCTTTGGTCGGGTCAGTTCTTTCACAGGTTTTTTGGAGGAGGTTTTCACTGTTTTTCCTCCGTTTTGGCTGAGGGTCCTTCTTTCTTCTTCTTTTCCAGGCCAGATGGGCTTGTTCTTGTTCTCTGCCTTCTGCTCTAGTTGTGTCTGGAAGTACATTCTCGGATACTTGATTAGAGGGCCTGTATGGCCTTATGTTTCTCGCTGGTACCCACCTTGGTCCCTTAGGGGTGGACACACACATGTGTTCCCTTGTCCCCGGACAATCAGTGGGAGAGGCCCTTCAATTTGATGGGTCTCAGGGTCTTTGAGCAGCACTGGCAGTTGTTTTAATTTGGCTGAGGTCGAATTGGAAAAGTGTCGGAATACAGGGGGGATGGGCTCTTCCTGGGTGTTATTTAAAAAATTAATTGTGAAGAGCGCCTTGCAGAGTCGCTCAACAGGCGATTTGTTCCCTGCCCCTCCCTGTTGCTGGTGGAGGACCCTTTTGAGGGTTTGGTGTGTTCTCTCCATGATTGCCTGTCCAGTGGGGAGTGAGGGATCCCGGTGGTGTGGGTCACTCCCCACTGCTGGAAGAACTCTCGAAGGTGGGATGAGGTACACATGGGACCGTTGTCTGTCTTGATCTCTTTGGGGGTGCCTAGTACAGAGAAGGCCATAAGGAAATGTTTAACAGCGTCTTTTGCCTTCTCGCCTGTGTGGGCAGAGGCAAAAAAGGCACCAGAAAATGTGTCGACTGACACATGGACATACTTGAGCCTGCCTAATTCGTTAAGGTAGGTAATGTCGGTCTGCCATATCTGGCAGTGGGCTAGTCCCCGTTGGTTAAGCCCTGGGTTCATTGATGGAAGTTGACAGGTCTGGCAACTAGGACATGTCGCTACAATGGCTCTTACTTGCCCAAGAGGAAAGTGGAGCATCCTCCTGAGGGCAGGAGCATTCTGGTGAAGGAACTGGTGGCTGAGCTTGGCCTGCATAAAGGTGTCAGGTGTCTTAGCCATTCGTACAACCATGGCTAAAGCATCTGCCCTGCGGTTCCCTTCAGATATGAACCCTGGGAGATCCTGGTGTGATCTAACGTGCATGACATGGAAAGGATATTCTCTGTGGGACAGTAGGTACACTAACCTGGAGAGTATTCCAAACAATTTGTGGTTGGTTACCTCCTTTAACAAGGAATGTTCCGCTCTGGCAGTGACTCCAGCTACATATGCTGAATCAGTTACCAGATTCAGAGGTTCTTGGAACCTCTCGAATACTCTGGCTACGGCAGCCAATTCTGCAATCTGTGGGGAACCTTCCACCACATGGACTTCAGTTTTCCACTGTTGGGTCTTAGGGTCCTTCCAAGTCAAGACTGACTTGTGGGAAGACCCTGAGCCGTCTGTGAAAACAGTCAGGGCACCTAATTGAGATTTGCTTTGAAGTATTTTGGGTTCCAATTGGAAATATGTGTTGAACAAACAGTGTTTTAATTTGTGGCTGCTAATTTGGCCTGGGTAACTGTCCAGTGTGAGCTGGAGGTGCTCATTGGTTTGGAGTAGCTTCTCCAGATCCTCATTACGCCAGGGGACATGTATGTGTGAAAAATCACATCCAGCTAGGATGCGAAGCCTGGTTCTCACTCTTTGTATTAGTTTTGCCACCAGCTCCTGTGGCATTGTGACACTCTTGGATGGTTGATGAAGAAGAAAGATCCACTCTATGATCAGGAAAGCGTCTTTCAGCCTCTCATCCCACTGAAAGATGAGACCATGGTAAGACTGTACCTGCCCAAGGATGATGAATCGGAAGGGCAGGTCTGGCACGATCCTGTGTGCCTGTGGGGAGGAAAGTGCTCGCTACACCTTACCAATGACAGCCTTGGCGTTTGCGGTGAGAGGCTTTGGTGACTCCAGTCCTTCGCCCCCCTTCAGCAGATGGAACAAGGTGGTGAGGTCTGCCGTCATCAACCCGAGCAGAGGGCGCACCCAGTTAATTGACCCGCAGAGCTGGTGGAGGTCTCACAGGGTCTTTGGGTCGCCTTTGATGGCGAGTGCTGGGGTGCGATGGTCCTTTCGGCAATGCGAACCCCGAGGCACATCCATGGGCAGGTGCGCTGCACTTTCTCAGGTTGGATCTCCATCCCAGCACGTTAAATAGCATCTATGGTGGCAGCTAAAGTCTTTTCCAGGTAGGGTTGGGCAGGGGCACAGACTAGTATGTCGTCCATGTACTGGTAGATGATTGCTTTAGGGCAGGCTTTATGGACAGCTGACAGGACCCCTGCCATGTACCGCTGGCAGATGACAGGCGAGTTACACATGCCCATTGGCAGTACTTGGCAATGGTAACGTTTCTGAAGGGCCTGTTGGTTTACTGACAGAATGGAAAATGCAAAACGCATAGCATCTCATGGATGTAGGGGAATGGAAAAGAAACAGTCTTTTATATCAATGACAGCAAGTGGCTACTCTCGGGGGAGCATTGCAGGAGATGGAAGGCCTGGCCGGAGGGGACCCATTTCTACAATGACTTTGTTTATCTCTTGCAGGTTGTGGAGAAGTCTCCACTTGTCTTTGCCCGCTTTTTTTATGACAAAGATAGGGAAGTTGCACGGGCTCGTTGATGGAACAATATTGTCTTTGGCAAGCTGTTCCTCTACTAGTGACTCAAGGGCGCTTAGTTTGTCCTTAGTGAGGGGCCACTGTTCCACCCTTACTGGCTTATCCGTTTTCCACTTCAGGGCTGGGGTGGTGCGCCTCTCAGTGGCCCCCACTAGAAATCCTGGGGTGCTGGTGGAATCTCTAGGCGGGTCCCCCACTGTTCGAGTGGGTTCCTCCCCCATAGAGGAAAACCTGATGGCACCACAAAGGGTCTGATAGAAGCTGTCTGTCCGTGAGGTCCTTCTATCGTGATGTTGTTGGCACTTCTCTGGAACGTTGTTGCTCCTACTACCCTTGTGATTTCTCCCCCAGAAGGTCGGAGACCCCACTGGGAGGGCCACTCGGACGCCGAGATGATGGTGACATCCGCATCCATGTCTGGCATCTCACTAAGATGCACTGTTGACTTCTCATTGCAGTTTAGGGACGGGCGGTCTGTGCCCATTACCTGGGCCCAGTAGATGGCTGGTGTTCGCAGATTTCTGGGAAACTCCTTGGGCAGTACAATGGTGTGTGCCACCCACTGCCCTTGTGGGATAAACTCAGGGGCGTTTGTGCAAGAAACCGTGATATTAAAATTCACTTTTGGGGACAGTGTTATTACTTGAGGTAGGATAAAGAGCATAGGTGGTCACTGGGTAGAGTTCCCAATAACTAGTATGTCCATCTGGCAGTCTGTGTCTCCTTGGAGGGAGACCTTGAACGGTTGGAAGTGTTTGCTGGTGATATGGTGTGCTGTTGCACTTACCAAGTCCATCCTCTTGCCCCAAGTCCTCGGTGGGCCTCCTGTGTCTGCTGGTGGTGGGGCAGCAGGTTCCTCTGGGGTGGCAGGTGTGATGTTGTCAGCATTTAATTTTCTGTCCCAGTTTGGTGTTGTTCCGCGCTCCACTGCCCGTTTCCCTGCTGGTGCTGCTGAAGGCATAGGCAGTGTGCCACTCCAGGACCTGTGAGAGGCTTAGTAGGGATATGGTTAGTTCTGCGGGGCTTAGGGCAGTTCTTAGCAAAGTGGTGAGGGGACCCACAGTTGAAACATTTGCGGGTGTCTCTATTGGATTCTGTGATGTTAGCAGCAGCTATGGTGTTCCTCTGTGGTCCCTTTAATAAAGGGTGTTGAGGGGAAGATTCCGTTCGGTCAGGCCTTATTTCAGCACAAGCCTCCACCATTTGCTCGATGGTGGCCTTGGATCTGGTGGAAGGGAGTTGAGGACTCTTTTACATTCTGTATTTGCATTTTCTTTGGCAAGTGACCTTAGTAATTCTTTTTGTATTTTCGTATCCTTTACTTGCTTTGCCATTGCTTCCCTTTGCTTCCCAGGGCAGGTCCCCTGTCTACAAAGTCCACAAAGTTCTCCTCAGGCCCCTGCCTGATAACTGCATAGCCTTCTGAAGGGGTCTTGGAGGATGGCAAGAGTAATAGAGCTCTTTTTGCTGCGTTTCTGATATAATTTAAAACTTCTATTGGAATTTGAGCAGCTTGGTCCTGGGGCTTTTCCATATCTGATTGGCCAGCAAGGTGGTTAAGAGAGAGGAAGGCTGTTTGTTGGTTAGCTTTATAAGTCTCTAATAATTCTTTCAGATGTCGGTGCCGTGATCTTTCCCAGAGCCAGAACTGAGCTTCAGTTAACAAACTAGCCATTAATGTTCTTATATCATGCAGTACCATCACATGTGTTTCGACTGTTGTATTCAAAACCCCCTTAAAAAAACGGTGATTCCCTTCCAAAGTCTTTAGAAACTTTACGCAGTTCTTTCAGATTTTGATAGGAAAAGGCTGCCCACCTTGGATTCGCTCGCCGGGTATTATAAGTCACAGGAGTTACTAGGAACTTTTTGTCTGTGGAATCATCCCAGGATTCCCCATTAGTACCAACGGGTTCTGAACCGTGGGGGCTGCGGGTCGGCTCGGCGGGCAAGGCGGGCGGCAGCGCAGCGCAGGCTGCGGCGTACTGAGGCAGGGAGTTGGGAGGATATGGGGGGGTTGTGTAGGTTCTGATGGCGTTGGGGGGCTGCCCCAGCCAGTTTGAGGGAGGAAGGGGTGGAGACAGGACAGTTATGGCAGGTCCCCCGGTGCGGCATGGGGCCACTGGGGGTGTGGGAGGGGTTAAAAGTGTCCAGCGTCGTAAGAGGGTTGGAGGGGTGTTCCAAGGGGCAGAGAACAGAACCAGAAGGCTCGGGGGCAGCAGGAGGGGTGTTCCCGGTGGGAGGGGGTTTTCACGGTGCGGTTACACCCAGGGAGGCAGGGGGAGGGGTGTGGGAAGAGGAGGGGGGGAGGTCCACAGCTGGGGTGGGCCCGCCCCTGCCGTGCGGGCAGCCCTTTTGTCCCAGCTGTTAAAAA
>JAHLSL010013583.1:11639-35649 GCA_025920805.1 Petroica traversi | reverse complement strand
CTTTCTTTTCTTGATGGGGACAGAATTTTCCTTCCTGACCATCATGTCCTATGACTGCTACGTGTCCATCTGCAAACCCCTGCACTACGGGACCCTCCTGGGCAGCAGAGCTTGTGCCCACATGGCAGCAGCTGCCTGGGCCAGTGGCTTTCTCATTGCTCTGCTGCACACGGCCAATACATTTTATCTGCCCCTGTGCCAGGGCAATGTCCTGGGCTAGGTCTTCTGCGAAATCCTACAGATCCCTAAACTCTCCTGCTCGAACTCCAGCTCCCTCGGGGAACTGGGGCTTCTTGTGTTTTCCATCTGTTTATTCTTCAGCTGTTTTGTGTTCATTGTTTTCTCCTATGTGCAGATCTTCTGGGCCGTGCTGAGGATCCCCTCTGAGCAGGGACAGCACAAACCCTTTTCCACGTGGCTCCCTCACCTGGCTGTGGTCTCCCTGTTTCTCAGCAGTGGCACTTTTGCCTACCTGAAGCTGCCCTCCATCTCGTCTCCATCCCTGGATCTGGCTCTGTCAATTCTGTACTCGGTGGTGCCTCCAGCCCTGAACCCCCTCATCTACAGCCTGAGGAACAAGGAGCTCAAGGCTACAGTGTGGAGACTGATGACTGGATGATTTATGAAACATTAAACAGCTTGCCAATTTATGCAAATCTCTTATAATATAAGTTATCTTAGGTTTTTCTTGTGGGTCTTCTTGTGTAGTTGTTTTACTTTATTAAATTTTTTCAATATTGTCCGCAAAGCAAGGCCATTGTCTGTGCCATTTCTCTTTTTTTTTTTTTTCTTCTCCCCTTTGCTGTGGCCACAGACTTTGTCAATGAAGAGCTGGGCTCTCGGTGGCTTTCAATGAATTAAATGAACTCCCAGAAAACTTTTCACCGCATATCCCCTTTTGTTCCCCTCTCCGGAGCTGCAGCAGCAATGTCTGTGTGCAGAGCTGGGGGCAGATCAGGGCTGGCACAGCAGCTGTGCCCAGGAGCAGCAGCACTTGGTGTTCCCAGAGCTGCTGCTCCCTTGCCACTGCCCCTCGTGCTGCCCTCCTGGGGCTGGTATTGCTGCAGGGCCTGAGTGCTCTCAGGGTCGGGCACAGTCCTGGGGGTGGCAGTGCCGGGGCTGCATCAGGGACAGGACATGGGCACTGCTGGGGCAGCGCTGATGCCTCAGATCAGGGCCTGGGGCCTCCAGACTCCTTGCCCAGGCTCTCTCCAGAAGACACCCAGGCCAATGCTCAGCACAGAAAAGCCCCGTGAGCAGCCCCAGGCTGGCCGAGGGCAGGGTGGGAGCAAACAGCATGGCTGGGGCTCTGCAAGCTCCCTGGGGGAGACGAGAAGGAGCAGCACAGCAGGGGCTGATCCATCCCCACTGCGCTGGACACCCCAGGGCAGCGTCCAGAGCGTCCTCATGCAGCTGCCAACAACATCCCCCCTCTGCAGCCCTGGCATCTCCCCAGCTCACAGAGGTGCTGCATCCTTACAGGCACAGACACGGCAGCACTGGCTCAGGAGCCCCTGTTTTCATTGCACACAGCAGGCGTCAGCACCCCCATGGTGTTGGTGTGGGGACATGAACCTGAGTAAGCACAAATGCCATCAGCCCCTGGGGGCCAGGGAGGGCTGGGGGATGGCAGGGAAACCACTCAGGTTTGTTGTGGCCTCTGTAGTCACAAAGAAAGTTTGTTCCCATGAGCTGGGAGTTTCCTGTCCCACTGCAGACATTGCTGCTCAGAGCCAGGGCTGCCTGGCAGCCATCCCCAAAAAGCCCTGAGCATTTCCTTTGCACAACCTTTGCTTTCTTTCCTTTTTCCTGCTCCAGATTTCTTCGTCTTGTCCATCCCTGACCCCTCCTCTGCAAACAGCCCATATCTCTTTGCCCTTTCCTCTCTAGCCCCACTCCCCATTTCAGTTCCTTAGTTGGCACCAAGGAAATGTACCTTGGGGAGCAGGATCATCCGACATGTGCTTCAGGAATTGTCTGCAGGGTCCTGCCGAGCCTAGTGCTGTTCTCTTGCCAGAGACAGCCAGGCCAGGGGGGCACATCTGGGCTGCTGTGTCTGGGTATGGGGCTCCCTGTTCCGGGGCAATGAGGAGGAGCTGGAGAGGCTCTGCAGGATTGACAGGAGGGGCTATGGGTCCTGTGTGGAGAAGCTGAGGGACCTGGGCTGCTGGACCTTGTGAAGAGGAGGCCCAGGGCTCATCCTGCAACTGCTTCAAGGGTGGTTTCAGAAAATCCCAGAATCAGGCAGCTTGGAAAAGGCCTTGGAGATCATCAAGTCCAACCTGTGCCCTGACACCACCTTGCATCCCCTGAGCCCCCTCTTCTCCAGGCTAAACAAGCCCATCTCCCTCAGACCCTCCTCCCAGCACTTATGTTCCAGACCCCTCACCAGCCTTGTTGCCCCTCTCTAGACACCCTCCAGCCCCTCAATGTCCTTCCTAAATCAGGGGCCCAGAACTGGACACAGCACTCGAGGTGTGGCCTCACCAGGGCTCAGTACAGGGGAAGAATCCCATTCCTGCTCCTGCTGGCCACACCATTCCTGATCCAGGCCAGGAGCCATTGGCCTTCTTGGCCACCAGGACACACTGCTGGCTCATGTCCAGCCTGCTGTCAATCAGTGTCCCAGGTCCTTTTCTGCCTGGCCACTGTCCAGCCACTCTGTGCCCAGCCTGTAGCACTGCAGAGGTTGTTGTGGCCAAAGTGCAGGACCTGGCACTTGGTCTTGTTAAACCTCACATTGTTGGAATGGGGCCCTGGATCCAGCCTGTCCAGGTCCCTCTGCAAAGCCCTCCTGCCCTCCAGCAGATCCACACTCACACCCAGCTTGGTGTTACCTGCAAATTTGCTGATGCTGGACTCAATCCCCTCATCCAGACCATCAATGAAGACACTGAAATCCATGCTGGCTGGCTCTGATCCCTCAGCCATCCTGTAGGAGCCGTGTGATGGAACTCAAGGTGATTTGTTCCAGAACCTTGCCGGGTACTGAGGTCAGGCTGACAGGCCTGGAGTTGCCCAGATCCTCCTTCCAGCCCTTCTTGGGGATGGGGTCCCATTGGCAGCTCCAGTCCTCTGGGACCTCCCTGCTGAGCCAGGACTGATGAGAAATGATGGAGAGCAGCTTGGGGAGCTCATCCAGAAGCTCCCTCATCCCTCTGGGATGGATCCCATCTGCTCCCAGAGACACCTGTGAGCATCTGAGTGGCCCAGCAGGTCCCCAGCTGCTTCCTCCTGGATTTCTGGGGGACTGTTCTGCTTCCTGTCCCCATCTACCTGCTCAGGAGAACACTTGTCCTGGGGATGGCCTGTGTTATTTTTGAAAAATGAGACAAACATGGTGTTAAGGAACTCATCCTTTTCCTCATCTTTAGTTGCTCTATCCTCCACTGCATCCAAGAAATCTTAGAGGTTCTCTTTATCCCAACTTTTACTATTGATTTATTTATAGGATCAGTTTTAAATTATTTTTCACAGCAGTGGCTAGGTTAAACTCTAATTGAGCTTTCACCTCCCTATCTTTCTTTCTGCATGTCCTAGCAACATCCTTAAACACTTCCTGAGTTGGCTGACCTTCTGTCCATAGGTGATGCATCCTCTTTTTCCCCTGAGGTCCCACAAAATCTGCACACTCAGCCAGGCCAGTCGTTTTGCTCTCCAGCTCATCTTTGGCTCACTGGGACAGGCTGCTCCTTCCCCCTTAAGATTACTTTCTGGAGGTGTGTCCATCCTTCCTCGACCCCTTTGTTTTTAAGGGCAGTTTTCCTTAAAAAAAGCAGAACCTGATTCAGTACTCTCCATATCTGCATCCTGAATACATCAAAGTCTTCCCTCTGTAGTTCAAATGTAGAAGTTTTATGTCCCTCTTTCTTTCACAGAATATTGAAAACTCCATTATTTCATAGTCACTGTACTCCAGGCAGCCTCTGACCACAACTCCCACCAGCCCTTCTCTGTTTGTGAACAGCAGGACACAGAGCTTTCCTTGCCAGTGGCAGTGTTACCAAAAATGCTGTAAAATAAAAACTCCTTAACACCAATGTGGCATTAAGAAGCAGCATTCTTTATCTGGCCAGATGCACAGGGGGGATGGCTCCTCCCAAAGCCGTGCATGCTGAGCACAGGAGAGTTTCTGTTTATATTCTGTATTTTGCATTCCTATTCAGTGATTGTCCTGGACTAAACGTACACATGATAATCATTTAATAGTGAAACCATTAACATATTACTCCTCCCCTTTACTCACACGTTCTTCTGTGCTGGGGGTTTCTCTGGTGGGCGTGGACCCCAATGTTTCAGTCGGCCTGGCTGAGCTGGCAGGACACTGAGGCTGGTGAGCTTCCAGTTCTCCTTCTCACACAATGGGCATTGTGAGGTTTCCATGGGCCAGTGGTTTTGGAGAAGAAGCATTGTGGGAGCTCAGCAGGTGTAGACAATTTATCATTTGGTAACATGAGGTCACACACAGAGGGCTATGACATCACAGAGGGGGTTATGTGAGGCCATCAAGCAGCTACGAGATCACAGGTCATCTCTGTGACATCACAGAGAAGGCTGTGACATCAAAAGGCAGAGGTCTGACATCATATAGCAGAGTATGTCATCACAGAGAAGGCTGTGACATTACCGAGTGGCTGTGTGACATCACAAAGTGGGTTGTGACATCAGAGACCAACTGTGTGACATCCCAGAAGAGGCTGTGACATCTCAGGAGGGCTGTGTGAGGTCCCTTGTCCCCCGGTATCCCCCGGGCCACCTGCAGCCACAGCCTCCACCAAAGGATGTTCCACAAGATCGACCCCAGAACCTGACACGGGGACAAGGGGCCAGGGCTGTGTGATCAGAACATCAAGGACGTGGATTATCCAGGTCACTGTGGCCTGGTTTGGGTTCCCCAGGGCAGGAAAGATGTCTGGCAGCTGGGGCAGGGTCAGGAAGGGCCTCCAAGGTAGGGCTGGAGCCCTTTGGCTGTGAGGAGAGGCTGAGGGAGCTGGGCTTCTCCAGCCCAGAGAAGGGAAGGCTGAGGATCTCCCCATCCCAGCAAGGCATGATGACTTAAAATGAATCAAGGTGATTTTAACACTTCCTCAACACAAAAAGCCCCATGATTCCCCCCTTCTCCATCCACCACTGACAGCTTTGCAAAAAGAGAATTTTTCAAACCGTTTTACCCTCACTCCAGGCAGAGCATCCTGATACAACAACTTAACTCTGTTTATATCTATCACAGAATCATTACTGTCTAAAACTGGCTTTGCACACGAATGCCATGTGGATCGTTGACAAGTCTCATGCTGCTGGAACATCTCATATTCCTGACGGGAGAGTTAAAATGTTTACAAAATTTTATCCTGTGTACATTTTCTTTGTTGTCCATGAAGAGAAACCTTTCTGTGCCTCTGAGTCTCACGAGTTCCTGACCCCCAAAGGACACAAAGCTGATGAGTTGTGTTTCCCACTCCAGGGCTTGCACTTGTACCTCTCTCCATACCCAGAGCACAGCTCCCTTGTCCCACAAAGTCCCTGGCAATGAAGGGATGAAGGAACAGGACAGGCTGTGGGGATCAGGGGCAGGGCACAGCCAGGGATTTGGGGTGGTTGTGAGCCCGGGGCAGGAACCGGCCCTTGGCCTTGGTGAACGTCATGCAATTGTCCTGGACCCATGGCTCCAGCCTGTACAGATCCCTCTGCAGAGCTTCCTGCCCTCCAGCACAGCCACACTCCCACCCAGCTTTTATCAATGGCCCTGAGCATGTCCTGCTAGGCAGGGCTGTGACCTCCGGGGAGCGTCTCCACAGCCTGGGGCAGTGGGACGATGCAGGGAGCTCACACTCACAGTGACCAGCAAACACACAGACAGACAGACAGACAGACAGACACACACACACACAGATCCAGACACACAGACACAGACACAGAGACACACACACTCATAGTGACCAGCACACACACAGCATGGGGGAGAAGCAAAAACAGTGGCAGCAAGGAGCACAGAGGGGGCTTTGTGTAGGTTCCAAGGGTGGGGTTTATTCTGTAGCCTGAAAGGTCTAGTGACAAAGACCCTGAAAAGTAGGAAGGAAGCCTCTAAGTATCGAATGGGCGGGGTTTACAAGAACCAAAACAGAGCATGCCGGGGGCGGGACAATGCTGAGGGATGGGTTGGAGAACCAATGAGGAGGGGCAGGAGGAAGGATCAAGGAGAAGGGGCCAATGGGGCATGGAACTGGGGAGAACATTCTAGAGAAATTACATATAAGGGTAAAAGCGGGGGAAGGCCAATGGCCACACTGGGAGACTGGAATTAAAATAAATGAATATATAAGGCCTCCGGGAGTCTTGGGGAAGAAATCAGGCCTAGGGGCTGTGTTACCAGTGGGCCCTTTGCAGAGTACTGGTTGGCAGGCTCACCAGCCTCCATAAGTTTGGGCTCACCTGGCAACTGACTGAGGATGCCCTCCATCCCCTCATCCACATCAGCAAGAAAGAGATTTAACTGACCTGGCCCCAGTCCTGACTTCTGGGGCCACCCCTGGATGTGACTCCATCCCCCAGCACTCCTTGGGCTGCAGTTTTGTTTTTTATGGAGCTGTGCCTTCCCTTAGTTTTGTTTGCTGACAAGAAATGAACATCCCTCTGTGTCTCGGGCAGCTCCTTCTGCAAGAAAAGCAGGTGGGATTTGGGGCCCAGGAGCTGAAAGCTGCAGGCACAGCCTGGAGTGGAGGAAGCTCAGATTTGCATAAGGCTGCTCTGAGTGCCAGGGCTTGGATGAGGGAAATGGTGAGCTGGGGGTAGGGACAAAGTCTGATTGATTGCCAGCTATAAAGGGTCTTGATTTTCATATCTATTCAGAGTGTGATAGGAGGTGCTCGGGATCAATATCAATTGGAGATTGCTGATGTCCTTGTATAAACACTGTTAAAAATGAGGTCACTTTCCTGTTAAAGTTTAAAGATTTTTAATTAAAAAAAAAAAACCAAACAACAACAACAACAACAAAAAAACCCCAAGAAAAGGCAAAGCAATTACAGTGTCCTGGGACACTGGGTGTACTGGCACAGAGCCAGAGCACACCTCTCCCAGAGAGAGACTTTCCTTATATACTTTTTTACTGTAACAGCTTGTTGTATAATTCTAATGAAGTTTTTTTGAAGAATTCAGTAATCTATCGATTCCTGGTAGGCAATCTTCTCTTACGGGAAGTCTGTCTGTCCATCTGCATAGTCGTTTGCCAATTCCTGGCAGAGGGGCCTCTTAGCCAGGAATATCTTGATAGAAGTAGAAGTCTGTCCGTCCATTTGCACAGTCATTTGACAACACACAGCAGAGGGGTCTCTTGTCTAGGAATATCTTGATAGGAGTAAATCACTTTGCTTGAGGGGTAGTCTGTGATTTTTTTTTTGACATAGTATGTTAATTATTTCTCAACTATTGAACAAAAAGAGAATGGTTACATTTCTACACAAACACCGCTTCTAAAAGGGTCAATATTATACACATAGCGTTCATTATTTGCGAAAAACCAACACTATAGCATGCATTTATAACAACAGGAAAAAAATAATCAGGGGGGAAAAATCTTCTCTCGTTGTTTTTTTAATGTAACAGATTCATTTTGAACACATTTCTGGAATCTGTATAATGAACCCCAAAAGATTTGAAGACCTCAATGATTCCCAGAGGCTTGGCTTGTTAAGATGTTTGGGAATGTTAATGAGCCCTAAGGCCGTGAATTCCTCAGCTGAAGAGCTGAAGTCTGTAGAAGCCTCTGGAGAGGTAAAATTCAGCAGCAACCTCCAAGTGTCTGAGGATGTCAGCAGCCCCCACTGAGGCCATCCCTGCCCAGAGACCATGGCGGCAATGAGCAGACAAGGAGAGTGTCCCTGGGGCTGGGGAAGCAGGAACCCAGAGGCACCACAGGCCCCAGGTGGGAAATGGACTCTGGAATGGGGCTGGGAAAGCCCTGCCTGGGACTGGCCAAGCAGGACAGCCAAGGCCTGAGCCCATCCCCTGGCAATGGGGGTGGGGGGCCTCACAGGATGCTGGTGGCTGTCCCGGAGCAGTGGGATGTGGGGTGTGGGATGGTGAGGGCAGGAGAGCAGCAGGAGCCCTCCAAAGCTCTGTGGGCTGGGGGAGGAGGCCACAAGGCCTGGGGCTGGCAGGAACTGCTGTCTTCTCCTGGGTCTCAGTGCAAGGGACAGCAGCCACAGCCAGGGGACACAAATTCATTGCTGCTGGCAGGGGGTGGTCCCAGCCCCCCCAAGGCCTGTGGTCACCTCCACTGCAGCTCTCCTACCCTGGCCTAGGCCTGTACTGCTTCCATTGCAGACTTTACCCAGTGCCCCATTTCCCCACCTCCCTCTGACCCTACCAGCTCCCCAAGCTTTCCTGATGTCCCTCTGTCCTCCCTGGCTGCTGCTTCAAACAAAAAGCTGTGTTTGGCTGAGGAATGGCCAATTCCTGGGAGATTCCCAACAGCTGCATTCCTCCCATACCCTGCTAAAGCTCCTGTGGTCCCCAATCTGCCTTGCTGGTGTCCAGTCTGGACCTCCCCAGCTGCACTTGGCATTAATTCTTTCTTTCTCTGGCTCTTCTCTACTATGTCAAAAGGATTTATCATCTCTGGAACTGCCCTTCAAGCACTGCCAGGGCTCTCCTCCACTGTCCTCAGTCTCCACTGAGCACAGAGCTCCTTTGTCCCTCTGTAGGGGTCATGTGCTTGAGGCCTCCAAACCCCACCTTGGGAGATCTCTGGGTTCTCTCCGATGTGTTTGCAAATGAAAACATTCTGCTCATAGTCTGAGAAAATCACCAGAGGCCAAGATCCGCCAGACATATCCATTCTTGCATCTTTTAGCTGGCAGCAATCCTTGTTTATGTGAAATTTTGGAAGCCAAATCCTAAATTTTGCCATAGCCCCTTTTCCATAGGAAGGATGGAACAGAGCCCCAGTATTTCAAGGGCTGATGAGAGGTGACCACCAAAGCCAGAGCTGTCTGTCCTGGCAGCTTTTGTCTGAGAGAAACCCTGACATATAGGAAATTTATTAGGAGGACTACCAATTTTGGCCATGGGCACCTGGAGGAAACGGAATGTTCTTTTCCATAGGAAGGAAAGCACAGACCCCCAGTGTTTCAGGGGCAGATGAGAAGCAGCTCTCAACTGACTGAGGGCGCCCTCAGGATTCCAGGATCAACTGGACCTTTCACACAGCCCCTGGGAGGCCAAGCCATCCAGACCTGTTCCATGTTCACCTGGTTCCATGAAGTCCTGTAGTGTCACAATGGCCTTTGGTTCCATGGGATCCCACAGTGTCACAATGGTCTCCATGGATCCACGGTGCCCTGCAGGATCACAATGGCCCTTTGGTTCCACAAGGCCCTGGAATTTCACAATGGCGTCTTGGTTCCACAAAGCCCTGCTGCTTCACACTGGCCCCTTGGGACCATGCAGCCCAACACAGCAACAATGATCCCCTTGGTTCCAGGAGGCCCCAGAGTGTAAAATTGGCCCCTTGGTTCCACGAGGCCTCCCAGTGTCACAATGGCCCTTTGGATCCTTGGTACCCTCAGTGTCACAGCGGCCCCTTGGTTGCACAAGGCCCCGAAGTGTAACCATGGTCTCCACAGGAAGGAAACCATGGAGCCCCAGTGTTTCTGGTGCCGATCAATGGCACCCTGCAAGAGACCAAGGGCAGCCAGACCTGTTTGTCCTGGCAGGTTTGTCTGGGATCAACCCTTGGATATACACAATTTTGAATGTGGAATCCCAGTTTCAGCTGAGTGTGCCTGAAGAAGGATGGTTCTTTTCCATAAAAAGAAAGCACAGAACCTCAGTATTTTGAAAGCCAGTTAGTGCTGGCCCTCAGGAGTCCAAGACCAATCACACTTGACCGTAATGGCAGATTCTTTACCGGAGCAATCCTTGGATACAGAGAAATATGGAGGTGGAATTCCAACTTCGGCCATGGATGCCAGGGAGAGTAGGAGAGTTCTTTTCCATATGAAGGACAGCCCAGAGTCCCACTGTTTCAGGGACTCTCTAAATGCCAAGATCAGCCAGATCTGTCAGGTGGCCTCTGGGTGGCCAAGGCAGCCACACCTTTTCATGTTCCCTTTGTTGCATGGGCTCCTGCAGTGTCACAATGGCCCCTCATTCCAAGAGGCCCTGAGGTGTCAGAATGGTCCCTTGGTTACCAGAGGCCCTGAAGAGTCTGAATGGTTTCCATGGTTCCATGAGATCACACACTGTCATAGTGGTCTCCTGGCTTCATGAAGCCCCTCTGTGTGACAATGGCCCCTTGGTTCCACAAGGCCTCAAAGTGTCATTGTGGTCTCCATGGCTCCACAAGGTCCCCCATTGTCACAAAGGTCTCCATAGGAAGGAAACAACCAAGCCTCAGTGTTGCTGGGCAGAGGAGAGGCAGTCACCAGAGGCCAAGGCCAGCCCAACATGCTGGTACTAGCAGGTTTTATCTAGGTGCAACCCTTGGATATAGGGAATTTTAGAGGTGGAATCCAAATTTTGGCCATAGGTGCCTGGTTGAGAGGGATGTTTTTACCATTCGTAAGAAAAACACAAAGTCCAAGTGTTTTGGAAGAAGATGAGAAGTGGCCACCATAGATCAAGACAGCCAGACCTGTCTCTCCTGGTATCTTTCACCTGGGAGCAATCCTTGAACATTGTGAATTCTCAAGGGAGAATCTCAGTTTTGGCCATGGGCACCTGGACAGGAAGAAGAGTTCTTTCATTTGGAAGGAAAGCACAGAGCCCCAGTGTTTCAAAGGCAGATGAGAGCCAGCCCTTAGGAAGCCAAGGTCAGCCAGACTTGTCAGTCTTTTGTCTGGGGGCTATCCTTTGATATAGGGAATTCTGGAGGACAATTCCCAATTTTGGCCATGGGCAGCTGGACATGAAAGGTGCTTTTTTCCCAAAGGAAAGAAAAGCACCTGGTCCCAGTGTTCCAAAGGCAGAAGAGAGGTGACCCCAGGGATGCCAATCCAGCCAGATCTGTCTGTTCTGGCAGATTTCATCTAGGAGCCATCTCTACATATAAGGAAATTTGGAGGATTCTCCATTTTGGCCACGGGCTCCTGAAGGAAAATGACAGTTCTTTTCCATAGGAAAGGAAAGCACAGAGCCCCAGTGCTTCAGGGGTAGATCAGCAGCTGCCCTCGACATGCCAAGATCAGCCAGACCTGTCAGACAGCTCCCATGAGGCCAAGCCATTCAGACATGTTCCATGTTTCCTTGGTTCCATGAGGCTGCAGAATGGCACAATCATCTCCTTGATTCCATGGGGCCCTGCAGTGTCACAATGTTCTCTTTGCTTCTGCAGTGTCACAATGGCCCCGTGCTTCCCAGGACACCTTGCAAGGTCACAATGGCCTCTTGGTTCCATGCAGCCCCACTGTGTCACAAGGGCTCCTCTGTGACACTACGGGTTCCACAATGTCACCATGGACTCTTGGCTCCATGAGCTTCTGCAGTGTCACCACGGTGTCCCTGGATCCACATTGTCACACCTGACCCATGGTTCCATGAAGTTCTGCAGTGTCACCATGGTTGCTGTCAGAGGCTGGATGAGATCAATGTCTCGAGACATTTTGGGATGAGCTGCCAATCAGTCACACTGTGGGGCAGTGCTAACCCAGGCTCTGATTGCCCGAACAATTAGAAGTCCCACCTTGGGGGAGGCCCACGAAGGCCCAGGAGCTTAAAGATGAAGAATGAGATCAGCCCATGGTCTGGACCCTGCCGTCTCCTGTGGTCTGTGTCTCATCCACACTGGAAACCTTGGGGTCGGTAGCTGTATATGTATCTCCCTGGACATCTTCTGTATTTCTGTCACTCCCTCGTCCTTCTCTTTCTAATCCCCTTTACATGAAATGTTTTTGGGTAACTTAGCATCTTAAGGTTTTTAAGGTTTCTAGATTAAAGGGGCTAACTTAATGAAGTTCCTGATATGATAAATGTTTTATGTTGAACTGGATGTTGTAGTAAATCCTTCACCAAGGTTCCTTCATTTTCTGTAGTTTGCCAGGAAAATTTTGTGTCATTTTGACCTCTTGAGAATATCTGCTTGGTGTTTCTCCTGTGCACCAAACTTGAATAAAGTAGCCTTTGGTCAACCCCAGCATTTGAGTGTTCTGGGGTGTTCCAGCCCCGCAGGCTCACAATGGCCTCTTGTTTCCATGAAAATCTGCTGTGTCACACGGGTTTATGACATTTGTCCTTGCTGCCCCTCGTATCCCACTGCCCCACAAACAGCCCCGATCCACCCGGGAGGGACAGGCCCTGCTGTGCCAGGCCTGGGCTCAGGCCTTGGCCTTTCTGCTTCCTCCAACCAAGCCAGGCCTTTCTCAGCATTGCAGTTCCCTGCTCAGAGCCTTGGGCTCCCTGCAATCCTGGCCTCAAGGATCTGCTCTCCCCAGTCCCTGCGGAGCCTTTGGCACTCCCTGCCCTCACTGCGCCCATTGATGCTCCAAGGGACTTGGAGTTTTGCTTCTGACTCCTGGAGCAGCTTCTTCATCCTCTCGCAGTGCCTGAGGCTCCTGGGCTCAGCCCCAAATCCAGTGTGAGGCTGATTAAAATCCAGAAAGTCCTCAGGAGCTCCTTTTTCCCTTTCCATTATCTTCAGTTCTCCAGGGCTTTTACAGGAGACTGGAGTTAGTTTAAAGTTCTTTTAAGGGGGGAGATTTCAAAGTTCACCTCACGACTTGTCTGACATCACCCACCTGGCACTGACATCCCTGTGCCCTGCATCAGAACCTTGTCCCCTCAGCTCTGTAGCTGGCTGTCCCAGCCCATTGCACCAAGGTCCACCTGCTCTCCTCAGGGCTCTGCCTGTACACAGGCCCAGGAGAAGTTTTCCTGTTTGTAAGGAAAGAATGGCAAAGCCTGAGCAGGTCTCCTGAACAACAAACCCCACTCAGCAACCACATGCACAGTACAGGCTGCCTCCAATTATGTCCTTTCCCTGGATCTCTGTTGCAGATGGAAGCTGCTGGTGCCATTCTCAGCTTTAACCCCTTTTTTGATGCAAACAGATGTTCGCAGGTGTGCTAAGCAGTTGTTGCTCAATGTTTATGCAGAGCTTTTGTATTCTCATGGAACCCTGAGTCCCTGTTACATACTGGGGTCAGATGGTTCCAAGGAGACCATTGTGATACTGGGGATTTAAGGAGTCCATGATGACACCGTGGAATCTCATGGAACTGTGGGCACTGTGATACAGCAGGGCCTCATGGAACCAAGGAGTGAATTGTGACTCTACTAAACCTCCTGGAACCAAGGGGCCATTGTGACACTGAAGAACTTCATGGACCAAGAGTCTCTTGTGACACAGAGGGTACTCATGGAACCATGGAGACCATTTTGAAACTTCAAGGCCCAGTGGAACCACCAGTCCATTGTGACACTGCAGGGCCTCCTGGAATCATGGAGACCATTGTGACACTACAAGGCCTCAGGGAAGCAAGGGGCCATTGTGACACTCTGGGGCCTCGTGGAACCAAGGGGCAGTTGTGGTACCATGGGAATTGTGGCAGTTGTGGCACCATGGAACCAAGGAGTGCATTGTGACACTACAGGACCCCACGGAACTAAGGATTCATGCAACAGTGCAGGACACAAGGAACCCAGGGCCCTTTGTGATCCTGCGGAAGCAAAAGAGCCCATTGTGACCCTGTGGGGTCCCATGGAACCAAAGGTCCATTGTGACACTGCAGTGCCTCATGGAATCCTGGAGAGCACTGTGAAACTTGGAGGCCTTGTTGAATCAAGGAGCTCTGCAGCGCCTTATGGAACCAATGAGACCCCACAGAACCAAGGGTCCATTGTGACCCTGTGGTACCAAGGTGTCGTGGGTTGACCCAGGCCAGGTGCCAGGCACCCACGAGAGCCACTCACTCACTCCCCTCTGCAGCTGCACAGAGGAGAGAAAATTTAAGAAAAGGTTCATGGGTTGAGACAAGGACTAGGAGAGATCACTCATCAAATCCTGTCATGGGCAAGACAGGCTTAACTTAGATATATGAAATTAATTTATTGCTAACAAACTCAGAGCAATATCAAGAGAAATAAAATAAGCCCTTAAAAATGCCTTTCTCCCATCTCTCCTTCCTTCCAGCTCTTCCTCCTACCCCGGCAGTGCAGGGAGACAGGTGATGCTGGAATGTTTTTGTCTTTTCTTTTATATACCTTTTACACAGTTCTCTGTATCCACAAGTATTAGCAGTATGCATACTTGCAATCTTTTAGTTAGTTTAGTGCTTAGTGGTTTGTAAGTGTTCTGCAGGCCTGAGACTAAACACCCCAGAACTGCAGAGCCAGGGAGACCAAACATTCCTACTATCTCAGGAACCCAAGGTCTCCTGACAGGAGGATTCTGTAAACTAGGGGTTAGCCCACCCCAACCTCATAATTGGGCTCCCTTGTTAGATCTGCTAATGTGTAAAGTCTACAACTGGTGTGTGTGATTGACAGGGGGTGTGCATTTTGCCACGCGTTACCTGGGTGAAGTGGATGCATCAAACAGGATCCTGATTAAAATACTGAGGTAAAGACCCCAACCCCTTTAACTGTGTCTAGTTTCATTTTCCTAACACCAGGAAAAAGGCATCACAGGGAATGGGGGTTATGGTCAGTTCATCACCCATGGCTTCTCCCCCTGCACAGGGAGAGGAATCGTTCCCCTGCAGCACCATGGGGTCCCTCCCAAGGGAGACAGTTCTCCAGCAACTTCTACAAAGTGAGTCCATTTCAGGGCCACCGGCTCTCTGCAAACTGCTGCAATGTGAGTCCATCCCAGGGACAACAGCCCCCCTCAAACTGCTGCAGTGTGGGTCACTCTTCCATGGGGTACATCCTCCAAGGACAGGCTGCTCCAGCCTGGGACCAGGGCCCCTCTCTCCATGGGTCTCCTACAGGGTCACAGCCTCTTCCCAGGAATCCCCCTGCTCTGCTGTGGGCTCCTCCTCCATGGGCTGTGGGTGGATCTCTGCATCCCCTGTGGATCTCCAGAGGCTGTGGTGGATCTCTGCATCCCCATGGATCCCCATGGGCTGCAGGGCCACAGCTGCTTCACCCTGATCCTCACCAGGGGCTGCAGAAGAATCTCAGCTCCAGTGCCTGGAGCACCTCCTGCCCCTCCTTCCCCACTGACCTTGGTGTCTGCAGAGTTGTTCTTCTCACTTGCTCTCCCTCTGCTCTTCTCTGACTGGAGTTAAAACTACACCACAATCTCTGTTTGGATTTCTTCTTAAATCTGTTATCACAGAGCTGTTGCCACCATCTGTAATAGTCCCAGCCTTGGCCAGCAGCACATCCATCTTTGGAGCCACCAGGGATTGGCAGTGCTGGACATGGTGGAAGCTTCCAGCAGCTTCTCACAGGAGCCACCTCTGTGGCCTCCCCAGTACCAAAAACAATGCCATGGTACCGAGGGGCTATTGTGGGACTGGGGGGCCACATGGATCCAAGGGATGAGTGTGACATTGTGTGGCTTCATGGAACCAGGGAGACCTTTGTGACATTTCAGAACTTTGTGGAATTATGGAGACCTTTGTGACACTGTGGGGCTTCATGGAATGAAGGGGGCCAATTGTGACAGTATGGGACCCCATGGATCAAAGAGACAACTGTGAGACTGCAGGGCTTTGTGGAACCAAGGGGTTGAAGTGACACTGTGTTGCCTCATGGAGCTGAGGAGAACATTGTGGCACTATGGAACCTAATGGAATTGTTGGAAATTATACAACTTTTAATTTTTTTAATGCAACTTCAGTAAGGGGTTTGTTCACCTTTGCCCAGGGGGAGGGGAAGGTGTCCTGGGTTGCTTATATGATTTTTTTTTGTATCCTCAACCATGTCTCCTGCTTATGCTGGATATTAAGTTCTGCAGCTTTAAGTTAGGCCCAGAGAGACCGAGAGAGTGAAAGCGGAGAAAAAACCATGTGCCGTTTGTCTGCAGGAGTTACACCTTACTCCCACAGGAAAGGCCTTGAAGGAGACTGCGTTCCGGCAGGTCAGAGATATCTCACTCACTCTCTGGGTGAGTGCTTGAAAAGCTCACAGCGGAGGGTTTCCTCAGATCTTTCTCAGCTTTTTGCAGGGAGAGACTTTGTTTCTTTTGCTGTTTTTTTCCCTCCACCTGGGACTGGTTGGCATCTCGTTTGCCCAAGACACCAGAGCAATCCCCGGGCCCCCCCCCCCCGATTTCTTCAGCTGGGCCTGGCAATCGGCCCCTCTGCTGGAGAACTGAACCAGACCCAGACGGACTCTGAATCTACCATCTCTTCAGAGGAAGGAGATGTTTCATTGATTTCATATTATCCAGATTTTTCTATGCTTGTGAATATTCTATTTGTTAAATAAATAGTTTTTTCCACTTTTCTCTAAAGACATTTTTCCCGAAACTGTTTGGGAGAGGGGTGGTTGGAATCAGCTTTTTCTAGAGGAGATCCCCCGCCAGAGGTTTCCTCCTAAAATTTGCCCTAAACCAGGACACAAGGCCAGACTTTTCAGTCCTGGCAACTTTTGTCTGGGAGCTATCTTTGGATATAGGGAATTCTGGAGGAGGTTTCCCAATTTTGGCCATGGCTGCTAGGATGTGAAAGCTGCTTTCTTCCTATAGGAAAGAAAAGCATATGGTCCCAGTGTTTCAAAGGCAGATGTGAGGTTGCCCCTTGGAGTCCAAGCCAGCCAGATCTGTCTCTTCTGACCAATTTGGTCTGGGAACAATGCTTGGATAGACTGAAATTTGGAGGATAAATCCCAATTTTGGCCACGGTCCCATGGAGGAGGACAATTCTTTTCCACAGGAAGGAGAGCACAGAGTGTCAGGGTTTCAGGGGCAGATGAGCAGCAGCCCTTGACATGCCAAGGTCAGCTGGACCTGTCAGGCAGCCCCCAGGAGGCCAAGGCAGCCAGAGCTTTTCCATGTTCCCTGGGATCTAAGAGGCCACACAGGGTCACAATGGTCTCCACAGGGAGGAAAGCAAAGAGTCCCAGTGTTTCAGGGGCTGATGAGAGGTGACAGCCACTAGAGGCCAAGGCCAGCCAGATTGATCTGTCCTGGCAGGTTTGTCTGGGAGCAGCCCTTGGATATAGGAAATTGCAATGTGGAATCCCAATTCTGGGCATCTGTGCCTGCAGAGGAGGAATGTAGAAATCCCAGTGTTTGGAAGGTAGGTGAGAGTTTGCCCTTGGGTGGCTAAGGCCAGGAAGAGTTCTCAGCAAAGGCAGATTTTGTGTGGGAGCAGTCCTTGTATCTATGGAATTTTAGAGGTAGAATCACAATTTCAGCCATGAGCACCTGGACAAAGATGGCTCTTTCCCACAGGAAGGAAAGACACAGAGCTCCAGTGTTTCAGGGGCAGATTCAAGGTGACCACCAGAGGCCAAGGCCAGCCAGGCCTGTCTGTCCTGGCAGGTTTGTCTGCAAAAAATCCTTGGATATGTGGAATTTTGGAGAAGTACCAGGTTCAGATTTCTCCATTGGAAGGAAAGCATGTAGCCCCAGTGTTTGGAAGGCAGGTGAGAGCCAGCTCTCAGGAAGCCAAGGGCAGCCAGACTTGTTGGCAATGGCAAGTTTTGTGTGGGAGCAATCCCTGGAATTTTGGAGGTGGAATTGCAATTTTGGCCATGGAGGCCTGGAGGAGAAGGGCAGTTCTTTTGCACAGGACGGAAAGGCAGAGCCCCAGTGTTTCAGGGGCAGATGAGAAGTGACCCTCAACATGCCAAGGTCAGCTGGACCAGCCAAGCAGCTCCCAAGAGGCCCAGCCACCCAGACCTGATCCGTGTCCCTTTGGATCCATGGGGCCCCTCAGTGTCACAAGGATCCTTGGTTCCATAAGGGATATCCCAGCGATATCACAATGGTTTTCTTGGTTCTGCAGTGTCACTGTGATCCCCATGGCTCCACAAAGCCCCAGAGTGTCACAATGGCCCCTTGGTTCCATGAGGACCCCAAGTGTAATAATGGTCTCCAGGATTCCACAAGGCCCTGAAATGTACCAATGGCCCTTTGGTTCCACAGCAGCCAGCAATGTCACCATGGAGCGTTGGTTCCATGCAGCCCTGCAGTGTCACAATGGCACTGTCACGTTCCACTGTAAAGGAATCGGGGGATGCTTTTTGTCTGATTTCATGGATGGAATCAAGCACAAACAAAGCAAATGTTCCATGTGAGATCTGTTTTTTGATAAGGAAGAGTGTGTGTCACTATTAGAAAAAGGAATAGGAAAATAAGTAGAAATGAAGGAAGAATAAAGAGAGGGGGAAAGAGACAGGATGAGAGAGGAGAGACAGGATGGGCTTGGGGAAGGTGGAGCAAGGTGGTCCACACTAGGCCAGATCACAAGGCACAGCTTCTCTGAGCAGGCCAGACCTCCTGAGGAGAGACCCTGGATCAATATTAATCCCGGAATGCAGCAATCTCCCCTGCTCTAAAGAGAACAGGAATAAAATACACCCTTTAAAATAGGAATGTTTCTTTCTTAGAAGCTCTTCGCAATATTTCTCCATAACTGGAGTTGAAACCTTCCTAATGAATTGCATTAGACCAAAGGGAAATCAAGGCAGAGCCATGGTTTGTTAGGAAACCTCTCAAGAAGTCACAGTCAGAATCAAATTCCAAAGTTTCTTGGAATTTTAATGGGTCCCACTGAGGGACACAACTGAGAAAGTCCCCAGGCTCCAGTCAGAGCAGGAACACTGGAGGCAGAGATGACAGGTGGGGACAAAGAGAAGCCCTGTGCTGGTGCCCTGGGGCACAGCAGGGTCTGTGCCACCAAGGGCTGTGAGGAGACACCTTGTCCTGAGGCCCTGGGGCCTCCTGGCACAGCCCCAGCAAGGCTGGGCACTGTCACCCCCTTTGTGGAACCAAGAAGCCATTGTGACATTGCAAGGTGTCATGGAAGCACAGGGCCATTGTGACACTACAGAAGCATGGGGAACATTGTGACACTGCAGGGCCCCATGGAATCAAGGAGATGATTTTGACACTGTTGGGCCCCATGGAACAGGCCTGGCTGGCTGGGCCTCCTCGGGGACGCCTGAGAGGTCAGGCTGACCTTGGCACATCAGCTCATCTGTTGCTCATCTGCCCCTGAAGCACTGGGGCTCTGTGCTCTCCTTCCTATGGAAAAGAACTGTCCTTCTCCTCCAGGTGCCCATGGCCAGAATTGGGAATCATCCTCCAAATTTCCTTCTTTGCAAAGATTGTTCCCAGATGAAATCTGCCAGGACAGACAGATCTGGCTTCCTTGGCCACCTGGGGGCCACCTTTCTTCTTCCTTTGAAACTGCAGGACCATGTATTTTTCTTTCCTATGGGAAAAATTCTTTCATGTCCAGGTTCCCATGGCAAAAATTGGGAATCTGCCTTCAAAATGCCTTATATCCATGGATAGCCCTAGACAAATTTGTCAGGAGAGACAGGTCTATCTTGCATGGCCCATCTTCTTAAAAAACACTTGGACTTCAGGGTTTTCTTTCCGATGGTAAAGCTCCATTGACCTTGATCAGGTGTCCATGGCCAAAACTGGGATGCCATCTCCAAAACTACATTTATCCAAGGAAAGAGAAAAGTGCCAGGACAGACAGATCTGGCTGCCCTTGGCCTCTTGGGCAGTGTCACTCATGTGCTTTTGAAACACTGGTGTGTTGTGGTGACTAAATCCACTCTCCCCCCCCCCACACACACACACACAAACCCTGCCCCAGAGCTCCCCTTTTCTCTCAGTATCCCATGGCTCCTGACCCTCTCTCCCCTCCGCGTTTCTTCCCATCACCCATTGGCTCCTGCTCATGTCAATCAACCCTGTCTCTACCCCCTACCCTCAGATTATTGGTCAGTGATCCTCTGCCTGCCCCTTAACTCCTTGGGACAAAATCCCCCAGTTTCATTCCCCTCTTGGTCCTTTGGTGTTGCTCCCTTTGAGGTAATAAATATCTTGGAATCACATGCCAGGTGGTTCCTCCCACCTCTTTGTCTCCAGGGACACCTCAGAGTGTGTCAGTGGCTGCTTGAGTCCATCTGCAGGGATAGGCCCATGTTTGTGTAGTTGATGCATGAAGCACTGCCTGAGTGGCTCCACGAGGGATACTGCAGGAACACATGCAGCACAGATCCACCAGACCAAGGCCATGTCAGACAATTGGTTACAAGCAGCCACACTGTGTCACAATGAATATTTGGTTCCATGGAACCCCACAGTGTCACAATGGCCTCTTGGATCCATGAGCTTCTGTAGTGTCACTGTGATCATCTTGGATCCTCTTTGTCAAAATGGACAATTGGTTCCACGTTGCCCCACAATGTCACAGTGGCTCTTTGGTTCCATGAGGTTTCAAAGTATCACCATGGTCTCCTTGGACCTGCAGTATCACTCTGGACCATTGGTTTCATGTGGCGCTGTAGTATCACAATGGTTCCTTGGTCCCATTGAAGCCCCACTGTAAAACAACAGACCCTTGATTCCATGAGGTTGCAATATGTAATAATGGTCTCCTTGGTTCCATGAGGCCCTGCTGTGTCACAATGGATCCTCTGTTCCTTGAGGCCCTACAAATGGACCCTTGGGTCCATGAGGTTCCATCATGCACAATGGAATTTTGGTTCCGTGAGCTTTCGTACTGTAAACAACAGTCTCCTTGGTTCTGCAGTGTCCCAGTGGTCCCTTGGTTCCATGAGGTTCCGTAGTGTCACAAGAGAAACCCTTCTTCCATTAGGCCCCTGAGATTCACAATGGTCTCTTTTTGATCTCATGAGGCACCATAGTGTCACAATGGACCCTTGGTTCCATGAGGTTCCATAGCATCCTGATGGTTGCCATGGTCCCATGAGTTTCCTTAGTGTCACAATGCTCTCCATGGCTCTAGGAGGCCCTGCTTTGTCACAAAGGACCCCTGGTTCCACCAGGCCCTGCTCTATCAGAATGCACCGATTTTTCCATGAAGTGCTCTTGATTCCAGAAGGCCCCACTGTGTCACGATGGACATATGGTTCCATGAGTGTCCATAGTGTCACCACGATGTTCTTGAATCTGTAGCGTCACAATGGACCATTGGTTCCATGAGGCCACTATGTCACAATGGTCTCCTTGATTCCATGATTGCCCACAGTGTCACAATGGAGCCTTGTTTCTATGAGGTTCTGTCCTGTCACAATTGTCTCCTTGATTCCATGAGCTCCGATGATGTCTCAATGGAGCCGTGGATCCATAAGGCCCTGCAGGGTCACCATGGTCTCCTTGGATCTATGAGGAACATAAAAGCTGTGCATAAACATTGAGCAATACCTGCTGAACACACCTGGAAACATCTGTTTGCATCAAAAGAGGGATTAAACCTGAGAATGGCACCAGCAGCTTCCATCTGCAACAGAGATCCAGGGAAAGGACAGGGACAGAGAACTCAGCTGAAAGACTCTCAGAATTCTGCTTACAGAGATCGTTTCTGCTTACAATGTCCATTGTAGAAAGGTGACATCATTTGAGGCAGCCTGTACTGAGCATGTGGCGCCTGAGTGGGGTTTGTTGTTTAGGAAACCTGCTCAGGCTTTTCCATTCTTTCCTTACAAAGAGGAAAACTTCTCCTGGGCCTGTGTGCAGGCAGAGCCCTGAGGAGAGCAGGTGGGCCATGGTGCAATGGGCTGGGACAGCCAGCTGCAGAGCTGAGGGGACAAGGTTCTGATGCAGGGGACAGGGATGTCAGTGCCAGGTGGGCGAGGTCAGACATGGAGAGGCTGGGGGTGAGGAGCAGGGTTCTTGCTTCTCATATCCCAGATCTCTTGGGGAATGCTTCTATCACAGAATCAGTTGATTGGAAGAGATCTTCAAGATCGTCGAGTCCAACCCATGCCTAACACCTCCTCTTAACCATGGCACCAAGTGCCCTGTCCAAATTGTTTTTAAACACAACCATGTATTGCGAATCCACAACCTCGCCAGGCAGACAACTCAAGTATTTTTCCACTCTTTCTGTAAAAAACTTTTTCCTAATATCCAACTTATACTTCCTCTGGCACACCTTAAGACAGTTACCTCTCGTTCTGTCAGTTGCTGCCTGGAGAAAGAGACCAACCCCCACCTGACTACAGGCACCCTTCAGGAAGTTGCAGAGAGTGATAAGGTCACCTCTGAGTCTCCTGTTCTCCAGGCTAAACAAACCCAGCTCCCTCAGACCTTCCTTGTAGGGCTTGTGTTCCAAGCCCCTCACCAGCCTTGTTGCCTCCTCTGGATGTGCTCAGGAGTCTCAAGGTCCCTCCTAAATCAGGGGCTCAGAACTGGACACAGCACTCGAGGTGTGGCCTCACCAGTGCTGAGTACAGGGGGAGAATGACCTCCCTGCTCCTGCTGGCCACACCATTCCTGATCCAGGCCAGGAGCCATTGGCCTTCTTGGCCACGTGGCCACACTGCTGGCTCATGTTCAGTCGGCTGTCAACCAGTGCCCCCAGGTCCCTTTCTGCCTGGCCACTGCCCAGCCACTGTGTCCCCAGCCTGTAACGCTGCAGGGGGTTATTGTGGCCAAAATGCAGGACTCGGCACTTGGACTTATTAAACTTCATCCTGTTGGACTCTGCCTTCCAACAGATCGACACACGCTCCCAGCTTAGTGTCACCTGCAAATTTCCTAATGAAAGACTCAATACCTTCATCCATGGCATCAGTAAAGATATTGAACAGAACCAGCCCCAGCACAGAGCCCTGGGGGACACCACTGGTGCCCGGCCCCAGCTGGATGCAGCACCGTTCACCAGCACTCTCTGGGCCCGGCCATCCAGCCAGTTCCTGACCCAGCCAAGAGTGCTCCTGTCCAAGCCACGGGCAGCCAGCTTTTCAAGGAGGCTGTTGTGGGAGACAGTGTCCAAGGCCTTGCTGAAGTCCAAATAGACAACATCCACAGCCTTCCCCGCATCCACCAGGCGGGTCACCTGGTCATAAAAGGAGACCAGGTTGGTCAAACATAACCTACCCCTCCTAAATCCCTGCTGGCTGAGTCTGATCCCCTGGCCACCCTGTCAGTGCTGCCTGATAACACTCAGTACAAACTGCTCCATTACCTTCCCAGGCACTGAGGTCAGGCTGACTGGCTTGTAATTCCCCAGCTCCTCCTTTCTCCCCTTTTTGTGGATGGGTGTCACATTGGGCAGCTTCCAGTCATCTGGAACCCCACCAGTGAGCCAGGAATGCTGGTAAATGATGGAGAATGGCTTCACAAACTCATCTGCCAGCTCCCTCATCACCCTGGGATGTATTCCATCTGCTCCCATAGATTTATGAACATCCAAGCAGCTCAGCAGTTCTGTGTCTGCCTCCTCCTGGACAACAGGGGCACCACTCTGCTCCCTGACACCATCTACCAGCCCAGGAGGACAGCAGTTCCTGGGACAAACTGTCTTCCCACTCAGGACTGAGAAAAACAAGGTGTTAAACATCTCTGCCTTCTCCCCATCTGCAGTTACCAAGTTCCCTCTTGTGTCCAGGAGAGAACAAAGGTTGGCCTTATCCTTCCTTTTGCTGTTAATGTATCTGTACCTTTGCAAAGCCTGCCAGAATATATTCAAACTGAGCTTTGGCCTCTCTGATTTTTTTCTACATTCTCTAGCAACCCCCTTAAACACTTCCTGCAAGACCTGTCCCTCCTTCCAAATATGATATATCCTCTTCATATTCCTGACTTCCTTCAAGACCTCCCTGCCCATCCAGGATGGACTCATCTTTCAGAACACAGAGATAATCTGCTCCTGTGCCCTCAAGATCTCTGTTTTGAAGCACTCCCACCTTTCCTGGACTCCCTTGTTTTTAAGGCTGGCTTCCCAAGGAACTCTCTGAATAAGCCTGAGCTGCAGCAGAGCAGACGGAGCTCAGAGCTCCCCAGGGGCTGCAGTTCCTCCCAAGGGGCAGCGCGGGGGCAGCTGCGACCTCTGCCCCGGGGGAGCAGGGACAGCACCCGAGGAAACGGCTGGGGCTGGGCCAGGGCAGGGCTGGGCTGGAGATCAGCAAA
>JAHLSL010013582.1:0-40958 GCA_025920805.1 Petroica traversi | reverse complement strand
TTTTTTTTTTTCCCCAGCCCTTTCCTCTGCCTTAAAACAGCCAAAAAATTAGAAAAAATAACACCTGTAGTGTTAAATGCGAGAAGCGTCTAACACAAAATATGGGTCTTGTGTCCAGTTCTCATTTCTCAAGAGAAATTTCTGGTAAAGGACAGCAGAGGAGAATGACAGTAAGTTATGCATCTTGGAATGTGAAATTTCAAAATTGCTGCAGGAAATTGTTAGTATGATCCTTAACTTCAAGGTTCTGCAGTGTTGTGTTTGATTCAGTACTTACAGGTAGGACAAACTAGCAATTTTACAAAGGTTTAGGAATGTTTCTTAATATGAAGTCTGTGACTTCCAGAACAAACAAGATCATTAAAGTATTTATGAATGTTGAGTGAACTTTGCTGTCCTCTGACTGTTTGATTTGAGATTCCTCAGGCATAACTTAGCCCAAATGAGCTTGCTATACAATTTTCTTAATGGATATCCACTTCAAGCCCTTGTAAGTTTTACATGTTATTAAAAATCAAAGTGGGTTTCAACAAAACCTTTTCTATTCTGTAAGACTGTAGTATTGTCAAGATTATCGTTTTGCCTATCAATTATGATCGACAGAAGGGGAAAGTGTTATTTATAAATGAACAGCTTCTAAGTACATAGAACCTATGTGGGATACAAACTTTACAATACTTACACATTCAATACATTCTTCACAATTGCTATATTAAATTGAAGTGCTAAACTCCATCTGCAGACAAATTCTCCAGTTCCTTGGAATTTCTTCATATCAAATAGCCTGCAGGTGTGCAAATAAGCATTCACAGTCCATACCAAATGTCAATGCCTAATTAAAATTAAAATTTTAAAGGGCATGGACTTGATGCTATTGTTGATTCTCTGTATATCACATTGCTACTCTTCACTGCCTGTGTGGAACAAAAAGATGTATTGACAGAAACTGGTGAAATACACAATTCAATTACTACCAGTAAATCAGACTTTACATAGAAGAATAATGAAAGTATTAAATTAGACCCAAAGATTGCCATTACTTTCTCAAATACCCAAAGGAGCTAAAAGTTGTTTCTTTGTCTATCTTCTCTTTTTATGAAAATGCAAGAACAATTAGTACCTAGCTCATGTACTCAATTAAGAGGATGACTGCTATCTTGGACAGCTGGACAGGAGGAAGCTGCATCAGTCTGGATCTTCCTCTTCTGATGGACCAATCCACAGAATCCCTATCAATTATTGTTTATGAGAATTCCAGAGTTTAAAATAGCAGCACCTCCAACAGAAATACTTCCAGAGAGAGTGTCACAAATGGATTTGCGAGTTAAATAAGTCCTTTCCTACTGCCCAGGCCTCTGGCAGCAGGTAGTAACCTTATAGAGATGACCAGCGCCTCAAAATCCCCTCCCGTCCGTAAGTTCTTTTAATAATGACTGACTCTGTCTATTATATAACACATTTTTTATTAATAGACGAGAAAACTATTAACTCTAAGACTTAAAACAAACTAATACTACACAGGTATAAAAACAAAAAGGAAAAACTACTAGTATATTTTATACAGTGCACTATAAGGTACCTTTTGAGTTACAGCTAGCGAAGAAATAGTATAAGCTTAGGATTCAATGTATCTTACCATCCAATCCTTGGTGTAGCACACATCGAGATCCTTTTTCTCAGTTTCCGGAAAAGTAACCACGAGCCTGCATCCAGGACTAGCGGAGAAGTCCCTTGCACATGGTGTGTGTGTGTAAGCTTCTGCTTCAGTGATAATTTGTGTCTCTTTTACAGGGTGAAACGGTGTCTCTCAGTCATCAGTTTTTCTTTATCTCTTCCTACATCTCTTCTCAAGACTAGGATGTTTATTCTTAAGGTTTTAGCCTCCTTGGCACCAGAGATAACCCCTGCTGAGCCTTTCGACTCCTGGGTTACCTCTGATGCACCCATTATCTCTGGTATACAGGAAGGGGGGGGGTGCCACACAATCCACAGGGAGGAGGTTGTTTTAGAACAGCATCAGTTAGCTAAGAGTAGGAAAATAACTGTTCACTAATTTCTAGATAAGTAATGAGCAAAGTTTGGCAAAATCAAGGAATACTGCAGCCTAGAAGAAGAGCTCTCCTCTCCAGTCACATTTCCCCCTAAGGATACATTCTAGACTGGAGTCACAGTTTCTTCTTTATAAAGAGCTTAGAAACATAAAGGTCTCTGAGCAAGTTGAAGACCAAAATGTGTAACAGCTTGTGGATACACAAGCGGGAATCTCTTTAAAATTCTAGAAATATCCCTCTTTTCTTTTTTGTCTTACAGAAAGAAACTCTTGGTTATAATACACATTAATGAAAGTTGCATCCAGATACCACAGGGATCCATGGTCTCAAGTGTCAATGTGGATATAAAAGACTGCTACGTCTAAGATTTTGTCTTTACAACATAAACAACTGACAAAGACATATGCATAACTTTTCAAATATAGGTTAAGCACTGAGGGTGCTGACGAGGAGCTACTTTTTAAAAGAATAGAACCTGTGGGGTTGGTTATTCTACTTTCCCTCATTTCTTTTGCAAGTCTCCAATCAGGAATTTCTACTAATTCTTTGTTTTTAGCTAGCTATAGAGATCAGTTAAAAGAGGTAAAAGAAAAAAAAAAAAGATGGATAAATTTTACAAGTATTTTAGATTTAGAATAATTTAACTACCTATATTTCAGAGCTCATTTGTTTCATAGTATGAGACTCATGTTTCTGACAGGAGAGGTCATGGTTGACATAAAAGCATGACCTTTTCACCTGTACTGTTGTCTTTTTATAACCTTTTTCACATTCTACTTGGCAAAGAGAAGTGCTGTTACCATTTTAGGAGTTTGCCTTCAAGTGCAATGCAGGGATTGAGCATTTTGAAATCATCCCCTATATCCATGTAGTTCCAGGGGAAAAAAAAATCTACAGCAATGAGAAATCATTTTCACCATTAAAAAAGTGTAAAATTCTATTCTGGAGGTGAAACAAATGACAAGCACCAAAGTCTGTTCATTTTTGTTACAAGGAGGTAGTTTCAAAGTTGGGTCCATCATTATAAAATACCAAAGAGTAAAAATATAGTTATGGTGTTAAGTTTTGTATTGCAGCGGCTCCAATGTGCAGCGAACACAATTATGGTACTAAGAGGCATTAAAAGTGTTTGCAATAGTGAGACTAAAAGCAATTAATTGTAGCAACGGGGAAAAAAGACAGAAGATTGTTTATTGTAGTGAACTGAGACCTTTTATGTCCTAAACTTAACCCCAAACAAGCACCCATTGGCTGCCTGCTCCTGTAGGGTCCCTGTCCATGCATCCCAGCTCTCTGATCATGTGCTGTCCATGTGCCTTCCCAGCCAATCCCTGCCTGGTGCATGAGGCAAGCACATGCCAGCCACAATCCATCTCTGGTTACAGGACCTGGTCTGCACCTCCCTGTTAGCTGAACCTTTCCCAGAGTGCTTTCTATTGGGCTGGGGTCAACCACAGTTAATCAAAAGGCAATATGGTGGCACATAATGGATTCTGACTACTCGCCACCATGAGCAAAAATGGATTTAATTGAAATAATAATAATAATTGCACAGATTTTATTTTTTTTTCCTACTGGAGTGGAACTTTCCATCCCCTATTTATACATCAAGCATTGGGTCAATTTGAGAATCTTCTTTTTTCCCCTTGGAAAACACACATGCACATACAAAACTAAAGGACAGATTTCACATCAGCCAAAAATGAATACAAATATTTCTGCTCTCCTGATTATAAGGGTAATAATTCTAGGCATTGTGTTTCCACTGCATAAACAAATAAATAGTGACAAGTGTTATCAGAAAATGCCACCATGATTTGACAGGTAAAAGGTCCAAGCAGGCAAATCTAGAGAGTGCTCTGCAGACAGCCTTTTAATAAAACTAATTTCTTGTTTAGAAATTAGAATCACGGGTCATTAAGCTTTCTGTGATAAACATGATGCGACCTAACTAGTCAACCAAAGCAATGAGCCATGAAGGACAAGTGAGATTATACATTTTCCTAATTTCAGTTTGGAAATCTGAAAACAAACTTTGTCTACTGACAGTGATTTTGTCCGGCATAGATCTACAGTCATGTAATTCAGCTATGACATTCAAGATAATGCTGCCTTGGAAGTTACTTGAAAAAAAAAAATCCCTCCAAATTCTCTGTGCAAACCCCTTTACATCTGTTTTTGCCTTGTCCTCATTATTTCATAGCTCTTATATGCTTTACTGAAATGCTGTGCACCTGCCTGAAAGACAGCAAAACATTTCAGGAAACAGAATGTGTGATGAGAAAAAAGAGTCTATAGCCTTATCTGAACCTTTCTGCAACTTTGTCTTTCTTCCCTGTTAGATTATCTTCTACCACTTTGTCCTGGGTTACAATGAAATGTGTAAACAAAAGTATGTACTCTATTACCATTTATGTAAGATGTTAAAATAGGTGAAGTGTTCTTTGTCTTCTGCATGATTCAGCTCTGATAACTCCTTCCAGGGGGCTGTCTCCTCTAATGGGCCATCAAGATGTCACAGCATGGCTCACAGAATCACATCATCCCATTGTGAGATGCCCCGCTCAGAGGGAGGAATCAAACGTTCCGACCTGTATATAATCTGAGGCTTGGAACACCATGAGAGCTACCACTGAATTCTCAAAGGACAAGAGCCTGATAACCACTACTGGAGCTCCAGAGAAGGACTAGATTTTTCTACAGGATCTCTGCTTCGACAAAACCACACCCATCATTCCAAGGATTGAAGCCACCATTTATTTAATCAGACTGCTACCACCACCCTAACCAACAGGGTGTTGGGTTGTATTTTGACTTTTGTCAGTTTAAGCCCTGTACTATTCTGTACTATTGCCTTCATTTAAATTTTCCTATTAAATTGTAGTTCTGACTTGGAATCTCTTGCAAGGTATTTGTGTGGAGTTAATTCCTCCTTGTGGTTTGCCATCAAACTAGCACACACTTATACAGCTTACAACTGCCCTGAACTTCCCTTCTATGCAACCTTTGTTAGTCAAGTTTTGCTTACATCTTTTCAACCGTTCTTTTCCTTTTAATTGTTTCCCTCATTTTGACATCATGACCTTGTTCCTACTCTCTTACTCAAGGGACATGCCCTTTCAAAAAGACTCAAATTCTTCTATTGCGTATTGTGGTAAAAATCACTTTACTGTCCAGTGATTCTTAAAACACATTTTGCAGTTTTGTAGAACCTCATATCTCTCATCACTTTCTGTAAATTGAATTTATAAGAGAGCTCTATGAAATGGTTTTTAAGGGACAAGCATAATGATAGATTTTTATTTTGCCCCAGGGCTTCCCAACATTTTTGTGCTTTTAGTTTTAATCAGCATAATTTTCCTCTTTCCTGACAATATATTAGTCTTTATTTAAAATAAAAGGTTTAAAAATATTTTGCATTATTGATTTCTTTTTCAAAAAAGCCTTTCTGGATACATTCAATAATAATGCTCCAAGTTCTACCCAGTCAGATAATTTAAATGAGGACATCTGGACTGAGTATACAAGGCTTGTCTATTCTCTTTATCCTTCATCGACTCATGCAAAATTTGTAAAAATTAGCACAAAAAAACTCCCTATGAGAGAGGGTTGTGACAGAAATTCCTTGCTGTGGTAATTCACCTGAACAAGACAGTGACTAGAAATTTTTTTCAGATTGTGTTTTTACGTACACGGTGTTCTGAAGTGATTTATGAAGTACTAAGTTATAAAGCAGCCTGGAAAAGCAGATACTGTGAACTGAAAGATACATTATATGCTTCTAAAGTCTCCAGCATGTTTTGAAAATTTGATATGGGAAACTAGCTGCTAAATTGGAAATGCTTAGGTCAAGTTGGAAAATGAGTTAAAATAGCAGAGAACATTACCAAAGGACTGCAACAAGGTCTGGTGGATGAAAGATCATCCAAATGTCAGGAGAGGAATACAAGAGGAACTTTTAGGTTTACTATTTGCCCAATTACCTCATTATGTTGACTGATAAGCCATATTCTACTGAACCATTAGACCTTGAATAAATACTGAAAGGATAGTAATGTGAGCCCTGCAGTAATGCCAAGGGGTTTATCAGTCTCAGTCTGTCATGGGAGCCCAGGAGAGACTCCTAACTCCACCCTGACTACAGAGAAGTGCTCTGAGTGACACTGCAGGGAAGTCTGTGCCTAACCCACAGAGAGCTTACTCTTGCCAGAGAATACTCGATATAAATAAATAACAGTGATGATAAAATGCAGTTTGCCAACCTAAACTGAACTTTCTTAGAACTCTGCTCAGACCTGCCATAACGAAAAAGCAGCGTGTTGATACATCTTTATACACAAGCAATCTCTCAGAGCTTTTAATTATGCTTCAATCATTTTCCTCTTCAAGACCTTAAAACATGACAACAAGGGCATGCAGCAACACATTTGAGATGTGACCATGGGTGGTAGTTCCAAACCAAAAGCCTCTCTCTCTTTTGAATTACCAGTCACAGAGATCTCTCCATGTCAGAAATCAGCTACTCTCAAGTTTAATCCTTCTTGAAGGTCATACAGTGGCAGGCATGCAGCAAACAGCAGGAATGTTCAGCAACCAGACAACCTCTGGTGTCCTCTGGATCTTTCTGAATTGTCTTTCCCAAGTTTCCCTGGCTGGCTCCAGGCAAGAGCCTAGCACGCCTATTGGACTGCTACCCACAGATCTGGATGTCAAGGAGTTCTGCCTTCCAAGCCCACTCCATACTGTGGGAAGTCCCTATGCTAGGAAAACTGAGGCTGAAAACCCATTATTAAAATGGACATTGTACAGCAACAGGTTTAAGAAATTCTGAAAGTAATTTTCTTTTTCTATTTTTAGATTAGCATTCCCAAATGTGCTAGAGAAAAAAAATCAGCTAAAATTAAAAAAAAAAAGAACTAAAACAAATAAGAATATGTGATAAAACATATAAATTCCCATTTATTTAAGTCCATTTTTGTAAAGGAAACTAATTTTGTGTCATCTTCCTAAATTGGACTTTCAGCATTTAAGAAAACCCCCTTTATTCACTTATAATAAAGACATACAAGACTGCAAATGGAAAACTTTTCACGGGAGGGGAAATTTCTGTTTTGATCCAAGTGGTTGAAAAAGTGATTAAAACCTGCAGAGTTCCACAGCTGTAGCTGAAACAAACTTTCAAATGGGAAGGTTATTTTGTGAAGAGTAGTTAATAATCTAAGTGGATGTGCAGGTCTCTCACTTCTTGATCTTTTTCATAAGAAATCAGTAATGAAAAGAGCGTTGCTGATATCTTTTGTTGCAAGGTATTCTTCACTTCTCGCAATCATTTAGCATTCAAATGAAATAAGTTCAGGGTTTTTTATCATACCAAACAGCAAATAAGTCAATTTGAAAAAAGAATTGCAGCTGTATAAGAAGCAGCTTATACAGCTATTGCAACAACTTTTTACTTAAAGATCAGGTTATCAATCCAGAAATGTTTCTTTCATAATATAATTCTTTTCCCATTAATGCAGTTTTGCTAAGTGCAAATTAAGCATAGTGTAATGGAGATATTTAAATTATCTGTTTCTATTTACCGAAATTAAATGCCAAATGCAAACTGTATTTTGTAAGAATTCACAGTAGTCATCAGTACAAAGACAAAACCATTCTGAATTCCCCAGACAGACATAGTATTAAAATTAATTAAAAGAAAATGTTAACTTTACTTTTCCTTTAGAAAACCCCAAACTCCAAAACTTTTGAGTGCATTGCTCATGGTTGAGCCTCCAGAAATAAACAGGATATTGAACTCAGAGTGAAAAAAATAGGGTTTTCTAAAAAAAAAAATTCAAAGTTAAGCTTCTAAAGAGCATCCCAGGCTCTCCAGTATTGCAGAAGAAGGGATTCAAAATTTTAAAAAGACACTAGAAAAGTTTGAATCTCTAGCTTTCCTAGTTGGGATCTTGTCAGTATGGTCTCACACAATGATGGCTTTGGGAACATAATCTCAGGAAATTAATATTTTCCTAGATAAAAAGCCAAGAAGCACCAGCCTGCATGCTTTAAGTGCTCTTCATGCTGGGAGATACAAAGAAATACCTGAAATAGTCACTGCCTTGTAGGTTGGAGAGGTGGCAGAAGTGAATTATGGCGGCCTGGCCCATTAATTTGGTAATTTATTTTCAGTTTTAAATATTCCTTTTTTGGGGTTTGGATTTTCTTCCCTTTGTTTTTCTTAAGGAATTTTTTCTCCCAGAAGTTGCTAAGGAACTAATGGTTGGGTACTTAGGAAAACAAAAGAAGGTAGCCAAACCAGAGAGAAGTAAGCTTCTTCTCAGGGGGCAGAGATAATTCGAGATATTGGGCAAGACGAGACAGCCGTAACTCTCTTGCTCTCTGGGTGATCTCGGAGCAGACCGGTCAGAGCTGCCGCTTGCTAAAGGGATGCACCCCCAGTGCACCCCCAGCACGGACCTGCTCTCCTCTCTAGTGTGAGTTTTCTCCCTATCTCCTACCCTGCTGAGGAGCTGCCGGGTCTTTCCCTGCTTATCCTGCCCTGCTCGGAGACTTTGCTACGTTGTAGCCCCAAGCCCCTGCCTGCCAGGACATCCTGCTGTCCCATCTGGCTGTTCCCGGGGATCCTGCCACAGCACCAACATCGCTGCCCCGAGGGCCTGTGAAGAAAAGCCTTTCCTCCACCCCTCCCTGCCCTGAGCTCAGCCGCCATCACCTCGTGTCACCTGGGCTCGCTCCGGAGCGCCCCCTGCAGCCGCGGGGGAATCATCGCACCCGCCCTGCCCACAGGGAGCCACCAGCGCCCCTGCCGGCTGTGACTGGAACTGCACCGAAGGGAAAAGTGCCTGAGGCTGAGCAGGCTGGTACTGCGTCTGCTTCTGTTTGTGGTTTTATGCCCTAGAATTTTTGTCATTTGTTAGTTTTGTTTTACATTCTAGTAAAGAATTTTTATTCCTATCCTCATATCTCTGCCTGAGAACCCCCTGATTACAAATTCGTAACAATTCGGAGGGGAAGGGTTTTACATTTTACATTCCAAGGGAGGTTCCTACCTTCCCTAGAAGACACCTGTCTCTCAAACGAGGACATCCTTGTACAAGAGTATAATCTCAAAGGTATGCTTTCACTTTTTCTTATTTACTGGAGTCAGCAGAGCATCATAGTTTCAAAGAAGATCACCACCACATATGCCAGTGTGACTCCAAGGTTGGTCTGCTCATTATTTTGTTTGCAGACAGGAGCTCTCTCAGCCTGTCTGTTGAGCTCAGAAGATGTGACTTTGCTCCGAAGCAGAAAGCTGTGTAGCTGTGGTTAAAAGCACTGAGCCCAAGTTAATGAGCCCCTTGGAGACATGGGATTTAATGGCCTGGCCTCACTGCCTGTGCCTTGCACAGCACTTTTGTTGAGTAGGTGGAGCAAAGCCTGCCAGCAAAAACATATCTGCATCCCCCTATGAGCTTGTGCTGTTGTCTCCACCGGGAAATGAACTTAAAAAGCATGCAGTTATTCCTCATAACTCTGCTTGCCTTTCCCAGCTCAGGACTGATTACAAAAACCACTGGCTAATCTGGCAGCTTGGAAAGTCACATCCCTGAGCCCTCTGCCTAAGTCCTCTGCCACAGGTCACCACTCCTATTCACAGCACATGTGCCTGGGCTCATACCTCCTGCTCCTGATGGCATGGCTCACACTCAGCTCAGCCAGGACACTGCTTTGGGGCACTGACCTGAACCTTCCTGCTGGCTGCTCTGCACTGCAGTGACTCAGGGCTGAGCTGGGCAACTTCTACAACTGCTGCAGCAAGATCCATTTGCATTCACCTGGCAAGAACAACTACAAAACTGTATACAGAAAAGGGATAAATAAGCTGTGTGCTTGAATTGCATTCAAATTGATTGCTGTGGACAGCAATGAGAATCCAAACTGGACCTTCAGAAACACACACACTCCTTGAAGAGCATCTCGGGTAGCAAAGGCAGATGCTACCCTTGTGCACAAACCACAGCAGCTGCCCTTAAGCAGAGTCAAAAAATAGAATTGGTGCTAACTAAAACAGCAAAGAAAATAAACCACACTGTACAAGAACTTTAGGTATTTGGTGTTTTAGTCTTGGAGGTACATAAACCCACTAATCAGCTCATGAAACAATATTGCCTACAAAGTCCAAGATGTAAAGACTGGTCTTCTATTAAAGTCAAGCCCTGCAATCAACCTCTGAGTCAGATTACGTACCAAAGACATCTTTAATACTTAATTAAATGAATCCATTTACTTGCTATTGCTTTGATCACTCTCAATAACATGCAGGTAATAAACACTGACAAAAGCCCAGGACTAGACCACTGCTACAATACTGCTTTTTCTCATATAGTCAACATGCAATTTCTTCTTACAGATCCTTTGTCTCCTGAGATTATCATAATACAAAGATATAAGAATGAGAAAACATGCTTCTTTTCCCAAGTGGTTTTACTTTGACAGCGCTTTCTACTTAGTCAGTATCAGTACTTTTCTTATATTCTCACGTTTTGTGTCTACATCAACTTTTAAATTTTCTGGCACTCTCATACCACAGGTGGGAGTAACTGAGCTTTCACATCACCTGCATTTTCTCTGAAGTTTGGGGAAAATGGTGACCATGCCAGCTGCCAGTCAACCACAGCAGGTGTAGCACAGAGGGCAGATGAAGGAGGGATCACTGCAGGGAAGATTTTCACCTGCCAGTTTCTGTCCTGGATAGATCTGACACAGGAACAGAAAAAAATATACCATTTAAAAAGACACCAAAAGGAGCAATTTTGAAGCACATACAGCACCTGAACCTACCTAGCAATAGATTAACAGTTTCATTAATGTTTGTAAAGGAGTAAGAGTTTCTGACCAGACACCATGCAAGCACAAAGAACAAATGAATAATGTAAAGTCAAACAATAAATTCTGTGATCCTGCAAAATGACAGTATCACATAGAACAGCTCTATCTGTATGATTTATGTACTTTAGGAACTACTTAAGGTCAAATCTCCAGCTGTGAGTAATATAGCTGTTCCCCCAAGGTGTTTGAAAGCAGTGATTCATGTCTTCAAGGTGCTTTGATAGAAGCTTACACAATATGCCAACAGACTAATTAAGAGGGGAGAGGTGTGTGTATCTAAAAGGATATTTGGCTTTAGTATCAGTAAAACCTGTCACTCTCTTCTATATAACCAGAAAAGGAACACCTGACTAGACAGAAGTCAGATGATAGTTTGGCCTGAAAGCTTCCACATACAGGCCCACAGTCTACTGACCATGCTGCTCAGAAAGTCTCAGGGCACCCCAAACCTCTCTCTGGATAATTAAACTCCAGACAAGGTAGAAAATTACAGTATTAATTCTCTATTCACTATGCTGGCTGGTTTTAGAAGCACTTTCTAGCAGACCTGCCCGAACAGCCTTTTGGTAAAAATAAGATAATTAGTTAGAAAAATGAATAAGAAAGAACACCCACCCACACCTGGTGTGAAAAGGCCACTTCTGAGGATCTCAATGCCTTATCTTCCAGAGGATGTTAATGAAGAAGGACTTCACTGCAAAAGAAGGAGGCAGAGAAATGAAGCATAGGGAGGGATGGCTTGGGAGAAACATTCCTGCCTGTTCCCTAAAAACATCTCCTGTAAATCCTGATGGTTTGCTGTCCAATGCAGAACAGACTATTTACAAGGTGTCTGCAAGATTCAAATCCACAAATTAATTTTAAATAGGAGATTGTAAAATTCTTTCAATGTGACAGGAACATTAACACTGTCCAGTATATATGCAAGTATTAAGTTTCCAAATTTCTGCTTTTTAAATGTACTTTAAACTATTCTAGGCTAAAATATGTATGCTGCATGCTCAGGCAAACCTCCAGCTGCATAGAAATGAAGTACTACTGACAGAGGTTGTTTTCAAGCGCCAGCTGGAGCAGCTAATACATATTCTAATATGCTAAACTCTGATAGTCCCATATCAGTTGCAATTACTTAAAAATGCAGTAGCTCTAAGATTAAGCTAAATTAAATTCTCTTTATTCATGAAGTAACTAAAACAATGGGCAGGGAAATAAAAGAATATCTGTGGTAAAAGGTTACAATTGGTAACAGACAGGCTGCACGCAGCAAAATATGCTTGTTGACAGCACCCTGGGGAATGCTAAAGAAAACATCCAGATTTCTCTAAGTGGTTCTTACATTATTTGATCCAGGCACACAAACTCCATAAAAACAATTAAAACAGCTTCCTTGGGTTTACTCGTTACATAAAGTTTATTTCAAAATGAGACCCTGGGTGCCTAGCAAAGACTCTCCAAAGAATTTTTCTAAGGAGGGTACAGACAGGCACAAGCCTGGCCTGCACACAGAGAGGCAGCCCCAAGATGGCCCCTCTGAATGACCGGGCCCACTCCATCAAGATAGCTACTGAAATAATTACAAAGCTCACTAAAAGCAGGAATAGGGAGAGAACATTGCGCTGACTGGTTTATTCAGACTGATGCTGCACATAGCTCAAGGCACGGCCAACGAACAAACATATCACACAAGTTATCGTGTAAATGCAAAGGTTGTACTCTTTACCTGTGCAGGGTACTCTGCTGGCCTTTGTCAACTGAGAATGCTGAACTAATGTAAGTTTTACAATTAACAGAGAAGCTACTAGCTCCGTGGGCATGAACAACACTGAAGGCCTATTTGGAATCAGTCTAGATGTTCACCTTCTTTCCCTCACTCAGTTCTAGAGCCCTCGTTAGTGCAATGAGTTCAGTTTTCTGTGATGACACATCTGGAGGTAAGGCTTTTTCCTCTACAACTTTATCTGTGGTGGTTACAGTGTAACCTGGCATTCTCTTACCGTTTCTCATGAAGCTGCTTCGATCGGTATACAATTCCCAATCTGGGCTCTTCAGAGGAATGTCCTTCACGTCTGATCTGCTAGAAATTGTCTGTAGACAATCATGTTCAGGCATGCTGTCAAGTAACGTAGAGACAAAAATATCGCAGGATTTACCACAGATATTGTTTAGAGTAACATCACCCTGCTCCAACAACACAGACTGATATTTCAGGATTCTGCTAGGGGATGATCAGTGCTCCCCCTTTTGTTCCAGCACAGTTATTACTGCATGGCGTACATAAACAACAATGTGCTGTCCAAGGAAGTGTTTATAAGCCTCCTGTATTAGGAGGACAGTTGCTGCCACAGGTTTCAGGCATCCAGGCCACACTAGACTAACATTGTCCAGCTGTTTTGAAAAGTAGGCCACAGCTCTTCGCTGATCCCCAAGGTGCTGTGCCAGTACCCCTAGAGCAACATTCAGTCACTCATATGTAAAGAGTTCAAAAGGCTTAGTCAAGTCTGGCAGCCCCAGAGCTGGGGCTGACATCAGGGAATGTTTCAGCTATTTGAAGGCAGCCTTTGCACTTTCTGTCCATATGATTGTTCCCTTTTCGGCTGCCTTAAGAACCTCATTCAGAGGTTTTATCAGTAGTCCATAGTTTGATATCCATAGGCGACACCAACCTACCATTCCCAGGAACGCCTACATTTCTCTTACACTGTGGGCTCTGGAAGGCGACAGATGGCTTCTTTCCGTTCTTTGCTGAGTTGTCGATGTCTACGGAAAATTTCCAATCCCAGGTTGGAAACTACTGTTTCCTTGGCAACCTGGGTCTTCTCTTTTGAGACTCCGTAACCACTCTGGCCCAAAAAGTTCAACAGACTTACGGTTAGCTGGACACACTCATCTACTGTTCTGGTTGCTACAAGGATGTCATCAACATATTGAAGAACAACTCATCCTGGCTCCTGTTTCCTCCAGTCCACCAGTTCTTTTGCCAGCTGGTTTCCAAATACCATGGGTTGTTTTTAAACCCCTGGGGTAAGATAGCCCAAGTGAGCTGGGTCTTCCTCCCTGTTTCAGGATTTTCCCACTCAAAGGCAAAGATTTCTTGGCTATTCTTGTGTACCAGAATGCAGAAAAAGGCATCCTTGAGATCTAAAACAGTGAACAACCCTAATTCATCTGTCAGCGCACTCAAAAGCGTATGGGGATTTGCTACAACTGGATAGATGTCTTCTCTTATTTTGTTAATTTCCCCTAAATCTTGCACTAATCTATAACTTTTACCATCTGCTTTCTTCACTGGCAAGATTGGGGTGTTGTATTTAGATTCACACTCTACTAGCAACTCAAATTTGAGAAACTTTTCAATTATAGGTACCAATCCCTTACGACCTGCTAATGTCAAAGGATATTGTTTTTGCCTTACCTGTGTAGCTCCTGCTTTGAGTGTAATACTCACAGGTTGAGCTCTTTTGGATCTCCCAGGGATATCATTGGCCCATACTATAGAACTGACGGCATCCTCTATTTCTTTGGGAATTTCTCCATGGCATTCCTGTATGAGAAGAGTGCGTGCTTCCTGAATTTAGATTCCGGAATTATCACTTTCACTCCCCCATCTTTGGAAAACTTAATTTCTGCCTCTAATTTCTCCAATAAATCTCTGCCTAATGACGGCATTGGTGAATTTGGCATATACAGGAACTGGTGAGTCACCCAGTGTTTCCCCAATTTGTTTGAGGTTGGAAAAAAGGACTTGTTTCACTTATGCCAGTGGCTCTGACCACATTCACTGTCTCTTGGCTCAGTTTACCTTTTAAAGTATTTAACACAGAATATGTTGCTCCTGTATCACCCAGAAATTCAAAATCATTATTTCCCAGTTTAACTATAACTGAAGGCTCTGCTTGGAGACACACCTTTGGTCCTTGTTGGTCATTATTCACAGCTAGTTCTGGAGCTGGGGGTATCTTGTTCACTTGTGCTGGACACTTATTCTTCCAGTGTCCCCTTTTCTGACAAATGGCACACGGATCTTCAGCTAGAGGAAAACAGGATCCCTTTTTTGGTGGACTTGATGACTTTCCTTTATCGTGATTTTTCTTGTGGTGGGGCTTATTCTGCTTTTCTGCTGAATCTCTGTTCTGATACATTTTCCAAGCTACTTCCAGCATTTTAGTTGTGTCTTCTAACTTCTCTAGCTTTTGCAGTTTTTTCCTTATATCATCTGTAGACTGGCCCATAAAGAGGTAGGCCAGCTTGTACTTCTGGTCAGGTGCATTGAGGTTCAGATTTGTGTATTTCTGAGCAGTCTCTTTGAGTCTATTCAGGAACTCTGTAGGAGTTTCGTTTGGATTTTGTTTGACCTTGAATATTTTAGAAAAATTCCCTGTCTCAGGTGTGCCAGATCTCAACCCACAGACCACCCATTTCTGATACTGTTTCAATTTTTCCATTTGTTCCAGGACATTGGGATTCCACTCAGGATCGGAAATGGGTAAATATCATGGGGTGTCCCTTGGAGACTTCCAGCTGTAATTTGGGCCCATATAGCATCTAAGGCAGCTTTATTAACTATCTCCCTTTCTGTGCTATCTAGTAACTCATCTAGCTTCACGTCCAAGTCCCCCCAGTCAGGATTTTGGGCCCTTATAGCTCTCTCTACCCGTATGGCTACTTTCTCTGGATTGTCACTGTACTTTCCAATTGAGTCTTTCCACAACTGTACCTCTGCGAGGGAGAATGGTGTCTCTGTATAAATCACTCCCTGGTTTCCCACAGCCTGTCTCAGAGGTACTTCTAGAGCAGGCTCTCCTCTTTCTCCTTAATTTCTCCTTGATTTTGTGCGTCCTGCAATTGGACTGACAGCTCCTATAGCTTCTTGGGCTATTCTCCTTCTTCTCCTACTGCCCTCCTCATGGGGACCATCTATATCAAAATTATCCCATTCATTTTCAATCCTAACACTGGCAGAGTGGTGGAGAGGGAAGCCCATTTGGCTCTCTCTGTCCTTGATTCTGCAAAAATAATTTGGTCAGAGACATTCTGTCCGCCTCTACTCAGACTGGGCTTGCTCCTCTCCCCGACGCTAGAAGAGTGACGAAGCTGAGATCGTGAATGTCTGCTTTCTTCCCAAGCTCTGGCCAGGTCCGGAGGTGGCAGCCAGCTCACCTCTGCTCCTCAGCTGTGCCTGTGCCTGGGGTAATCTAGGGTGGTGAGCAGTCCACCTCTGCTCTGCCAGTATGCCTGCTCTCCTCCCTGCTCCCCAGCCAGTCAGGGGGTGGCGGAGGGGCAGGGGGTGGTGGAGGCCGTGGAGGAGGGGGAAGGGATGGCGGCAGAGGCGGTAGAGGAAGGGGAGGGGGTTGCAGCGCAGCGCCTCCGTCCCCCGCTCTCAACTGCACAGGCAGCAATCCGCCCTAGCCTGTATGCGGGGCCAGTGCCACTATGTCCATTATATCCCCTTCTTCTGTTCCCACTGACTTTTTCAGCAGCTGCTTTATCCTCTCTTTCTCCTTTTTTCCCCCTATACAACCATTTCCAAACAGCTTTTTCTCTATTCAGTAATATGGTGAAGAGTTCTGCATACTTTAGCTCAAATCTGCACAGAGCTCAAAGTTCTACCAGGCGATCTCTGGCTATTTCGCTTTATAGACTCCCAAAATGCAGCCAAACCTTCTGTTCTCCTAACTTTAACGTTGGCCAGACCCGCATAGAGAGTCTTATCAGCTCCTGTGTGGCCAGGGGGATCCTTTTTCCACTTAAATATCTCCAGTGTTTCAGTTTACCAGATCTAATGGTGAATCTCATGGTATTTCTAAGTCCTCATCAGAGAATACACAACCCATCTTTACTTATAAACAGCCAGAAAAAAGTGTCTCACCCTGGTGAACTGCTTAACTTACAAACTACCTAACTAACTCTGGCTAACAGCTTAAAAAAGCAAGTTTTAAGCAACAAAACCACGCTTACAAGAAACTTTCCAAAATTTTCCCAGCCGAGACTCGAAACCGCAACTTTCAGCTGTAGCAGTTTTCAAACCAGCGCCTCAAGCCACTACACCACCTTAATACTGTGATTTCCTTTCCACGATTTTTGCAGGGAGAGGGGGTTAAAACCCCCCTTTTCGTGGGCCCCTCTGACCCCCCCCCCCCAACCTCCTTCCTATGCAAGCCCAATACTGAAATGCTGGAAATGGTGCCCCCACTCTTTTGCTCACCGTGCCTTCCTGTGCTGGGTCCTACAGCTCTGATCACAGTGCTGGACTGCCACCTTAGCCCCGGGCTAACTGCAGGCAAAAAACAAGGCTAGGAGAGGATGTTTCTTGGCCCAAAACTGTGAGCTTCGAGGTTCCTATTACGCCATCGAGTTGCCAATAACTGATTTTTTTTCCCTGGTGTTAGGAAAATAAAGCTAGACATGGTTAGAGGGTTGGGGGTTGTTACCTCGGTATTTTAATTAGGATCCTGTTTGATGCATCCACTTCACCCAGGTGACAGCGTCGCAATGCACACACCCTGTCAATCATGTACACAAGTTATAGACTTTACACATTAGCATATCTAACAAGGGGGCCAATAATGGGGCTGGGGCGGGCTAACCCCTAGTTTACAGAATCTGTACTACTAGGGGACCTTGGCTTCTTAAGATAGTAGGATGTTTGGTCTCCCTGGCTCTGCAGTTCTGGGTTGTTCAGTCTCAGGGCCTGCAGAACACTTACAAAACACTAAGCACTAGACTAAGTGAAGGGTTACAAGTATGCATGCTAATACTTGTGGATACACAGAACTGTGTGAAAGGTATATAAAAGAAAACGCAAAAAATCATTCCTAAAAAAATCATCACTAAAAGCATGTTTCCAGAGTGACTGAGAACATGTGGAATTCGATAACCTCAAATTAGGGCACTTGCTTGGAGGGTTCTGCCTGCAATACTACATGGGAGAAAAATCTGCCCAAGTGCAGAGGAACTCAAGGGTGTTTGTAATCAGAGGTGTGGAAGGGCAAAAGAGTGAGTCCTAGCTGCTGAACCTGAGGTCAGCATAAGCTGAGGAAGGGGGAACAGGCAATCCCACAACAACATTATTTAAATGTAGGTGCATTTCTGAAACAGGGGGGAGTTCAACAACAAATAGCACAAAACCATAAGTTTGCATGCTTATTAATGAGCAGATGGAACTTTACTCTTCGGTAGAACCCAGAGGTCTCTATTTTACAATGTAATAACAGCAATGGGCCAAAATTAGCTCTGTTTCTGAACAGCGATGCATAAAGACACAGCAGGTGTAAGGGTTTGGTCTATAAAATACAAGGGACACAGACAGAGTTACCAAAGATATGGCTATAAGAAACAATTAAATAATTTAGAAATCAGCCCTCAGAGTCAGGGAGTGTGGTGGCCCCTGCCCTACAGCTTCACAGTCTGCACTGACTTTTGGTCAGAAGCTCAGAAACTTAAATCCGTGCAAGATTTTCAGAGTGCTTTATCCACAAAAGGTGGGAGGAACAAGGAGCTGAGCTGGTAGTCCAAATTAAGCCTCAGAAATAAAACAGAGATCAAGCGTTGGTATGTGTTCCTAGTCCACACCTTTCTAATCCTCCTGAAATTACCATATAAATAAAGTGTCTCTCTGGATGTAGTCAGTTAGTGATCACTTGCAGGTAGATCCCATTACTGGTCATACTAATGAGAAGACTGTAAATATAAAAGAAAAATAAAGAGAAAGGAATGTCCAACTGTTTAGTAAAAAGGGTATTCAAAATGAAAACCTTTCAGAAATCTAATCTTAATGGTAATATTATTGTACATATGGACTAAATATAGTATTAATGTTCTTACCTTTCTTAAACAAATTACTATTAGCCATTACAATCATTCCCCCACCCCCACCCAAAACTCAGGCATTTCTTTCAGAGAGATTGATTCCTCAGCTTGACTAACTGGTCTGAGAATATGTAAAATGAACTGGATTCTGCTCTGAGCTAGCAGCTTTTCTCTTTCCTAGGAACAAAAAACAAGAACAATTACATAGTACTTATTGTTATATCATTCTCACTAGAAAAAAATTGAAGTAGTATTCTCTACCAGGGTAATAATTTCTTTTGCATAGGAGCTTGTAATTTTTGTTTTGTTTGCTTGATAATTGTTTATTTTTCTGATGCTTGTTTTAATTATTTAATTTCTAAAAGCTTTTTTAAAAGCCTAGAATTAAGGAGGTTATTGCTTTGGAATAGGGAATGGTGAAATATGACTCAGAATGGTTACACAAGTAAAAGCAAACACATCTTTTCTGGTCTCAGAGTTTGCACAAACAGACCTGCAATGAAATTGCTGAGGACAAAAACATCCAGGGTAGTGATGCACCAGTACTATTGACATGCCACTCATCCTTTAGAACTCTTTACACTCTGTAAGTACTCCATCTTTGCATTATTTTTTCCCTCATTTGTCTTTCAGTACACAAACCAGAATCAGCAGGGAACCTCAGAAATGCTGCTCCAAGCAGCACTGCCAGAACGCTGTCTCCCAAGACTGCCTCCCAGTAGAATTTTCAGCAGCCAGCATTGGAGCTGAAGTTACTCTGCAGCCTTTGCATTAGTGGGGTCACTTACGCTACATAAAACATGACAAATCTGCTTGAAAGTATGACATAAATTACTCCAAGACATGTGCCCTCAGGGGACAACCTTCTTCTCTGGGGCTGAAGCTTCCCTCCCAAACTGCTCCCCAAACCAAGCTTTCTTATGAACCAGACATAAAGCTCACAAAAGTTCTCAATGCGTTACTCTCTTCTTTTTGTTAACAACACACAGAATTATTTTATTCCTGTCTCATTGAGAGTTCTTTCATTTTCATATTTAAACTTCTATATTTCTTCCCTGAATCTCCGTGGAAGAGCTCTTCTGCAGTCTCCTGTGAAGTACTATCAATATTAGTATTCTGCTGCTAATGCATCTCCTCTGCTCTCCAGCCACAGCAGAGTCCCCTAGTGTAATCATATTGTCTGCCATCTGCAGTAATAAAGATAATATTTTTTGAGCCCCCTCATATATTGGCAATCTGTGGTTTAATGGATTACTCTTTGGAGGAATTTAAGGGTGTATCTAAATTGTAAAATAAAGCTTTACCAGAAACAGCTTTAAAAGTCAACAAGACCACTAATTTATATTAAAAAAGAAAGTTTCTATTTTATGTTCCATTTCTTTCCAATATAGATTACTTGTTACTGTAAAAGTTTCTATTTGGCTGGTTCTAAAACCTGTGTGTTTTGAAAGACCCTGGAAAAATGAAGAAGTCAAATAAGCAATTCATATTAATGATGCTTTTTTTTTTTTTGCATTACTGAATTCTGCAGTTATGTTTACTGTTTCAAGGGGAGCTTATAATTATGCAAATTGCTAAGCAGTCTGCATAACGTAGAACATATTTAGATTCACTGACTGGAAGATGAAATATATTTCTTTAATGCTCCTTGTATGCTTTGCAATTCAGTTTGCATTTCTTACACTCTACTGCATTGTACCTGCTCCAGCAGTATCCTTGTGTTTCTGAATTTACATGCAACCTCAGTACCTTTGCAGACATTTCGCCTTCAAGAATCACTTAAATAATTAATGTGTACCAACTTAACATTTTTGCAAAACAACGCAATATATTGATAGCCCCGTACTTGCTGAAACCTAGTGAAGAGGTTTTCACCCTTTTCATTATAAGCTCAATTGTTATCATCATGGTTAAACTCTGTTCTAAGATGTGTACGTGACATTTAAGTGGGTGCTGTTTTATTTTCCAAATGAGATTTTCTTATATACACTCCATTGCTTTAAACACTGCATACCTCCCTCCTACCATAAATATCCTGTCTGTAGTCACTAATAGACTTTAGGATTAGACTATACTATTTCATTTTCACCTGCTTGTGCAAGGCAGTTCTGTGACTAGCTCTGTGCCAACCTTGTGAATCCTCTGTCCTGTAATGCTGTTCATCAGTCAGGTTTCCTTGGCTTTGAGACAAAATTAGCTCCTGGCTCTTGCCCAAGGCCTGTATGAACATGCCAAACTGATGTGGTCAGCCCTGATCCACTTTCACTGTATCCTAGGGTTATCACACAGGAAGGGGTTGGGGAGAAAAGCCACAAAAGTAGCATCAAGCTAAGCATGAAATCAGTTGGAAGTTTTTCTCTCTTCAACATCTCCTGCTCACTGTGGTGTCAAGACAGCACTCACCCTGTCTTGGGATTCACCAGGGCTGACCAGCGAGTGGTGTTTTCTATTTTCATGTTAACAACAGCCTCTCAGAATCACAGTCAACAGTGGCTTGTGCCCCTTCTGAATACATCTCCCTTGTGCTACAATGGCACAATTTCAGTAGGTGATTAGTTAGACAAATTATTAACTTCAGCCCATCCTCAGAGTGTGGGATGCTATGCAAACTGACATACTTGAAGCCACAAATGGTCTGGACTCAGCTCTGGTTATGCTTTTACATGATCTCTTTGGGACAGTGATGCTCAATCAACTTATATCACTGCCTACAAACTTAATAGAATTTTATAGCTAGATGTATCTGTGCCATTTTTTTCACCTTCTAATATCTTAGGTCAGCTGAAAATGGCTTTTGTTCTGCTGGTGCAGGCCTGTAGTGGATCCAGCAAGCTTGGGACTAGGCATGGGAGAGGCTGTGCAATGCCAGATTTGGCTTTCCTATTCTATCCAGGAGTGAGTATGAAATCCACTCCTATTAGCCATTTTTGAAAGAGGAAAATATTCAGTTAACGTGCACTTCAAAATAAAAGAAAATATTCCGGAAGATTTTTTTTCCACCTTGTGTCTGCTTTCCACGTTAGTTATTTTGTGTCTATATCTGAAAATTAATTTTATAATTTTCTAATATCCACTTATTTTAAAAAAGGAATTTCTTTCAGCACTTTCCAAGCTCCCTTGTATAATTATATGAGAAATATAAAACATTCTTCCTTCAGGGAATAAGCCAGCTCACACAGTTGATAAGAAATTTTCCTTAGAGACAGATAATTTCATAATTAGCCACTACAGGATTTCTGGTGGCTTCCAGCCACTATGGGGGAAAAGAAATTTAAGCAGCCTGACTCACTGGCCTCAAATAACATCACCATAATTGTGTTTGGACTGGAAAGGAGTGGGGAGGACAAAAGCTCTGATAAAAATGCCAAAATCCAACCCAGCCTGCCATTATCAGCAATGCCTCCTTATTCCGTTTTTTTGTTTTATTTCATGTTTTAATTGAGATTATTCTTAACTTACCTACTGAGTTTATGCTTAATAAATTAAACAACATTTGTAATGGTCAGAACAAACACCTTCTACATTTACTATCTGGAAGACTTTGAGTTTATTGGTGTGATCGGATGACACTTCTGCTCTAGATTTGCCAAGTCTAGTAGTGACCATGCATGTGCAAGATCCAATAACATAGTCACTTATGTTGTCATTACAATGCTTGCTGTTTCTTTGTAAGTCCTCAAAAAACTGCTTTAAAACAATCAGATCTTTCTTGTGCCAAGATGAATAACTTATCAAAATATGCAAAAGTTCCTTCTTGAAGGAATGCACAATTTCATTAACAAAAAAGCAAGGGCAGATGAAAGATGGCTATAGAGCTACAGTGAGAAAAGTATTTGTCCAGCATTCTAAGAAGCACTCCAGATTTCTAAAGTCTCAAATCCAGACCCATAGTAACAAATCATCTTTTTTCCTCTTCCTGGAAGGTGATAATTTTCACTTAAAGAGATGAACCATTTCTCAGATTATATGCCAGGTGTTACAGTAACATACAGTTTATGTAGAGTTTATAAACATTCCACCTTCATTTCTCACAGTAACTAAACCAGCTAATTGATTCCTATTGTTATTTGTGCATTACGTATTCTTCCATCATTGCATTCTGTTCAAGAAAAATGCTCAAATCAATCATATCCTTTAAAATGGCATTTGGAAGATTGTGGCCCAGCCAATGGCTAAGTGAAGAGTACTTAACTGGTCAAATTAGTGAGTCTAGGAAGCAGGTAAGATTGAAAGAAGGCTTTGAACAAGAATAAATGACAATATTATGTATAGTGATCTAGCCTGAGGAAAAACAATCAAAGAATAGCCCTGAAAGGCTGAGATGGTGAAATCCAGTGGATGGATGCATGGATGGGTGGATGGATGGAGGGATGGATGGATGGATGGATGGATGGAAAAGAAAACCTTATGACCTGAAGAAGATGGAAAAGAACCATAATTGAAATACATTAATTTTAATGCAAGTTATTTCCCTGGTGCTTTAAAGTTAATGCTTTGTATCTCTTTCCCTTCTCTTTTCACATACAAGTGTCATACCCCATCCAAGTCTTTCATCCTCCATCGTTTTGGTCATCTCCTTAAGTGGCTCAGCTGCTCTGAGAGGGGAGCAGGACCTCCTACCTCAGTGAGCCAAGACATAGGCTAGTGTCTTGACCAGAATTTACTCCTGTCTGAGCTCTTTGGTCTCAGCTTTTCCTTCCCTGAATGACCAAGTTCCTCTATAATCATAGTATCCAACACAGCTTCGCAAAGATTAAAACTGTTTTAATACCCTCATAGGGTAACTTTCAACACAGCTTTAATACGTTTCTCCTGTGGGGAAGGGATTCAGACAAGCTACTGTCTGACAGCTCAGGAGCAATGTGAAGTGATCAAGTTAAATATAAATATCTCATACATACTTTTTAAATGTCTATTAATTTCTGACCATTGGTCTCAGGTTTTAAAAGAATCCCGAAGAAACAAACACATGAACCAGTCTGGTCAAGCAAAACAAGTGGCTTAGCCCTACACTACAGAAGGGAAGAGAGGAAACCTTCTCAGTAAAGCAAATGCTTAGCAGGCAGCCAGATGGAGACCATATCAAGGACCTCACAGAGGGACAGAAACATGGAAAATAGATGAAAATGAAAGCAGCTTAGTATAAAGTTTGTTTAAGCCAAGTACCACAACCTCTGAATTGTCAAGCAGAAAATAAATTCCCCCAAATGATCACTTGCTGTTGTTGGGAATTTGCAAGCTTTCCCAGTGCCCCAGGACTGTGGTAACTTTACTAACACATTACATTACATTACAGCTGTTACAAAGAATATGTTTATATAAAGGCTGTAGTGTTATTTCTAACACAAGTCTACAAATAAAAATCAGAAGGGTTTGTGAGTAACCTAACTAGGTGTTCTACATTTACTTAACAGAGAAATAAAAGCAATCTAAAAAGGAGGCAAAACTACTACAACCTTCAAAATAAAAATACTCAACCTATTGTAAGTAAAGCAAGATTTTCTTAAGCACTAACTTGATGAGGTGTGTAATGTACTATATGGAAACATTTGCAATTAAGCTGTTATACCTGCAAATGTTCTTATTGTAAGTTCTGTGAAAAAAGAGAGCAGTTATTACTAAATAAATACTGTGACTAACTTCGCAAGTACAGCTATCAGAAAAATTTGTTTAGAAGTTATTTTTAAGAACTTAATCAGTGAAAATCACTTATAAAGACACATGTAAATTGAACAGATTATCTAATGAAAATAGTGTGGTTGAGTTAAAAGTTTGAGATTTTACATATTTTCAGCCGTTTTTCTCTCCTCCAGAAACAGGTAACTGATAAAATTTTACTGTGCTGGAATGTTACTCAGTGTAAATAATATAAAGTGTTGACCTTTATTTATTTTTTTTCTATAGTGAAAAGATAAAAGAGTTCCTAAAAAAGCTGTAATAATTTTTATATGACTATATACATTAGTGGACATAATAAATAAAAAATATTTAGCTGACTTCTCTTTAAGAGATAGCCAAGTGCACAGCAACTGCTCATTCCTCAAATGGCCCTAACATTTGCTTCCTAGATTCTTATTAATTTTAAATGGCTCTATCTATAAAATAGTTCTCCGGTTGTTCTTTTCCATTTCAGAAAAAGGGAAACAATATTCTCTTAATTTCACTGTCATATTGAAAGCTTGTTTGAGAGACAGGAAATATTACAAGCAAAAAGAAAATTAAAAATTCTGGATTGTATAACAGGTAATCCCAAGTTCTCTAAGACAAGCAGTACAAAAGTATCTCCAACATAATTTTTTTTTTCCTGGAAACAGATTTTAAATAGAAAAGGAGTCTAACTTTTAATAGAAATTTATAAAAGAAAATGACTAGAGAATAATATTTTTTTTTATTAATCAATCTGCTCAGATTTTTCATCACAAAAAAAAAAGCCTGAGAAACAGACCAAATAAAAGCATTACTACAAAAGCAACAGACATTTTTTATTAAACCTGCAGAACACAATATCTGTTTTATTTCTGCATACGTTTCTATATTAGCTTTTGATTGCTTGATGGTATTCATAATGATTTGCAGTTCTAATATTTTTGAAGGGAGGAGAATCTGTAGCAGTTTCAAGGGGTGAAGGACCAATTCACATGCTATTTACTGTGACTTTGAGTCCACCAAAATATGTAGGTCTAATCTTGCACCAAGTACAGCACATACACAACAGAGCTCCTGAAAGCATCACTTGAAGTTTATTGTAGGGATACCCATCACAGAAATCATCTCACTGGCTTTAGAGCTCTATTTTAATAATTTTGTAATTTAATAAGAGCTGGCAGAATACGTGCTGGACTGGTCAGCTGTTTCCTTGGTCTCCATGGAAATGAGCTCCTCTGGAATCAAACTCCCTTTCAGCTGTGGTAGGGTGGGGCAGGGTCTGAGCCAGACAGCTCTATGAGGACTAGACAAGAGAAGCTCTCCCATTCCCACTTGTAAACTCCCTTCTTCTCATATTTCTCACCTCGGACAGAAAATTCCCACTGGCTGATTTTATCATTTTACATGTGCCCTTTTTCCACCTAAAATCTGAACCTGTGTGTCCCAGGATGTCTTTCTGTCCTGTAAAAAACTATGGCAGTCACATCTATGCATGGATGTACCTGAGCTCACAGCACAAGCCCCTGGCTTACAGTGATTTATCAACTTGCCTGACATTGAGGATGGAAGATGTTTACTTCTGGAGAAATAAATTCATCTTCCTAGTGCCAATACCTGCTGTGGAATGAGAAAAAAGAACCCTCCATAAGGCATGGACATTTGAAGTAAATTCTAGTCCAGAGGAGTGACAGGATATTGCTAGTGTATAGAATGAAGCCAGAGATAGAATATTCTTTATTAACTGAAAGCAGTTGCATCCAATTCAGTAAGATGCAACATTTAATACTTAGTAAAAAATTTTTTCCTTGGATAGAAGATCTACAAAACTCATTTGTCCATATTCCTGCACTATGTACACACTGCAATTAAATAACATTCATTTGTCAACTAAATATTAAATATGCAGCAATGAAAACCTACAAAATGATACTTGATTAAAAGAAGTTTCATTAGTTTTCATTGACCAGGAAAAAGAGAAACACGCAGTGGGGGAAAAAAAGAATAAAAAACCAACCAATAAACCAAACCCAACCAGAATCACTTTCATCATCATGTGAGCAAAGTTTTCAGTACAATTTAGCAAATTTGAGTATCTTTTTAGATCTTATATAATCTCGTTAGAAACTAGTATAAACTAGAAACAAAACCACATGAGCAATAAACAATCAAGACGGTAAACATAAAATATTTATGAAGAAATTTATAAGTGTTTGCAAAACTGTAAAAAAGGAAAGTTTCTGTTAACCTAAGAAATGCACAGCCGTAAAGGCATATTAACAACCCTACCTGACTTAATTCCTCATCTCTCAGTCAAAGTTTTAAATTTTTACACTGAATTTCAAAGATTGAGTCTGTATTGAACACAAAGAACAGCCAACTGACTACAGAAAAGGGGATCCCAGAAGGTTTTTTGGACATCTCTTGATCTGGGTTTGTGAAAAGTAAAAAATCTTCTAAAATACAGGCAAAATATGTTTCCCCATAAAACTCCAGGAATAAAATTATGACAATCACATGTAATCACATCACAGATTTTGGCTGTGGAGTGTTTTGCAGTTCCTCTGGAACTCTCTGGCAGCTGGGATATGATCTCCACAATTTCCATAGCTGGAGCTGTGCTGGTGTTCCCAGCTGGAGGAAGGCTGAGCTAAAGGCTCCTCTCTGGCTGCCACAGGCTGGGGACAGAGACCCTAAAGAAAAGGCTCTTCAAATAGGGGTTAAGGCAACTTGGCTTACAAGGAACTTCTTCACATTTGTGGTTGAAGAAAGACAGAACAGAAAAATCAATAACAGAATGAGAGAAAGAATCAATCATGGGGATGCAATGGAGCAGTAAATAAACATGCAGCCTGACAGTCTGCTTGGGGCTATCAGGCTACAATTCTGAAAGAAGCTTTCAGTGTAGTAGTTCATTTTACTTAAGAAGTGCAGAGATCTAAAATCAATGGATATCTTAAAGAGGTACTTCTACCATTCATTACATATATTTAAGTTATGTTACCAGCACCTAAAGCTGGAAGGGGAGCATACAGCCTGCTCACGATGCCACCGTCAGTGCTCAAAGCCATGGACAACAGGTTCGTCTGCAAGCTGTTGGGGGCACTGCTAAGAAATGGTCTTTCCCCTATAAGACATGATATTTCTTTGTATTCAAATGTGTCCTGTACATATTATTTCCAAACAAATCCCCAGAGAGAGAAAATGCTTTCTTGAATAGTTTTCCTTTCTCCTTATTCATTAAGGTAATTTTGACAATTTGTGCCACAGAACTGCAGCGACACCTTCTCCAAGGGACTTTTTTCCCCCCCAGGTGAATCAGACTCTGTGGTAAGCAGCTCATTTTTGTCAGCTCTTTGAACAGCTTCCAGCGGTAAGAGGAAGAGCACAGACATAAGTTTGCTCTCTGCACTTCCTACCTCAGTTGATTCCAATATTGAACACAATGCTTTAGAAACTGTGCAAAAGCTGAGGTTCTTAGCATCATTATAAAACACTTAATGTTATTATGATATTAGATCGGAAGTTATTTCTTAGAGAAAAAAAAATGAAAGGAAAGTTTTGGAAAAAACTTATATTTCTCTACTTGAGAACTCCACACTGAAAAATGATACTCAAAGGCTCTCTGATACCACTGGGCTAAAAAAGTGTAATAGCCCAGTTCTTGGACACTAGATGGCAGTGTTAGATTTTATTTAGTCATGCAATTGCAGCAATGGTCGAGTGGGCTCTTCTAAGAGAGGAAAATCCTATTTCGAGTTAAAAAGGAAGAGAGGACTGATTAGGCTAAGAATCATGATCTGAATCTTCACAAATAATCCATCTATAATAATGGAAAAATCAGCAGAATACTTTTCCATGAGATACAAAATATAGATAATGTGGATGCGATCACTTAGTAGAGGCTTAAAAAGAATATAATGTGGTAAGAGCACAATGTGCAATAAAGCAATAAGAATTTATTACTGTCTCTTTAAAAAAAATATGCTACAGCTTCATTGCTTCACAGTAAGAAAAACAAAAGAAATTTAAATTTAACAGTCTTTTATCAGACTCTTCCCTTCACTCTATTCCAGGTATTGAGACATCTGAGGACACCAAGTTTTCCCAGACATCATGAATCTCAGCTTAAATTTCCCTACAGTCTCAAGAAAGGAGAAGCAATATTTGCACCTAGCACATGCAACTGCAAAAAAGAATTGTTTTTAGGGCTATTCCTGGGAGAAATTATGTTAGGAGAGAGTTGAAGGAGAGATAATAGAGTTTTATGATATGCAGAAAGCCTAGATTTTTACCAAGACAGTCTTTTCAAATCTATTACACAGAGACTATAGGCGTGAGCCTGTCTCCCTACACAACAGAAAATGTGTGAAATAAGAGGTAATTTCTTTTAGCTTGCCAGTCTAACCAGCAGCAATGACCATTTTTTCTTTGTCTCACTCCCAAATAAGAGCAAGATTCAGGCAAAAGTACAGAGTTGCATTGCCTGGATTTTTAATCTACCCTTGCTTCAAAGCACCTTTTTCTTCAAACCTCTTTCCTGTTGAATGTTGAATTTTGTATGTATGTCTCTCTACATTAGAAATCCTTACCTACAGCAATTATCAGGCAAATGAATAATATTTTATAAATAAAATCAACGGATCCAATTGGGCTGCCTCACAGTCAAACATTCCTTACTTTGTGCTGCACAGGGAGCATTAGATACGTGACCCCTTGTGCTCCCTTTGGGAAACGTGCACCAATCTTGTAGGCAAACAGACTTCAAAAATGTTGCCAATAGTTCAGTAATTGCTTTTGCTAATCATGAGATTTGGGGAGAAGCCCACGATTTAAAGAACATCTAAATCAAACCTAATAAAAAACAGTTTTCCATTCTTCTCTTCACAGGTATAGATAAAACCATATATAAAAGACTTATTTAATGAACCACCAAATTCAGTCTTGTGACTAAATGGCAACAATGATTGAGTGATTCTGACATCAGCGTTCATTTTCTCAGAGAAAAATAAGCTCAAGGTTAAATAATTTCAGAAAGAGAACAGGAATCCTGATTTAAATTTTTCAACAAACTTCCCAATTTTCTTGTCTCATGGTTTGCTGTTCTCTAACCTAAGAATAGCAATCAAATCCAATCTGTCTGGTGAGACGCTATGCTGTTTCCTTTTCAAAAGCCATGGGGAAAAAAAATTTGGATGTTAGTCTAATTATCTTGTGGGAACATCTTAGCCAAAAAAAAGGAAAAACACAGCAGGAGATGCAATACAATTGCACCACTTATCACAGATTTTTCTACCTGTCTTGGCCAAATGAATCTGTCATCCCTCCTTCCAACAGCTCTGTGATGGTTCAGATTTTGAGTAATTTCCTTAACTACAGCTACAAAAGAAGCACAACAGAAAGTAACAAAAAAGATATAATTTTATAATAAAATATAATTTGTTTGAGATTCAAAAAAATGGCAGAGGGACTCTGCATTCAGGGCAACTTGGCTTTGGAAATGCAACTAAGTCACAAAGTTTGTAGACTGCAAGAGTCCCTACATACTGGTTAAAAGAGATAAAGCTGAGAAGTACATTTCTATTAACAGTTGAGGCATAACTCTCCCTTCTGATTATCTGTTACTTATTCCTTGAGGTCTCTTTCCATTACTCTCTAAAGGGTTACAATAATTTTCCTGCCTCCAGGATTCCCTAAAGTGAAATCAGTGAAATACATGCATCTCAAAGCCTGAATTAGCTTGGATGATCTCCCTAAAATAAAGATTGCAGAACATATTTATGTGAGCTGAAATTCTCCTGAAAATATTAAATTTCAGCAATTTGTATAGCTTAAAAGGAAGTTTGAGCCTTTTTATGAAACTTTTGGACTTATGTTCTTTAGAATGATATTTTGGGTACAGAAGATCAATAGGAAAAGAGGGAGGCAATACCCCAAATAACACCTGCTGTTCTTTTGGAGAGATCTCTCTGCTCTGGGCAGTCTGCCCAAGAAAGAGAAAAAGATTTTGTCCAAATACAGATTACGTTACAGAGCAACTATAGAGCCTTTCTGCTTAAACCAGGTATAAACCTTCCTGCTTATTTTTGACTCTTTTCACTGCAATTCAAGGACAGTACCACACTATGCACTGGTGGCTGTACATCAAAGGGTATTTTGTTTCATTTGTGGGAGTCAAGTCTCTCAGTCCCTAACACAATCATTCATCTTGGATTCTTCATTAAATGACATACCAAAAAAGTCCATGTTAAGCTTCTCTACAAAGAAGACCTCACTAATATTATATACTACTGATTTACAAAGCATCTCAGTGGAAAAAAATGCCAAGTAACAGAGCAAGGACCAAATAAAGTTATCCTTTCAATTCAAAATCAAGGAATAAATCTTAAGATTGTTTTGTTGTTGTTGTTGTTGCTTTTGTGAAGTTTTTTACTTGTTAATTTTTTAACGAAGGTTTTTAAAAAAGCAAACAAAACACCAAAACCCATTACATAAGACAAAACCCAAACAAATTTGGATATCTGCTTGATAAAGGCTATATTATTCCTATGACTTACTTCCCCAAAAGTTCTACTACTCGCAATGAACCTGTAGTTCCAGATCTCATGTAGCTTTAATAAATTAAGAATGTAAATGAGGCCATGTTTATAGGCACTTATGGGCCACTTGCTGAATTGACTGATGGATCCAGGGAAAAAAAATAGATAGGCTTTGTTTACCAAAGCAAAGCCCCATAGTCAAGAACACAATATGATAATTCTGATGGTCAAAATAGTATAAGGCTACAAATTTATTAGATTTTATTTATTTTTTCATATGTGTTCTTGTTTTTATTATTTTATTACTCAGAGGATTAAATCTGGACACTTGAATACTCAGTTCTATTTCATGGACTACAAGAAGCTTCTATGAGACTTTAATAATGAGAAATTAAAAGTAAGAAGGAAGAAAATCCTGTGAAGATTATATGGGTCACAGGGCATGGGCCCTTTAGATCATGATTGCAGTAGACTTGGAGAGGGCTCCAGAGGCTCCTCCTGCTCTGCTCTGCAGGGCATCCCAAAGCTGATACCTGAAGTATGTGTGTTCAAAGCATTTGGTAGGCCAGAATTCCTGAAGGGCTTATAAGTAGCACAACAATTTGATGAGACCCTTTAAGTTCAAGGTGTAACAGTCTTCTATAAGAAGAGTTCAAATTTTTTTCTCCTGATTACTGAGACAGTTCAGTAAGGGTGCGTGGGATGATGGGATGCTTTTCATAGCAAGAGAGCTGGGGAAGATATTAAAAAACCAAGTATGCAGGATATTTGTGGATTTATGCCATTTTGTGATATCTGTTGCTCTGCAAATCTGCAGACATCTGCAATTGCCTTTCTTTGTAGTAATGCATATTGTATCCTTGTTACAGTATGAGGCGCAGAATTAAGATGAAACACCCACCTAACCCAAACGTGACCTTTGTAGGCACTGCGACTTCAGAGTAAGGTATATGAATGCACTTAATTAAATGTACTGAAAAGTTAAATTGGACTCGTATTGAGACTTTCAGGTATCAGCACTGTATCAGAGCAAATGTCCCTGAAAACCCTGTGCACAGACAAAATACGTTTCCAAAAAGCTCTGATTCCCCAAGAAAGCAACACAGCTAACAATAGCTTGTGAAGAAACGGTGTGTTAAGCACTAATTACTGAAAACATTAGCATGTGTGCTCCAAGAAAGAGTATTCCAAAGTATTCCATTAAAAAAAAATTAAATTCTAAAAATAAGGAAAACAAAACAGATATATGGTAAATCTTCTAGCTTCTAAATTAAAATTGAATTAAAATTGAATCCTGAAGGCACCACATGTGTTCTTATTGACAACGTTTTCAATGATAAATATTTTCAAATGTGTTATTAAGTAGCAGCAGCGAAGGTGCCATAGCTAAGGCTAAGCTGGATCTTGTTCAGCAGAGCCCAAGGTGGGACAAAGGTTAAAGCTACCAGTGTCCACTGCTCTCTTTGCTACACAGCCATGCCGAGTCATACAGCAGCCTTCAAAAAAAGAGAAACCCCGCCCCACCAAAATCCTTATTTCATTGAGCTTCTGAAGCCTTGTCCTACAATTGCTGCAGTTTCTTTAAATGGCCCAATACAAGGGCTCAGGTCTGGAATAGATGGGACAGATATAATGCACAGCTTAGAACTGTATGTTTTTCTTTGCATTTTGAGATAAAAATTAATATATTAAATACAGATTGTTTATCCAAACCATTTATTCAGTATTAAGGAGCATTAAAAACGTACATCATGCGTAACCGCTAATCAGCAATGAATTCAAACTTAATAAACTGGTATTTAATTGTATCTTGTTACATTTAGCAGCTATTTTAATAAGAATTAAAAACATTTTTAAGATGCAATTTAAATCATTACCAACACCTCTTGCCTGTCCATTTCCAAACCAAAAATAAAATTACCAGAACTTCCTATTGATTTTTTTACTTCTCCAAGCTGATGGCAGTAATTTATACTCAGTCCTGTCTCTGCCCCAGTAACCATGATTAACCCACACCAGTCAGTGCCAGAAAAGCTGTCCAAGGTGACAGCCAAGACAGTAAAATATAACTACACTACCAACAGCAATAAAATGCTTTGTCTCGCTGCACTGATTTCCTTGGAGCCTCACCTGCCCAGCAGCACTGAAGCGCTACAGTTCTGTGCATGATTCTGGGTACATGACTCTACAACGCTCCTCTGGGTTGTGTAAAAATAAAATATTGCAAAATGGGGCATGCAACTCACAGAAGTCAGTTATAAGGAAAAGGGCAAAGACCTTGGATTTACAGATGCTTTCATGCCAGCAACACAGGATTGCAAGATTCTGTCAGGTTGAGACAGTAGGATGTTTATAATTGCCCTGCTGTCTTTCATCAGAGGAGATGAAGAAGAGCTTTTGAGATGATATGCACTCACTGTCCCAAAGCCTGGCTGGTTTCTTTTGTCCCCAAGAATAGTCTTAGCATTATCCATACATCTACAGGAGAAGGAGGGACGCAGCTGAATGAGAAGAGTGTACATAAATGGCAAAGAGAGAGCTGGTAAATGCTGCCAGAGTCCATGTGCCTCTGCTGTGGCAGTAGAGCCTGGACAGACTAGGCACATATCTCCTATACTTCCTGCAATTCTGGTGCTAAGGGGTCTCTATAAATAATCTACCCTGAAGGTGTTTGTAGACACGATCTACAACTAGACGTATAGCATTTGGTAATACATTTACATTATATCCATCGACCAGAGAAGTGGAGATTCAGCACATGGAGACAATAGAGAGAAAAGGGGACCCCTGCCAGCAATAGCACAACATTTGTGATTTCCAGAACACTGCGGATATATATCAGCACAATGCCAGAGCATGGGCATATTAACTTTGCTGAAAAACACGTATACCTGGAAAATAAACTCACATTGTTCTTTTACTTTGGTTCTGATAGTCCAAATTTTCACTTTTTTCCCGTGCAGCTTCATTCCTACTGTTCGGTAAATGGAATATGACACAGTTTTTCCAACAGGATTGCCTCAATTGTTCTTACTGTTTTGAAAAATCAATAGTTAGAATTACCTCACAAATCAATTATCTAATACTTTGAAATATTTTCAGGAAAAGGACTGGGAATAATCTGTGGGCCAAGTAATTAGGTGTGTAAATATGGCAAAAATCCAGTGCACCTTGAGTGAATCAATTAATTCAACGGGAAAAAATAGATGTAAAGACATGCTGTTTGTCCTTTGCACCTTTCTATTCAGTCTGTGAGAGTTACAGTCCTTGAGCTTTACTCTCTTATAGTTGAAATTTTTTTTGTTTAAAAAACTTTTCCTGTTTGCCCTATTTTTGTATACATATGTGGTATACATATACATTAAAACTCATTTAATACACTAGGGCCCATACTTATATCTGGAATCCTTTTGAGTCACCTTTATTATTTGTTCCATATCCTCTGCTTCTCCAAATTTAGTTTAAGAAGCAATTAACTAGTATGCTCCCTCGTAAGTCATGTATATACATTATATACCGACTATGTTCAAGGATTACCCCTTTGGGAACCGTGCTTAATACTTTTCTCCAATTTAGAAGAGCCTTTCTGACAAGAAATTGCTTGTTCCAATTTTTTTTTAGCTGTCTTTATTCTCTGTATTCGCTCTTTTATGTCCTCCCTTGACTAGCTGCAGTTTTCAGTTTAAGGAGAAGTCTGTGAAGTAGAACTTTTGCAGAGATTTTTCCCCAAATCCATAAATTAAGATGTATACAGTGCACTGTAAAGGCCATTCCCATGTCTTCAAAAGAAGCAGAGAGAAAACTTGGCTTAGCAGGAGCCATACTGTTTCTGCAGTGTTGCTTCTGCAGACATGCTGGCTGATTCCTCTGAGGTTAATGGAAGACTGGAATGTTTCATCTTTTGTTTCTTTCAAACATGTTGAGAGAGATTCTACTCTGGGTACCATCAAATTATCCATGGAGTAACTCCATGGGTTTCAAAGACTTAGTGTGTCCCACACCTTTTCTCTGCCATGGATGTCAAAGTTCAAAACCTGATGTTGTGGATTCTAGCATATAACAAAATAACACAGTAAAATTAATATGCCTCCTAACTGGCTCAGGGAGTAAGACTTTTCTTTGAAAAACCCATGAACCAAAAAACCAAACAAGAAAGGGACTCCAAGATTAATGCACACTGTATGCATTGGAACAAGGGCATGACATGCTTAGGATTAGTTGTGCAGAGAAGAGTTCAAGTTGAGAATTTTGCCCCACTACCCTTACTCCATGTCTCCAGCTTCCAGCAGCATCACTGTAATATGAAGCAGTTGGACATTTAAGAAGCCTTCATGACTATTTAAAGTCTCTGTCAGGAATCTCTAATGACTTTTAACCAGCAAAGCTGCCATCTCTTGTTCAGCTGTACATCTTTTGTATGGCCTCAGAGAGCATCCTGGTTCCCTGTGAGTGCTGAGCCTAGTGCACATGGAAAGACGGTGAAAATTGTTGCCAAAACTACCAAATACTTAACTCACTTCTCTCTCTGGGCACCTTAGTGGCATTACAAGAAACCAAGCATATATTTGCTACTATTTTGCATGGAATTCAAATGAAACAGTAATCTAATATAGCCAAGACACCAACGTTGTGAAAATATTTTCAACATTATTTCCCTACATTGGGAGACAATGTAAGCTCCTTCTCCTTGTGTGAAAAGATAGAAGGAACTTTGGAAAAACAGTATAAATGAATCTGAGAGTGAAGTGGCAGAAGGAAAGAATGGAGATAAAAGTGATCTGGAAGTATAACAGCAATTCCTCTGTGCACCTTTTTTTGGATTCCGTGATGTTGTCACAGTAATGCTGCTTTAGGCTGATGAAGAATGAAAACTGGATACAAGGTGACTATATCAGGCCATATAATCTGACCAAGGAAAACCTTGTCTGAGGAAAATTAAAAACCTTACAATATAAGGTACCCTTATTTTAAGTGCAGCATGAGAATGTTTTCCCTTTTCCTCCAGAAAACTTGCATACAGTAAATCCAAGAAATGACTCTTTTTCACTTTGCATTCAGTAGTTGGCAGGAGAGAAAAGATAAATCAGTATGAGTTCTCTGTGTCATTAAGAGATTTGCTGCAACTTTTACATGAAACCAAAAAGTGAGTCAAATCAAGATTGCCAAGGCACATCTTAGCTGTTATAAATGGACAAATGGGGAACAAGTCTAATAAAATGAGAAGAAAACCTCATTGGAAAAGGTGAATAGGGTCCTCTACCTGAATTCCCCTCTAAATCCCACCTTCAAAGGTATAAATAAGTGTCTTTGCCAAAAATGAAAGAACAATGTGCAGATGTCCACCCAGTGGTTAAGAGGAATTATTAAGCACAGATGTCCAGCCTAGGGCTGAAAAATCCCCTTTATTATAATACGTTTAAAAGTAAAAGTTAAAACTTTACAGGTTCTGTTACAGTAAACACCACATAGTGAATATGCAATACTGTGATAATCAAGGTTGTAGGAAGAGTGGGCTGTCAAGCAGCCACTGAACTTTCCAGAATGACTGACTCAGGTTAAGAGCTCTTGCCATGCCAGGGGCTCCTACTGTGACTTATGAACTGAATGGAAAATGATGACTTTCCAGATGTCATGCAAAGACATTAGAAAAATGGCTAAAGGAAAATGCCACAAACCTTTCTGAAGCTATTCAGAGCCTCTGTTACAAATGTCCCAGTGAAGTGTCAGGGTAAAGTTTAATTTTATCACTTTCTATGAGCTCTTAATTACAATTTTTACTTTACCCTTACCTTACTTCAGTGGCACATAAGAATACAGAGCATTACTAAAAATCCTGCTTAAAGGCCCTAACTAATAGAAAATACCTACCAGGCTATGCATCATAAAGCAGGTAATTTTTGCAAAGAAATCAGACTAGAAAAAGGTAGTTGATAACTTTATTATAGAAACAGAGCTAGGAATTTGCCTGAATCCCACAGTTTTTGGAGTACTGACAGAGATCCTACCTACTTTGTATATAAACACTTCCCTTGTGCACTCCCTCACAAAACCAATTTTTTCTAGATTAATCACCCCCTTTCATGCATCCATAGAAAATGAGCTTTCAGTTCCTTCGTTTGTATGATACAAAATAAGGAACTTGAAGAATTTTTGATCTAAAACCCCAACTTAAATATAAAATATAATTCCTTCATCAAGCTGGTAATTTAAGGTGAAAGGACACTTTCTGTCTGGGTTTAATGGCTATAAGCAATCCAGATATTCAGTCTGCTATATCAAAAACTGCAATTTTAATTTTCCTGAAAAACTGTATTTTTAAGGGAAAAAATATATATTTCCTTCCTGCAATGCTTTGAACAGATCATATTTATGTTATTAGCAATAATTAATTTCATTCTATAACTGCAAATAGAATAATTAATAGACTGATGCCTTTTTCTTGGTGTTATGAAAATGAAGTTAGATACGGTTAGAGGGTTGGGGGTTGTTACCTTGGTATTTTATTCAGGATCCCGTTTGATGCATCCACTTCACCCAGGTGACAGCGTCACAATTGTCACACTGTCAATCATGTACACAAGTTATAGACTTTACACATTAGCATATCTAACAAGGGGCCCAATAATGGGGCTGGGGTGGGCTAAGCTCTTGTTTACAAAATCTGTCCTGCTAGGAGACCTTGGTTTCCTGACATAGTGGAATGTTTGGTCTCCCTGGCTCTGCAGTTCTGGGTTGTTCAGTCTCAGGGCCTGCAGAACACTTACAAAACACTAAGCACTAGAGTAAGTGAAGGGTTACAAGTATGCATGCTAATACTTGTGGATACATAGAACTGTGTAAAAAGGATATAAAAGAAAAGGAAAAAACCATTCCAGCATCATTCTATAAGAATACACTCCCTGTAAATGTCTGTTTATTGAGTTTCTCCCTCTTTATTTTTCAATCCAGTCACGTCTGTACATGCTGTTTATAACCAGGTGTCACATGGCATATCCCTTGCCCTTCATCAGTAGCATAAAAGCCAATTTCCTATGATCAGTCTCTTTTCCTCCTCAGTTCTAGGATCAATCACCATGGGTTCATTAGTGGTGAAGCATTTAACTATATCCCAGAAACTTTGTGGAACCACAAATATAAGCAGAAACAATTACTGAAATTTTGCAAGACAGCAGAAGAATAACCAAGAAGTTTAATATCTCTTTTTGGAAAACAATCAATGTAGCTTGAGAGAGATCTTGCGCACAGATTTATGCACGGGGAAAAAGGTCAGTTTTCACACGGAGTAAAAGCCTGTCCCATCTGCACACCCCCCCCCCCCCCCTTCTCTCTCAGCTATACCCCTTACAGAGTCATAATCTATTTATTCCCTAAATAAGCAGACACATTTGATTGAATTTTTCAGAATGCTCAGTTGTTACGTGACAGTTGTTTGGTAGAGGACAAAACTCTCTCTTCATTCTGTAAGGGAATTCTGTAATTGTACCAACAATTAAAGAAGAAAGCAACATGTAACACAGACCTTGTCTGCTGAATTTATTTATATCAGATAACAGAAACCACTGTCATAAAAAATCTGGTGACACATCTTTCAATAGCAGTAGGCCTTAAGCTTGAAGGATAGGCCTGAAATACAAATTAATTTACCTCTGACCCAAGTGTAATGACATGAAGCAGCACCAAAGCATTCGTCATTTATCAATCTGATGCTGACCTTTTCAACACAGTACAGCTATGGTCACAAATTTTAGGAAGGCAGCCAGCACCACCTGTGTCATCACTCCAGACTCCCCAGTTGCAGGCACAGCAGGGCATGGCTGCAGGGCACAGTGCCCTGTGAAGCACAGGGGGCTGGGGATTGGCCCACCCAAACTCCAGCCTTTGCTGGGGACAAACTCTTAAGAATATGTTGGATTATACGTAAAGTTTTTTCTGTCCTGTGCATGTGAGTTAGTTTGGAGCAGTTACCCTGATTCTTTTATGTTTTGTACCTAATTTTATACATAAACTAAGCCACACACTCATTATATATCCTTCAGATTCTTGAAACATGGAGTGCTTGCAAAACTCACTCTATAGCTGGTGCAAGACTTGTTTAGAAATAATGAATGGCAACTGATTTAGTAAGAAGACAGGATCTGAAGAGTCAGGCTGGATTTACCTGCTTTCCTAGCCCATCAGAAATCCGTAAGAGAAACTGCTAATCACATCTGGGGATGCCATGCCAAACTACTGTCTCTTTTAAGTACAAAGAAGGAAATGGAATAGAAAAACAGAAAATATCACTGAAAGGTAATTTTAAATAACTGCTTTAGACCTAGAGTAGAGAAATGCTCATGAAAACTCTGCTAATGAACATTTATACCAGAAGACAGTAGCAGCCATCGGAGCAAATGGTACCCAATAGTGTTGACATGGTAAAGCTACAGTAAACAACAGCTGATGACTGAAAAAGTTGCCAGCTGTGGCCATGCAGGCCTGGAATGAAACATCCTTAACCCCAGAAAACACATTAGTGAAAGATGAACATGTATTGAAATGGAAGGAAAATATTTATACTTCTTCCAGCTGTCTCCCTGGCAGGTAACAACCACTGGTCCTGGTAGGCTAAATCATCACTCCCGAATTAAGTGACAACTGGTAGAAGAGGAAACTTGAAGCAAACTAGGGAGAACAGTCTACAAATGAAACAGTATATTTACATCTTGTTTATCACCAGGAATGGACAAACTGGCTGCCAGATGCCAGCAATAACAAACAGATGCTGAAAGTGAAAACTTGTCTCCATTTACTCCCTGGAGAATTTGAAGAAATCAGCTGTATTCATGAAACAAGGACAAATACTCACCAAGCTCTAAAGGATTTAGTACAGTAGGTGACAAAATATGTATAACATAAATTGTCAAACAAATTAATAAAAACAAAGAAAGAACTAGACCTGCACACTATGGTGCCTTATTAAATAAAATATTGGTATGCATTGGATGGAGTGATAAGCTGAGAGTCTTCAGCAATTTCTTACCATCAGATGGGCTGTAAGTAGGCTGGAGTGCTGGCAGCTGATATTTAGGATGTAATCTGAAGAAAGCAGATAAGTAGAACCAAGGGACAAACTGTAAAGTAAAGTGAAATGGAAATAAAAAGAGCAGTGAAAGCAGGAATCTTTTAAATGTTTTCCTGAAATATAACAACTGCAATTCCTAAATCACTCAACTCTAGGGGAGGAAGCTTGTTCCACAACTTATGAGCAAGATATAAAGGGAAATATTTTTACTGGAGAGCCAGAGTTGTCCCACTACAAAGGGGATCTGAGTTTGAAATGTGATATGGAACAATGATGTTACAAAAACCAGCCAAAGTTCATGTCTGGAACAAGAGCTGTGTTAAATAAGCGGCTTTCTGCAAGGGTAACACAAATTTCATATTATTAGAGTTTCATAGCCCTGTGACATGATGTGTGTGTCTAAAGGGGCTTGATATCTAGTTGATGCTTCCAAAGGGTGTTTCATATCTCATCCTATCCCTAAATCTAACCCTAAAAATAACCCTAAAAGTAAACCTAAGATGACCCTAAATACAACCATTACTATAACCCTAACCCTAACCCTAACCAACCCTAACCCTAACCCTAACCCTAACCCTAACGCCAACCTTAAACCGAACCAACCGTAACCCTAAACCTAACCCTAACCTTAACTCTAAACCTAAAAATAACCCTAAAAATAACCCTAAGATGACCCTAAAAACAACCCTTACCGTAACCCTAATCCTAACCTTAACCCTAACCCTAACCCTAACCCTAACCCTAACCTTAACCCAAACCCTACCCTAACCCTAACCCTAAGGCTAACCCCAACCCTAACCATAACCCTTACCTTAGTTATAACACAATCCTAACCCTAACGCCAACCTTAAATCGAACCAACCCTAACCCTAAACCTAAACCAAACCCTAAATATAACCCTAAAAATAAACCTAAAATTAACCCTAAAATGACCCGAAAAACAACCATTACCGTAACCCTAACCCTAACCCTAACCCTAAC
>JAHLSL010013581.1:0-26321 GCA_025920805.1 Petroica traversi | reverse complement strand
AAAAAAAAAAAAGGTACCACTGTCTTCCATGCAAATGTTAGGATAACAGTAATGTTCTGAAAATAAGGGAAGCATTGTTATACTAGTCATTTAGCACAATTGATACTTAAACTCAAAATATTACCTAGATTAATTGTAGTTCTTTTAAATTAATATCTGATAAAAGAGTGTACTCACAGTGCAACCAGTAAGTAAACAAACGAGACTTGATAAAAGTGTAGAGCTGTTAGAAAATGAGATGTTCATACTTCTATGTGTGAGACAACAATGTGTTTTGTTAAAGAGCAGAGTCCTTTTATTTAAATAATTGAATGTTTAAAAAAAATAAAAGCTACTACTGTAGTGCAATGGGCTATCTGTCACCTAATCAGTTTCCTACAGTGTGCTGAATACACTTTTATTAAAGCTGGTTCTGCCTTAAAAATAAGCCTATGGGTACCTCAGGAACAGATCTTACAGCTGGTGTCATCTATAACACTTCAGTGTTACAATGACAGTCTGTTTTCTCTGAATGTATGTATGTGTCTTGTTTCCACAGACATTTTTATGATAAATCATCTAGGCATCAGCAAAACTTAACACAGAAATTGTTTTTAAAATTAGCCGTATTCTGGATTTCACAAACATTTCCCAACCTCTTTTCATTAACATTTCCTAACCTTTTCCTTTCTCGTTTTTGTACCCCAGTGACTCAAGATTTTTTTGTTTTGCTTCAAAGGGCAGCTTTCAATCTGAAGGAGAAAGAACACCCTCCACACACAGAAGGAATTAATCTTTTTTTGAATAGTTGCTCCACTCTTCAAAAAAAAAGTAGATTTGAATTTCCAGAATAAATGCAGAAATTTAGATTCACTTCTCTATACTGTTGAGGCTGACTATGAAGTAATGGTCTCTGTACTTCAAGAAAGTTCCATTTTCTTTGCTGATTTTACAGGACAACCTTGGCTAACATAAATGCAGAGACAGAAGACTCTGAACTCATGAAACATGAAGAATATAGCAATAAAAAAATTATTGAATCATCTTGACATGGCATCTGAGATTCGGTTCTTGCAGATGGAGCAAGAAGCATCACACAAGAACTAGGTACCACATGAAAAGAAATTTCTCCACAGGACTTGGAAAGTGAAAGCTGGGGAAGGACATGAAAAGAAAAACACATTATAAAGGCTGAAGGTGAAGCAGCAGCAGCATAGGACTGTCTTTACAGAAAAATACTTTAGAATGGAATGGGTTGAGCCTGCGGCTTAAATCCCTTGAAAAGAATGTAGATCTAAGCTGATCTATACTTTGTCATGGGACTGAGTACAACACAGCTGAAACAGCCCTCACAAAAAGGCTTAGTGAGTGTGAAGGTGAACGGATTATGTGAAAAGATAGCTGTGTTTTATTAAGTATGGGAATTATATACATGGTATATGTTCTGTTGGAATCATATGCACACAAGAATGGATATACAGGCAGCGGGATTGTCTTGGTTGCACTGGAATAGATATGAAGGGCAGTGATCTTGTTTAGAAAAGCCAGCATATTCTGTAGAATTGTTTTGAAATTTCTACCACAAACTGTAGGAAACTTTTTAAGACACAGCTGGTCTCCTGCTGAGGAAGGAACAGAGTCTTACTTTCATTTACTCTTTTTTGAATGTCACAGCTTTCAGTCAGGTACAATCACCTTTGTTTCTATGTTTTCTATTACAATATAATTATCAGATTTTTCAGTGTTTTCTGTTACAGTGTAATTCTCAGACTTATTACCATTTTCCTTCTCAGGTCTGTAACTTCTCACAGTCCTGTAAGTGTCTATATCCTTCATTTGAAAAACTTAGGGAGTATAGTTGGGCCATTCTTTTATTAAACTACAATTTTGGGACCGAGGTCTGATCTTACAGACATTAAGTTGTGAATGTGAAATGTTTCTTTCATACTTCAGGCAGCCACAGGTAGGGCCAGTCTGGGTTTCTGGGAGCTCTGGGCAAGGTCCAGGTCACTCCTGCAGTTTGCAGCACTCCTGAGTCAGGTACTAATGCCTTAAACAACAATCCTTGCCTGGGAAGGCTCTACCAGGTAAGTGATTAAAGCAGGGGATGAGGGAAAAACCTTACACATATGGAAGGACTAACCCACAGGTCATATGCACAGAGAGGTTAGCAGAGACAGATGTACACTCCAAATGCCTCACTTTCTAGTCCAGTGATATAATTAGCTTTTAGTGCAGCACAGTAATGTGCTGGAGATGTGGCCAAGCGTCTGCTTTTCTACTTACTAGCTTGACATCTCATGCTTTTACTCTTGAACTTCTTGTTATTCCATAATTTACCACCTTGATTGCAACGTGTCCTCTTAAAGTAGTCAGCCTTCAAAGCTTTTTGTAATTATTTTGAAAATTTGATTGAGTTTTAAATACTAATATGCAAATACATAAAATTTATAAAACCGCATCTGATAAAAATTTTCAATTTCACAAAGAAATTTGCAGTCATGCCACACATTCTGCATATGGACATATAGGAAGGTAGTGGTAATATGTATGGAAATATTTTCTCATCTTCACCATTAAAAAGTTCAATTACTGGTCTTCAGCAAGTGCCCTCTTAACTATTTTTATCTAAATTTTTAACGTTTCCAAAATGTTTATGAGGTTTCCATCTTGATTCAAAGGAGATCAACAGATGATCCTACATGAGGAGTTGCCTATGTTACTCCCTTTGAATTGCCTCAGTTCCTCACATACATATTTTCATTCAGGCCCAAAGCACTTCTAAAATGCTGTATATTACAAGAGAGATGTGTCACACACTTCAGAAGGATTTGAGACTGGTATTTCAAGTGTGCATTTTGACTTCCAAAGAGTATAAAACTGTATGTATTAAACATTAGAGATGAAGCAGAACTTGAAAGTCTGAACTGTCTCAAAGCTCATGACTTTTCAAGATTCTGACATCAGTTAGTTTCTGATGGATTAGTAATTCTCTCCAACCCTGAAGATGTAAGCAAACTAGGAGTTTGTGTGAGGCCTTTCAAGACCCAGGTACTAAATTTATGTATTTAATTTTACCATTTTGGAAAGTTCAGGAAGCTTTTTTTTCCCCTCCTGACCTTCTTCCTTAAATTTTTTTTTTTTTTGGGGGAATGAGAATTCAATGATATAAAATGTTGTTAGCTCTTTTTTTCCTTTTTTAACTAACTTTGCACATTGTAAAAGCAGAGTCTTAGATACCTGCTTTCCAAAAAGTTTTCCTCTTCAAGTACTAAAAACCCCACAGTATTTTTACTTGGATGTGCAGTGTATAGTAAAGAAATAATAGAGTTGTCACAGACCACATTAACAATCCATACAATGTGATAGGATATAAATTAAACAGACTGAAATACCAGCAAGGGGCTGATTAAATCTTCAGAAGTTTTCATCATACTTTTCTTTGCAGGGTTAACAAGTGACAGAAGAGACACAAGTGACAGAAGAGACACGCCTTTAAAATAGAAAGCCAACTTAATAACACCCCATATTGTTGTACTTCACTAACACTTAAATAGCTTCATTCCATGCATCCATGGAAAACTCCAAAATTCCAAAGTTTTAGATTAGTTTCTAGAAGCTTTCATGTACTTCATACTCTCTCCTAACCTTTCAGCATCAGTAGGTGTAAACCAATGTCTTAATTTCCATATTAAATCAAGATAGTTTTTTGTTCAAATGTTATGGAGGAAAGTAAATTTTACATTACTACTGCATTTTCCTGCAGTTCATAGGTGTCAGCAGGGAGGGAAATTCAATACTGAACGGCTGTGTGGCTCCAGTCCTGTATTTCTATTGATAAAACTTCATACAGTATTGTCAGAAGGAAAAAAGGCTTCACTTAAGAAGCTTATCAGTAACCTATAATCTCAAACAAGCAGAGTTTATTAATGAGTCTGCCCTACACTGCAAGATGACTGATATTACCAGACCAGTTTGGGGCTCTTATCTTTAAGTCTGGATGGATACAGTATAGAGTAAAACCTTCACACACCCTTCAATTCAATGCTAAAGAACCAGTAAGTTCCACACAACTGTCCCCATCCAGCTTCCATTCCAAAATTTTGATACCAATAATCCTATGAACCCCGGTAAAAACTTCAAAATCCACAAGATATTATTCTGAAGTACCTTAAAATTCCACAAGTGATGGGTAAAGATCAGGTGATGTGTTTAAAGATCTGGGTGTGTTTTGGGCACCTCATATGTGACTGCACCTTTTTCACCTCCCTGAGTGCAATATGTCTGCACATGGGCATGAACTGGGGGTGAATTTTTTTTCCTGGACTGTGACCCACTTGAATGGACAGACTCTCCAAAAAAATGCTGGTGGGACACTGGGCATCTGACATATTTGCCACCCAAAATGAAGGCAGAAAGTAGAACAAGGATGTAGTAAGTGAATTTATATTCTGATCAGCATCTGAAACCATGCACAGCAAACTTTAGAAGTATTATTTCTTTCTGTTGATTTAAAAAAACCAAATAACAAAAAAAACTTCTCCCCACCCCAAGAAAAATCACCCAAGCCCCCAAACTGAAGATCACACTAGTCAGAATGGAAAAATATAAAAGGAACTTTGCTTTTTTCCTACAATAACTCAACCTCATTCTAAGCAGTATATTGACACGTTTCAAAATAAATCCAAGAAAATTTAGAAGAGAGAAGCAAAAAATCTCAAGCATGTAGTGAGGAAGCAAAACACTCAGGATATCTGAAGAAAGATTAAGATAACAAGGTGTGTTTATTTTAGCAAAAAAAAAGACCATCTCTTGATGTAAATGTCTACCAACACATAAAGGGATGATATACAGAAGAAAAGGATCAATTATTCTCATTAGCTAAAAACAACAAAAGAGGATGTAGAAGGCTTAGCTGCAGGTGGCATATTTTAAGTTAAACATTTAGGCCAAACCAATATGTCTAAGAGCTGATAAGCAGGGTAGAAACTGTGGTTTAGGCTTAACTTGACATTATTGAGATCAGTTTGCAAATAGTTATACATTTTAGAATGAAGATTGGCCAAGACATTCCACTAAGCCTGCCTTTCACACAGCTGATTCACTGTTTGCAGGATCAACAGCTGCTTGAAGAGAGGAGATGGATATTGAAGGGGAGGTTAATATTGGGAAAAGAAACAATGGAGTACAAGGTAGAATTAGTATGGACATTTCAAAATTTCCAGCGGCTTGGCTTAAGGGATCTTCTCCTCTGAATCTGTATCAGATCATATGTACAAAATAATAGAGAAGTCCAGTACCCACAAGGCATCCAAGTATAGTTTATCAGTCATAGTATTAAAATTATAAACTGTTCTCAGCTTTCAAATTATTAAAAAACTGTATTACTAGGATCAGAAACCCTGCTAACATCAGAAGTACCTAATCAACACCAGGCTCCTTATCTGCACTTAATACAGTAATTTATCAGACAATTTGAAGGCTCTCTTGCTGACAACATTTTCAGCTGCTTGGTTTCCTTTAAAATATTTTAAAGGAAACCAAGCAGCCAGGTTAAAATATTTTTCTTTTTTTTCTTTTTTTTTAAAAAAATGCTTCAAGCAAACTAGCAAGAGTGAAGAATATACTGATAATTGACTTGCAGCTTCAAGTAGCTGCTCTAGAAATTTACTTTCATTTTACTGGCTACATGAACTGTCTATTAGGTATAATTATATTTCTCTGCATTAGAAGACATACATCAGCTGCTCTGGATGGATAACAGTTTATGTATATTTTTCAGCATTTGCCTAGCTATAAAGGTTGGAATAATTGTCATCTAATTTGTAGCTCATATTGTTCAACCAGGCGACATAAAGAAGACTCTCAAACTGTAAAGGCAGTACTAAAGTCATATAAACACACATTACACGAGGCAGGGAAATATCTTATGGCTCTCTTACTGATTTTGTCTAGGATACACAAGTGTTCCTATCTGCTAGAAATGTCTTTGAAAAAACCTATTAAAAAAAAACGTTCAACTGTTGTTTGCAAAACTTGAAGCCCTAATTCAGACCTTAAGCTGTTTTCTGCTGCTGTTTTCAATATGCCAATTATACTTCTCTGAGCAACTGGATGATACAGTGGTGCATGCCAGACAGGAAGACAGCCAGAAGGCAAACTATAACAGGGATCCAAAGTTTGCTAAATGAACCTTAGCAGTGGCGAGTTAGTTTTCTAAATTCTTTTGCTCACTTTGGTATAAGAAAGGCAAATGAGGATAGCTACTCTAAAAGGCAACATTGTGAAACCCAATAACACCTGAGTAAATAAATTTATATAAGCACAGCAGAAAAGGACAACTTACCAGAGGGAATTTATTACACTTTAATGGTAAGGAAAAAGTCTTGATCTTAAGATGTCTGTTGTCCTCTATTTTGTGTCCTTCCTCCCTACCCTTGTTTTAAAGTCATCAGGACTGGTACCATGGTTTCATATGCAAAGAGAAAAACACAGGTTTGAGTAGCAACTCATGAAGATTCATTTTTCCATTCAAGGTGCCTTACCAAGGAATGCATATTCAATTATTTGTGTTTGTATGCAGTATCATGCCTCACAAGTAGGCTGGATTTTCAAGACATTTGCAAATTGCTACATATGTATGTAGGAATGTTTAAAGAAATGCTTCAGTGCAATAGATTTGTCCCTAACAACAGTAACAAAACAGTCAAAATGATGTTATTTGAACATGGAATGACTGAAACTATTTCATACAGTTTCCTTGCTTTTCTTATTTTGTTGCTGTAATCACCTTTCTCCCCCTTTCCTGCTTTGCTTCTCCTACAGCTTTCTTCTATTATTCCATCACCTCCTCCCCTTACATGAAGAAAGCATTGAACTTACAGTGCCCCTTCCCATTCCTTTGCCTTCGGACACACTTCTGCCTTCTTCTCTCAGCTCTTGCTTCAGCTCTCTCCACAACAGTTCTCAGACAGCCCTTCCTTTGTTAGAAGCTCTGGAGATGTACCATACAACCAGTAACAGGAAATTGTGTGAAACAACCACCACCATATCTCTAAAGGTGGCAGGTCTCCTGCACCTTTATTTACATCCAACAAAGAGCCTAAGAAAAGTCTGCTTGTGCCCTGATGAAGCACTAACTACAATTAGTATACAGTGATGCACCATAATGACAAGATATAATGTGTAATTATTAAATATGAGTCAACACCCCGGCTGCACCCCTGCCTCCAATTCCCAGCACAGCTATTTCATCACCTCTGCCAAGAGCTAAAATTCCCCTGTTCAGGATTTTGTCTCAGATTTATTCACCAGTTTGACTGTCATTCACCGCTGATGATCCCAAGAAAATGAAAATAGATAATCCCTAAACTGTTAAACTCCTCTTCTTCTTGATGAGGACAGCTGATTTTAAAGTGAGTACAATAAATTTTCATCAAGAAAAGAGAAAATTAAGGGGCTAACTATATTTGTCTTCTCTGACCTTCCATTGAAGCTCAACCTGATAAATACGTTGCTGATAGATAATTAGTCATCTGACAGATACTTTTATAAGTAACCAGTAAACCTGTACTGAATGTAATTGCTCATCCATTGTAGTTTGTTGTGTCTGCGGTGAGTCCAAACAGATGAAGCAAGGAGTGTTGTAAAGTGAAAACAAAGGTATACTTCATCCTTATAATGCTTAATACACATTTAGAAGAATTGATTTGTAATTAATCATGGCAGTAATGAAAGTAGAGTAACAAAGTGACAGTAGATAGAATGCACAGCAATTGTCTAGTTTGTCGCATATTTCTATATAGGATAATCAAGCAGAAAACAAAATACATTCTAAACATGAATCAGAACTAAGTTCAACACCTGCTTCAGAGAAATGTGTTTTCTAAACTTTGGCATTCTGGAAACACAAGTGTAGTTGCTGGAGAGAAGTTGTTAGTTTTCCCACAGACAGACTGATGATGCTATAGGCATCCATGTTCAGAGGGACAAATTTGCAATCAAAGTATAAATAGACATCAAAACTTAGATACGGTAGACATATCTGGCCATAATCGTTTCCGTGAGGAAGTCACATATCAGTTTGATACATGTTGACTGCTACTGGAATGCAAAAGTCAGTGCACCAGAAGCCCATTTTTTTCTTTAGAATTCCTTAACTAGGTGTACTTAGGGAGTGCAGCAGCACTTCTCCATACAGAATTTCAGCTGTGTCAACCCTCAAGAGCTAAGGAGACCCAAATATGTAGCTCCTTCATCTAAGTATGAGAGAGATCCAGAATGCATTGCATTATTCTGTAAGATGTTCCAAGGCTATTTTTATCTGTCAGAAGTGTACTACTTGAGCAACAAAACCAAACAGTTCTTCAGGCTTCAAGTTTCTCTCATTTTATCTTACTGTGTTTTAGAAAAAAAGACACCACCAAATAACATACATACTCTCATTTAAAAAAAAAAAATAAAAATCTTTGAGAAGCCCATTTTAGCCCTGCAAGTATTTTTTGCAGCTTCTTTTTCCAAATTCTGTCCAATTCTCAAAAACTTTAGTGAACTCTATGATCTATTTTAACAGACTAATTAGACGTCTAAGGAATTACAAGCCCTCCATTCTCTCTATAAACCTTCATGGTCTTCTGTGCAGAGGACCATGGCCACAGTTGAAGATCCAGTTTGTTACACCTGCCAAGAGTTACTTCTGGAGTTAAGTTTCTTCCACAGGACCTGCCTGACACCAGCAAACAGTCTCTTCTTTGTGACCACAGAGGGGAAAAGACAAATGTCTTTGCATGCTTTCAAAGTCTGTTGGTGGATGGTTTAAAACTGACTTACAAGTCAGTTATGTTTTAATACAAACCATTTTGAGTATTATTGCCCAACTCTAACTCAGAAATAAATTGGAACTAGTGTCAGTAAGACCATATGGTCTGTGGTGTGTGTATTTTATGTTTGCAGAATGCTGAGCAGTGTTTAGTAGATGTTGGACAGGGCTCAGCACAGTGTGGTAAGTTGCTTCTTTTTGGACTAGCCGCAGAATTTTTTTTTCCCAAACATCTTATCAATTAATCAGGATCTTGTTGTTGTTTGGAAATGAAGTTCCAGGCCTTTGGAGGTGAGAAATTCTTTAGGTACCTGCCCATATTTGCCTGCACACAATGTGGACCATATTCTTGTATGGTCTGGGTCATATTCCTAAGTTACTTGTTAATGTTAGGAATATTGCTTGGGTTTTGTGTAAGAAATATCAAAATTAGTATTTTAACTACCCAAGAATATTTAGGATACTGAGAAGTTATTATAACAAGTGAGAGAACATCACAGAAGGTAGCAAAGGTGTCGTTCTGTATTTCCTCCACAAAAACTTCCCAGAGGAAGTTTTTTGTTAATTCAGGTATTTGTTAAATCAGGTATTTGTTAATTCTTTCCGGGAGACAATACTGGGAGTACATTTATGGCTTCAATAAAGAGCCAAAATACCAGATTAAGCTTGAGGTCAGTATTTTAAAAAAACAAATTTCTCAGGCAAAGCATCACTAATGACTACAGAGCACAGCAAACTGCAAAAGCCAACAGCAATCTTTAGCATGTACAGGAAAATACCCAAGCACAGTGCAGACCAAATAAATATTGAGAGAGGATGAATCAATATCATGACCTGAAATCGTTAACAGACAGAAATGCCTTCTAAATACGCTCTGCTCAATCTGTTATTATCTCAAGCCCTTCAAACCAGAGTGCCAAAAAGGACTGTCATGGTTTCATCCCAGCCAGCAACTAAACCCTACACTGCTACTTGATCACTCTTCTGCCCCCAAATGGATGGAGGGGAAGAGAAGCAGGAGTGCAAATAAAAGATCTGGAAGACTGAGAAGTGAGAAAACTCATGGTCTGAGATAATGGTAGCTTAATAATTGAAATAAAATAGTAATAATAACAAATTGTAATGAAAAGGAAAATAGGAAAAACCATTCAAATAGATAATTGCTCACCACTAACAAACAACCTGATGCCCAGTCAGTCCCCTAAGAGTGACCCCCCAACAAGCCTTCCCTCTTGTTTTAAATGCCGAATGACACTGTTTGGTCTTGAATATTCCTTAGGTCAGCTGCCCCATCTGCTTCCTCTTCCCAATGTCTTCTTCACCTCCAGACTTCTCTGCCAGGGTGAGGTGAAAAGGCTCAATTCTTACTCAAGTGCAGCTCAGCAATAACAAAAGCATCCCTTTATTAACAGCCCTGTGCTCAGCACAAATCCAAAACACAGCCCCATAGCAGCCACTCAGAAGGAAATTAACTATCTCCCAGCCAAAACCAGCACAATTTCATACTCTGAATTTTTATGAACATAATGAGACATGTCATCTTGAAAATGTCAAAGAATAATTTTTTATACATATTGTAAAAGGTATGTAATTAATGTGCAGATAAGTTGGCACCTTATACAAAACATAGGAAATATGGGCAAATGGTGACCTTTGGGCCTTGCTTTTGTGTGTGTGTGTGTGTTTCTAGTAGTAATCAGAGATAATTTCTGTATTTTACAGCAATGTCATAAGGCACAGGATCGTCTTAGCTAATCGATCTGTAAGCAAATACAGAATCACAGAATCAGAGAATTGACTAGGTTGAAAAAGCTTTTGAGATCATCAAGTCCGATCTAACACCACCTAACACACCTTGTAAATTAGACCATGGCACTGAGTGCCACATCCAGACTTTTCTTAAACACCTCTGGGGACAGTGACTCCACCTCCTTCCTGGGCAGCCCATTCCGATGCCCAAAAACTGTGAAGAAATTTCTTCTGTGAAGAAATTCTTACTAATGTCCAACCTAAACCTCTCCTGGTGCCGCTTGAGATGGTGTCCTCTTGTCCTGTTGCTGGTTGTCTGGGAGAAAAGACCAACCTCTACAGCCTCCTGTCAGGGAGTTGTGGAGAGTGATAAGGTCTCCCCTGAGCCTTTCAGCCTTTTGTAGGTACCGTGCTCTAATTTTATCATCATAATGCATTATGAAAGGCTCTACTGTTTCAACAAGGTTAGCGAGGCAATCCAAAAGGTCTCACTTTATCCTTACTTGTGCCTGTGGGCGGGAGTGTTTGATACAGCAAAGTAAATCTGACCCATATTCTTCCATAATGCTGTCATGTGACAGCAAAAGTAGATGAGAAATGTCTCCCAAAATTGAGAACTGGATGCTAAGATTCTTCGTTTCTTTCTCATGGTCACTTGGCACTTCTCAAGGAGGTGGTTATCACAGCAGGACTGCACAGTATCAAATTGCCATCAAATTATCATCAAAATTCACTAAAAGAAAAATCATAATGAACTTTAAAAACGGAAAACACAGTTTAATATTACAACTGTTGAGGACATGACCAGACAACCCATTAGAGATTAATTTGTTTTAACTCTGTATCCTCAGTTTTGTTGCTATTTAATTTCCTGATTCTGTTGTCTGATTTGCAGAAGCACTGTGGTAAAAAATAACACTAAACTGGGACTCCACATTAATTATTGCAGGTGAAGAACTCTGAAACTATACTAAAGTTAGCCAAAAATGGTGGTAAGTTAATTAAAAATTGTCTTCAGAATAAGACATGATAGATAAGTAACTATTAAGGAGCAGGTCAAGCACTCTCCTAGAAAAAAATATAACAAAGGAAAATATTAATTATTTTTTCACTAAAAGAATATCCAGTCCTTTCTCATCACAGGGGATTGCTGAGACAAAAGGTAGCAGTGGCTCGTGTTCCCAATAAAAGTGTGTCAAACATACACATATGGAGTAGATTAAGGCTGTACAGGCTGCCTACATTTTACTCCTCATCAATCTGAGACTGGCAACTTTGCAGCCTCAGGAATGTGCTTTTCTCAGCCTGGCATGGGTATGTGAATGCAGGTTATTTATGATATCTATGAAGGGAGCATACATGATCTCGTGCTCCAGCACAACCACTGTACTTGCAGGCATTTACAAGCAGTGGGACAATATGTAACATTTTATACAAAGGTGTTTGGAGCATTCCAGGAAATTCCTGTGCATGCATTCATGTGGATTTTTGTATACATACTCACATGCTGGTGGTTGCTTTTAAATTACAAGCCGTTAAACTACATTTAATAAGATAATTAAAATTGTACCAAGAGTCAAGCTGGAGTTATTATAAATAAAATCTAACAGTCAAATTATTCCATTTATTGAATTATCCATAGTAGCTTTCTTGATGTACTACTAAAATCAGAGATCTCATTTTAGTTTTAGTTTTGTATCTGGTTTTGTCAGATACATAAGTGACAATTTTATCTTGTAAAGGCCTGATTGTTGTTTTCTAAAAAAACATCCTTGAAATTGAAGTTCACTTCCCATAATGAATCACAAGATTTGATTTTATATCATCAGTCATCTAATTGTCATTTACCTGTTCAGTTCTCAGGCTATGTTTAAAATGTCAAACAGCAATAATGAGCAGGACCAGTGCTGCAGGGCACTAGGCAAAGCAGTAAAAGGTCAGTTTAGATTATAGATTGTTCCACAGTTTGCCATGTATTTGTACATATATACACACACACAAGTTCAGTTTATAAAATTCATATTAGAATTTTAGCCAAGTCCTGAACTTCTTAGAGGAGGCCTTCAGAGACTAAAACAGGGTATTTTTTCACAGGCAGGTTTGAATGACAAATATATAAACTCCTCTCATTTTACTTTATACTATGCAACACCACACTGTAAATGACAAACCACAGAGTTTAATTTGAAGAGCTCAGAAGTTTTAACAACCAATATTGATCTGAACAGAATGGCTTTCTGTGGCATGCTTTGTACATTTGATATGTTTTTCCTGGCCGTACCCCATGGAGATTGAGGACTTTTTCCATGAAGTCCTCACCAAACATGTTTATCTTTGCCCCATTTTGTCTCAGAGTAATTGAAAGTAATCCACCTCTATAGCATTTTTTTTTTTTTACTGTGGTAAAAAACAGTATATAAATGCTGAGGCCATTCATTATTTTATAATAAACTGACCTCTAGAACACTGAAATAAAGCATAGTTCTTCCATTAATAAGTTATTCAAGGGAATCTATTTGTCCATCTTGTCAAAAGTGATGTTCTTGTTTTGGTCTTCTAGAAAACATAGAACATATTTTCAGAAAATGTTATTTTTCGTAGCTAATGTGCAAGTTCAGATGCAAAAACAAAAAAGAAAGAAAGCAAAGGTCCATGTTATCATTTGACATATATTGTTATTACTAATGATCCTAAGATACAATAATATTTTGGGTTGGGATAAAATATTTTCTAAAATAATTGATATTTTGAATTTTTTTAACCATATGAATTTTTTTCTAACCCAGGAATAAACATTTTGTTTCATAGAAAGACAATGCACAGATCCCAAAAATCAAAGTGTTGCACCAATATGCCAGAAGCTTGGGTGGTGTTAGAGGTGAAGTCTAGGCCTAGCTTCAGACTCTAATCTGTAGTTACACACATCTTGGCTCCCTATGTTCTCTTTGTGGCCACAAGACAAGAGAAAAAAGATTTTATTTCAAGGTTCATTTAACCCCAGAACTAACAGCTTGAATAAAGATGGCTCATGGCATGCTATAGACCTAATTTTTTCCACTGATCCTTCAGGGAGTTTTGGGAACCAGTTTCATTCTAGAAATTTTGCTGATGTAAAAACTGTTTACTCAAGAAGGACAAATAAGTCAAAAGACAGATGCAGTTATACTGAGCAAGTTCCTTCCATCAATAAAAAAATAAAATTAGAAGACAAACCAGCAGCAGTGGGAATACCAATGGCAATAATTTTCCCATTTGAGTCCCAGATACATGGTTATGAACTGAAAACACCTCTCAAATTAATTATAAACATAATATAATTCTCATGCTCTCTTTATCTGAATTCTTCTATAAAAAGTGGCATACAAGAAGTGTTGGTGAAAAATTATTAGACAGTTGAAATAATACACTGCATCACTGGTAAGATTAACTTAAATCATATGGATTAAGGGCAGAAACTTAAAAGTTATTTTCAAATTAAAAAAAACCCAACAAATTACAGTAATGTTTGGTGTTGCTTTTATAGCTTGCAAAGTGAGGTGTCTGTCAGACAAAAATCTGGCTTATCCTACTAGATCTCCCTTCAACAGTAAGACATTTACTGGCAGCTGGGAGATGCCAGACCAGTTTTTTGGAGCTGTCCATACACATTGTCCATGGTAGTTATGGCACACAGTGACAGAGTCATTTAGCATCCATTGTATCCCTGACTCCAGAACCCCAGGTGTTGCCCTCAAGTCTCCCTGGGTAGTTTTTGCCAGAGACCCCAGGAAGGAGTTGTTTATTCCAGGAAGGACCAGGCAGGACCAGGCAGGACCAGGAAGGACCAGGAAGGACCTATGCTTCCCAGCTGCTGTGTCAAGAACATTTTTCACATCTTGTCCTGTCCTGAACAGTGCAAGGGCTACTGCATTAAAAATCTTCTCTTTGATTTTTTCAAAACTGTGGCAGGGCATCTCATCCCCCACAAGAGCTTATCTCTCGTTTGTTAACTGGTCACATAACCAAAACAGGACAAGATGCCTTGTAGTGGGTCATTTTGGTGCCACAGGATTAAAACTCCAGCTTAATCAGCTCCTGATGCAGCAATGAGCTGGCACCACACCAGCCCTCCTGCCCTGGAAGACCTCTAGGATGGATAAAACTCAATCATGGACTGAATGAACTCATCAGACATCTTGGAGGGACAGCCACTGACTGAGGAAATGTTACCCGTGCTTGAGTCTGTAAGTATATATAAATGCAGTTGGAAGGTGTGGGATTTGGGCATGAAGCAAATAGTATAGAATAAGGGGTGGATAATTTCATGGTTCTGGCCACAACAGGGTTAATTTTTGCAGCAACCAGAAGGGACATGCTTAGGCACAGAAGGTATTTTGTACAACCTCAGGTCATTTTCTGGGGATGGGGAAGGGGTGGTTGAGCTTGATGAAAGGAGAAGCTGGGTAACATCAATTTCCTCTGCTATCGATATTGTAGCCCTTATTGTTCATTTGTTTATTCCATTGCTGTTTCTTAAACTCTTCTTATCTCAAGCCATGATCTTAGGCTTTTGTGCCTACAATTCTCCCCTCCAGCCCACTGCAGGGAAGGGGGAAAGGGGGTGAGGAAGTGAGCCAGCAGCACCTGATTTGTGATGCCTTGGTGAGAAAGTAATTTGGGGAATACCATTCCTAAACCACAACAGTTATATGTAACTTTGCTCTATATTCTGTCTATATTATACAAATATTATGCAGTTGCAATCACCCAAAAAATTAAATCATAGAACAAATAAGTACCTGCAAGAAAGAAGAAGCCTTTCTGAAATGTAGGTTGGTAATTTCGACTCATTGCATTGTTACATCATTTAAAAGTTTACTTCAGCAGGACACAATTAACTCATTGAGGACTTAGCTGGTTTTGCAAAAACTAGTTTATAACTGATAAAATCTGTGAACCTGAACAGATTGAGGTTTTACTTAAAAACAATGGCTGATATACCCATAAAAAAAAAAGAGAGGGGGAAAAAAATAAAAAATGCCTATCTTTCTTTTTTTTATGTTGTTTGTTTGTGGGTTTGTTGAGGCTCTTTTTGGGGGTTGGGTTTTTTAAAATGTGCTTCAGGTTCCCAAGGCAGAATAAAATAAGTGACAGCTTCTGCTACCTGCAGTGGTGGTGTTACATCACGAACACAAAGCCATCACACTGCCTGACACCATTCATAACAAGGGTAGTCTGTGCTGAGAGGCCCTAGAGTGAATCTGAGGGTTGTGTCAGGCCTGAATTAACCTACACTGACAACTGCATGTAGAAAGCCAGTGAAATGTCTGTTTATACCTGCCTCAACCACAGTCAGAGCCACATTGCTCAGGCATTGGCTTTCGTAAATAATTAAACCTGTAAAAATTATTCTTTATTACCCCCAAAAGATAGTCAGTTTAGTACCCTTTCTGAAATTGTAGCTTTCAAAACAGCTGAAGAAAAAAGAAGCATACTATTCTCATTCACATTCCAAAAAAAGCAAAGGGATGCTCTGCTCACCCTAGATTTCCTGCACATAGGCCATTCTTCATTTAAACTAACTTTAATAAATGAATATGAGGAAATACTAGTACCCTTCTGAATAACAATAGATGAAAGTGGGGGTTTTTTTGTTGTTCTTGATAAATATACAGCATTAGCAACTACGAAGTCATTACATGTTTTATTGTTTTTGAAAGCTAAGGATCGAATGAAGTCTCAAAATGACAAAGGAATCTGTTGAAAACCTTTCAAAGAGCAAAGGTAGTGTTAGATGCCTCTATCCATCATATAACTGATGAGGATGGTATTGTAACCACTGGCCCAGTTGCTAAATTAGTCTTTAGAGTAAAATGCATTTATAATCAGTTAGAACCCAAATTCTATAAGGGGAATTAATTATCCTTTATTAAAAAAGGATTGATGTCTTGACTCTTAATTTCTGGAGCCTATACTCTATTAACAAGGTGGTTTTTTTGTTTGTTTGTTTTTTTTGTTTTGCATGCATGTTTGTCTGAGCATTTTCAACCTGGAATAGTCTTTTTCAAAAATGTACAAACATTAGCAGTCCACAAAACAATGCATCACCTAAAGAATTAGACTGGTTGAACAGCAGCCTCCTGAGAGGAGAACAGACTAAGCAGCTGCCTTAAATGGCTAAATACCCAAAGACACCTCTCCCTTTTGCCCATTTCAGAAGAACCTCAGCCCAAATGCCAGTGGTTTAGTGACGAGGCAAAGCTAATTCCAAAGCCTGACTGTACCTCTGGTTACTTAAAGGCTCTGTGGGCTATATTTCCCACAGCCAAGCTGCAGGTCTGACCCCAGCGAGCACATGGCCAGGCTGTGGCTGGAGCTTGCTGCAGCTCCCACCAGCCTGTCAACCCAGATCTCCTTTCCTTCCACCCAAGTCTCTCTTTAGTATGGATCTGGGAGGTAACCTGGGATTTGTGCCTGGGTGAAGAGCTGCATGGAGGAGTGTGCCAAGTCCTGGCCCTGGAAGTGCATAACAGGCTTGTTTCCAGGTTGTGCCAGGGATGACACTAAAGCAGGGTGAATTTCTCCTCTCAGTGCAGTTACTGGACTGTGAAAGCAGTCGGCGGTACTGGGCTCTGATTTCAGGAGTATTTCTGAATTTTTTCCAGCAGCTATTTAATATCATGCATAAGCAGTTCTGAAAAAGCCTATTGCTCAAAGCCAGACCTGCAGTTTGTGGCCAAGATCTTCCTTTTGCTAGCTTAGAAAGTCATCCCTTGCCTGATGCATCTCTTGGCCTCACAAACATTGCATTGCTGGCTGAGGACAAGGCAGTTCCTACAGTAACAAGTACTCACTGCTTGGCAGTGGGCAATATCCCTCAGGGCAGGGGAAAGTCTCACCTATGAATATCTTGCCTGGACGGATGAGCCAAGACTCATGAGACAAATGCAAAACTTCTTCAGAAGAGCCCTTCCCCAGCAAAGTCTTAATAGTTACTCAGTATAACATCAGCATATTCTGATCTAGGTAGTCCTGAATCTCCTCCTCTTTATTACACAACAAGCTGAATTATTTCCTGTGTTAAAATTTCCCCATGTATGAAAAGTGAAGAATCAGGGCAAAATGACTCCAGGAATATACAAATCCAGTAGCTGAATCCAACAGAAAAACTGTTTTCATAAGACTGTCAGCACCACCCCGCAAATTGTTGTTTAAATGTAAGGATATAATTTGCTGCTTTTCCACTTTCTTTGTAAAATAAGTCCACAAATAATCTCTACTGCAAGGCTTAAAAGCAGTTTATCTCCCACCCATATACTATTTCTTTGATAGCATTTTGTCACACCCTTCAAAAAGGCTGTTTGCATTTGATATATGCAAATCCCACATTGTTGGCTTTGTTCATATCACCTGCTTGGGGAAGTGTATGAAGTGTTGCATTCAAAAATGGAATATGGGCACCCATTTTCAGCAGCTGACTAGAATGAAAACAGATCACAATAACTTTTCTTTGACAATATTCTATACACATGAAGCAGAATTAAACCCTGATGTTCTTGTACATTTAAGTAACTAAAGTATTAGCTAATAACAACTGGCTGGATCATTTCAAGTCAGGTGCGTGTACAAAGTTCCCTGACTATGCTGAAAACATAACTATCTCCATTTACTCCACTTTTAAGGAGTCTCATATCACCTCAGTGTTTTCTTTAAAGTATAAGAAAAAAATCAGTTACTACTACATACTTTTACAAGTAACATGGGATTTCACATGTGGACATTATATATTGAAAAATTATTTTATATCAATACATACACATTAAAAGACAAAACATGTATTGTAAATTTTAATGCATATATATTGTAGATATTGTAATCCATAGTGTAGAACAAAAATCAGACAAAAGCAGAAATAGTTTCTAACTCTTCATACTCGGGATTTTTGTTGTTCTTTCAGTGTACAGTATTCTGAGCACACCTCTTTGTATCCTCTGTCCTTTTCCACAGTTTGTCATGGAAAAATATATTATAGCTCAATTTAAACAGAAATATAGCTTCATTAATATTTACTGTCCAACTGTAAATTTAATTCTTTCACAGAAATGAGTTTTGGTTTTTTCCTAAGTTTGTTTCAAATACTAACATTAAAGTTCCCTTTACCTGTCAAAGGGGCACAAACAAAGGGGCAGAAAATATGTCTATGTCTTGCTGAGAAGTTACTACATTTGCATGAAATGCATCACTGGAAATATGAAATACCCTACAGAATTTTAAAATCCCAAAACAACAAAGGATAATTCAAAACTTAGTTGTCCAAGGAGAAAACAGCACAATGTTGTTGGACAGGATGAATGTCAGAAAGGGGTGTAAAACTTTCAACTGAGCAAGCTCATTCCACCACAATATACAACTGTAAAAACCTGCAAATTAATTTTTTGCAAAGACATTAATCTCTGTGACACACCTTACAGATAAATCTCTAGAACCTATAAAGCCTATGAAGTTGCCAATGTAATAAGCAGTTCCCTGTATACAGGCACTAAAACATACCAGATAGCTTTAGTTGTGTCATTCTTTAGAGCAAGGAAGGATCTCAAAAGAGAATCACGCCTGGTTTTACTACACAATTTTACTTATTGACTGGCCTTCTGGCTCATCTTACCAGCCTGTATTCTTCCAGGAGAAATAAGGTCCCAGCCACATGCTGCTCAACATTCAGAGCACTGAAAATGGATCTGAAAAAGTGATCATGTGCTGTATTCAGTGATCCTCAGTGACAACTGACCCAGAATTCCTTGGATGCCTTCTGTTTCAATACCTGGTGAGATAAAAGATCATCACATCCTGATACTGATACTATCTCCATTAGCATCTTGATTCTGTTAGGAAAAGCCACTGGCAGAAGCCCAGCACACTACAGGTGGGTGTATTATCTTCAAAACTCACCTCCGCACAAGTGGCACTTGACTCAGTTTAGTTTACCATATTTAAAATGTAATTAAAAGCATGGCACATCATCGAGCCCAATTACAAGAAGGTTTTTAACTGTCAGACCACAAACCCAACAGGCAAACCTGGCAACTTGGTGTAGGGCACAACTCGCTGTCAGATTCTGTTTTGTGCAAGTGGACATCTGCTTGCTTTTTCCCAGGGTGCACATTACAAGCATGATCCTGGATTCCTGAGCAGTATATTGGAGAAGTTTGCACAGGTCTTAAGCTGTTCCAAAGGTATTATAAGCCCCTACACTTGCACTCTGTTTTTCTGCACCTTTTTATGTGTGTCAGCATAAGAAAGGTTTGCACACAGAGAGTTAAGCACCATGGTGACTTGGAGAGGTTGAGGCATCACTGGATGCCTTACTCTGAGAAAATCCTGATCTGCTTGCCAAGGCTGCCCTTCTGGATACCAGGAGAGCATTCACAAATAAATTAAATAATTCATACAACAGACTGCAGGTACAGAGAGATTGGAACCTCTGGCAGGATGAAATTGGCAGCTTTCTTGCCACAGAACTACTGAAAAAAAAAAAATCAAACACAGACAAAAAGCTACATCATTGAAAATGTCACACTCAGTATGTTTGATCATGGACTGTAAAATAACACTAATGCTTCTCGATTCCTACATAAACCTATTTAAACCCCTTCTTAACAGGAATAGGCACAATATTCCAGAAGGGAGTGTATGTAGGAAACACAAGGCAGCAAGACTTATATTCATGCTTAGAAGAGCTGCATAATATTGAAGACTTAACAAGGTCTACAGGTGAGTTTCTATCATTTGTTATCACGTAGTTGTAGTAGGCTAATATGGGAAGAAAAAGAAGCAATTTATCCTGAATGATACAAAAAGAATATAACCTACCTAAAAGAAGTCATTGTGATAAACTTCAACAAAAACAAAACAAGACAAACAAAAAAACCAAACACCCAAAAAACAAAAGCAAAAACACAGAAATGTTATTTTGATCACTTTGAATTCACAGAGAATCCTAATCAGAGTATCATACACTCAGTCACACTTCAATCAATTCCTGCATGATTCATGCTGGGCATTTTAGGGCACTGAGTATTTGGCATAAAGGTAAAAAAATTAAATTGATGAAAAAATAAAACACACAAAACTCCTCCTCACCCACTCCCCAACCCCCCTCCCCCCAGATGAAGGCAAATCCCAGAAGTGAAATAAAACTATTATGTTTAGACTCAAAGCCTCCAGTATATCAGAACTTTGTGAGCTTACTTGGTCAGGTTCAAAGCACAGGTCAGCTGACAGGCCTCCCTGGTACATTGAGAATAAAGAGACCCATTAAATAAGACAAAAGACAATTCCAAGACGCAGTTCCAGCACACATCATTTTGAGTGCACACTGTTCCCTAAACCTAATTGCCTGAAAAAAGCAATAATGTGTTGAGATAGCCATTGCAGGGCCATGCAGCAACCTCACCATCCTGTGCCACCTCCAAATCCTGCAGCAGCAGCAGAGGGGAGACAAGGACCAGCACAGTCAGCAATCAATCCTTCAGGTTGGCATGAGCTACTGTTGCAATAATGGGGAGCATAAAAAGACTTTTTGTGCACTAATGGCCTACCTCTGGGCCCACATATGACCCATTTATTTAACAGCTGGATGGTAACATCTTAAGCCAAACTGTATAATTTATTGAAGGCAAGTAACACAAATGGAGAGCTCCTAGGGGATATGAGCTCACTATGGTTATCTCGGAGAGTTTGGTGACAGAAATTTATTTCTGTAATCTTTGGGGGGAAATTGGGTTTTTCCTTTTATGATCTGATATGCTGGTTAAGACAGTTTGTTCATGGGACCTCATCTCAGCTGCTTAAGACTCAGCCTGTTTGAGAACTGGATAAAAGGAAAATAAAGGAAACTCCTTCACTTGTGGATGCAGATGACATGGTATTGGTTCAGCATGTAGAAACAGGTTTCCTACTGCACTTGCAGAACTCACTGTATTTGGTCCAGAAGAATATAATCTCTGTTACTATAGGAACTGCTTATTTGGATGGGGCAATATGAGCAGGACATTGACTAAAGGTGATAATCTAAAGAAAATGTGGCATAAACAAACACAATGAGGCACAGTAAATGTGTTGCTGCCATGCTGGCCTAACTTGTACCAGCATTTGAAACCCAGACTGTGGGCAATGAAGAATTTATAGCAGTGCACATGCTCACATACCCCATGTACTCACTCACACCTGTACACAAAGGCAGAAAGCAGGCATGCCCCCACTGTCCCAGTACTGTCCAGGCAGGTGAACCTTCCTTTTACAGCCCATGTTTATGCAGATGCCATCTTTCCTTAAGTCTTACATTTGAATTCTGGAACACTTAGTAATGCCTAATAGCTTTTTAGAAATTTCCAAACCAAACTTTTTAAGTTAAACAATAGGAATTTTTCAAATATCACTTGCTAGACTAGAAATTAAAAGGACTTGAAAACTAAGTTGTTTTGTTTTCATTTCCATTTCAACATATACTAAGTCAATACATCACACAGATGAAGAAATTAGGCCTAATAGCAGGAATTCAGTATTTCCTCGCCAGTTTGTGAAATGTTCAATCTCCATTTACTTTAGCTGACTGAGATCACAGCAGTGGCACTAGTTACTTGATGAGGTAAGGAAGGCATATACTTATACTGAATATACATATACTGAAATAACACTGAAATAGTTAAAAACCTTGAAAATATCCTGCAGTTTATAGGTATAGCATCTACAACACGAAGACTACACACTTACCTCAGTACTAAGTGGTTTCCATTGAATTGAGTGGTAATTGGATAATTTAAAAGCCTAATTTAAAGAAATTCAATTAAAAATACATATTTCTCTTGTATGGACTATTAAAATAATACAACTTTCTAATATAATGATTTTATGGTCATAGTAGATAGCCTAATAAAAATTTTATATGTTTTTAATACTAATTATTTTGAAATTCCATGGGTTTTTTTGTTTCATTTATTTAATAACAAATGCCAGTGTAATTGAAGCATTTGGGGGGGTCTCAACAATCAAATGTAATAAGGAAAGTTAAGTATGTGTGAGATAGAAAGTCCCTTATGCATTCTTAGTTTCTCTGTGCTTGAAGCAGTATTTAATTATGAGTTAGTTTACTCAATAGTTGATATAGAAGCAATAGATTTTAAAATACCCTTCTCTCCCTACTGCTTTTTCCATTCCTGTTACAATTAAATACAACCATCAGGAATCCTTGTGACACATCCATAAGCAAATTCAGATATTTCAGCAGTACTTTAAAAGCTAATATGCATGTTATGCAAATCTTGCTATTCTCAGACTCCATGTGGGGGATAACCTATGGGACTGGTAATGGAAAATGGTATCTTTCATTGCTTGAGTGCCAGTTCAGCTCTCTGAGTTTCCAGTGGTTGTAAGTTGCTACCATCAGCTGAAAACTGTGTTACTTAGTGCTGTTTGTCCAGTCTCCCCTGGGTAAATGCTTCTGTAGCAAAAACACTCACATTTGGCAATTAATATGCACAGGTTTTGTTAGCTTTATGACAGAGGATCAAGGACTTCACTTTTTTGCTCTCTCTTATTCTAAAGATTTTTTTCTTTTCCATTTCAGGGTTAGGCTTCAGTTCTAAATACGACAAGTTATACTGTAGATTCCTATGGACTATCTGCTCCCTGAATAAATCATGGAACTGCAATGAATATCCAGGGTTCTCAATCTGTTCTATATAAGAACCAAATTCATTAATTATACTCAAAGAAAGAGACTTCCATGTCAAAAATTAAAAAATAAAAAGCAAAGTTTCATATATTAATTTCATTGTTAAAATTATAAGTCATTTATCAAGTCTTACTTAATTTCAGAGAGTTGCTCTTCCCTGCATTTAAACATCAATAACTGAAGCCTTGAGCAGCTCTATTTCTTAGGCTCTGTTCTTTCCCTACCTTTTTTTTTCTTTTTTTAACCAATTTGTCATGAAGAGATTGAAAAGAAAAGATGTGCCCTGACTTTTGAAGCAATACATATTTGTTTCCCAATTAGAAACAGGCAATTTAATAATAACTGTAATATTAAAGACTTTTTCTTTCCTTAGGGTTACACACCAAAACATGAATTACCTTGCTAGTGTTTACACTCAGCCTTTATTCAAACACACTGTCATGCTACACCCACTGGCAAAAGATGATTTTAAGCAACCTCAGTTATGTATTCCAGGTGGGCACAGAGGAGAAAACTGACTTTTAGGTGGGCAGGTCTCCCAGTGTGTTAATTTAAAAGATAAGAATGTGAAATGCAAGAGGTGTATTCTAGCTCCTTCAAAAAAGCAAGCTTGAAAAATGTACATTGCATTTTTTTATTGGTTCAGGGCAAACCACTTTTTTTTTTTTTTATACAGATCTTTGATGCATAGCCTAATGCAGGCCTCAGCAAAAAGATAGCAAATCTTAGAATTTATTATTGTCAATAGTCTGCATGACCTTTACTTTAACTGCATCTTGGCTGTCAGTAATAATCCAAGGCTGCACTTTCAATGATAGAATGAGGGATTTTGCATATTGAGTCTCCAGGTCTCCTTGAGAGTGTTCAGAAATCACAGTCATTTATTCCTATTGGCAGGGCAAGGTCTGTTAGGAAAGCTCATTCGTCTTTACTGGAAGATGAAGAGTGGAGAAACTCCATTTTTGCCCTGAATCAAGTACTAAATACTGTAGTTTTCTCAAATAAATCAACAAGCAGGCTTCTAGGTCCAGGGTCTGAAATCTTTTCTCATTCAGGGCACCTGTTCTCTAATAGGTCTCTTCACCTTTGCAACGTACAATTTTAGTAGTAGATAAAATCGCACTTTAACACAGACCTGGGGATTTTACATTCTAACCTTTCTTCATTTGTGGTTTGTTTTACCTGACAGGTTAGAGAGTTTTCAAGTTCAGAAGGAATCCAGCAAGGACAGGATTGCACAGGCAATAATAATAAATAACAGGCTTGCCCTCTCCCAGGAGATGTTTTTAAAACCAAACCTTATTTAAGCTATAGAAGACATATGTGTAGCTGTGTAATGAAATAAAAGTGTCTCAGGCTAGGTGCAGATCACCCCAGGTAGTTCTTTGCCTGGACCAGTCAAAACCAGCCTGAAGTCACAGCTGTCCTGGCATGACAGCACATGAAACTGGTATGGTTTTCCTATGTACATAGTCCTGTACAACTGGCATGTAAATGCTTTCAGAAGGTACTGTGGGACACGAAGAAAGAAGGAAACTGTGTTTTCCTACAATGTCTGTTATAAAGATGATAGATCTGAATCTCACCTCTTCAGTTCCAGCCCGCCCTCCCCCCACCCCAAGGTTTTGCATTTCTGGCATCACATAAGAGATTGCTCCTGATCTCCACAGGAGCTCTATTCAGATCCATGAAGAGAAGAATTAAGGCAGGGGAAGGAAGTGTTTCACTCTCAGAGACAACAGAAGCATCCCAAGAAGAGTGCCTAGATTTAAGGCCCTGCAAAGGCAGGTAGCTGCTCCCCTGTAGAGTGGTTTACTGAAGCCCACAGGGTTCTGCAGACACTTCATGGTCTGTAACATAAGCTTAGTCCCAAATTTCACAATTTGGCATGAATTGATCATTCCACTAGGGTAAATAAAAAACACTCCCAACTCTTCTCCTTTCATCACCATTTTATGGCAATTTATCACAAGAGAAATTCCAAAGGAAACAGCAGGCATGGGATGCTCCAGCTGCCCGGTCTCTTTTGTAGCCATATTTCTAGTGAGGTTATGATAATATTTTTTTCAAAAAAAGTTTACTAAGAAAAAGTGTAGTTTCGGGTCAACTGATACTATTTAAAAAATTTATTTAGCTCATTGGTCCAGTGAACGGGTATCCATCTATATAAAGTGGCATATTGTCAAGAGGAGAGATAGAGAGCAAGTCCTACAGGCACAGCAAATACTTTCCTTTGCTTTCTACCGTATAAAGCATTTGTTTGGTTTACCATCCTGAGCCGGAATACAGTCTACAAGGCAAAACTGACTCTATTTCATCCCCAGAAAGCATGCGGTGTACTCCATAAGAAGGACAAAGGTGGCATTGTTGTATCTCACATTCTGTCCCCTATAAAATTGGGTTTCAATTAGGACAGATTAAGTCCTTAAAACAATCTTTTTTGTCCCTCTCCTTCATGTCATAACATTATTTTAGAAGCCTAGTTTGTATCATTAAATTATTACCACAATAAACACAAACTGAAGTCTTGCATAACTTTCCCATTTTTCTCTCTAATCAGCCACAAAATATTTGAGAGTAAAAAAAAAAAAAAAATCCAAAACAAAACAAAAATCTCACAAACAATTGATTCTTGCTTGGCCGCACAACTGCTGGCAGAAATCCTCCTGTGCTTCCCCACCTTCCTTCAGCTTCTTTGTTTGGCTCTCAAGAACATTCTTGCCAGGTCTGTCTCACTGACAGAACTCTTACATAAGTCTCTGCAGAAAAGATAAACTACAGCATCTGGCACATGGGTTGTCAGCTGAGAAATCAACCAGGTTCCACCATGTGCTTTCTGCTGGCACCATCACCTATCCCCAAGCCAGTCTACCAGGCTCTAATTCATAACCCCTCTGTCTTTTGACTGCATACAAAGTAATACATACACTCAAGAGGATGGGAGAAATAGGAAAAGGGAGCTTAAGTCTTTGGCTTAGATGGTAGATAGTTTCTAGCTCCCACAACTATAGGATAAGCCTCAGAAACAGGGCAAAAAAAACCCAAAAGAACCCAAAAAAAAAAAAA